>LPNX010724265.1:997452-1082190 GCA_001517045.1 Pseudotsuga menziesii
CACCAGCAGGGTAACACATCTATAAATCATTGGAATCTTTTCAACATCATGTAGTCTTCATCTTCAATCTTTAGTCTTCATCATCAGCAACATCTTTAGTCTTTGATCAGCAACATCTTCAGCATTTTGATCTTTCAATTAGCAACGACATCTTCAGTACTTGGACCTTTCGATTAGCAACATCTTTAGCACTTTGACTATTCGATCAACAACAACATCTTCAACATTTTGACCTTTCAATCAGGAACATCTTCAGCACTTTGACTTTTCGATCAGCAACAACATCTTCAGTATTTTTTCCTTTAGATCAGCAACATCTTCAGCATTTTGACTTTTCGATCAGCAACAACATCTTCAGCACCTTGACCTTTCAATCAGTAGCAACATCTTCAGTACTTTGATCTCTCGATCAGCAATATCATCATCAACACTTTGCCCTTTCGATCAGTAGCAACATCATCATCATCATATTCTGATCTATCGATCATAATCATCATCACACTCTGATCTTTCAATCAGAAACATCATCAACATAGAAACATCATCATCATACTCTAATATTTCAATCAGAAACATCATCAACATACTTTGATCTTTAGATCAGTACGTCATCATCATCACACTCTGATCTTTCGATCAGTACGTCATCATCATACTCTAATCTTTCGATCAGTACGTCATCATACTCTGATATTTTGATCAGTACATCATCATCATCATACTTTGATCTTTCGATCAGTATGGCATCATCATCATCAGCAACAACTTGCAATCCACAACTCAAAGATAGAAAGTCTTTGGATCATTTTTGGACTTAAAGTCTAGGGATGATACAATCCCACCACATTCTCGACAACCGAAGTTACCGGATTGATTACAGGAGAATCAGTCCCTATCACTTTAGGACTAAGTCCAAGGATAATGCAATCCTACCACATTCTCGAGGACTGAAGCCACCTAATTGATTATGGGAGAATCAGTCCCTATCACTTTAGGACTATGTCCAAGGACGATGCAATCCTACCACATTCTTGAGGACCGAAGCCACTAGATTGATTATGGGAGAATCTGTCCCTATCACTTTAGGACTATGTCCAAGGATGATGCAATCCTACCACATTCTCGAGGACCGAAGCCAATGGATTGATTACGGGAGAATTATTCCCTATCACTTTAGGAATATGTCCAAGGATGATGCAATCCTACCACATTCTCGAGGACTGAAGACACCAGATTGATTATGGGAGAATCAGTCCCTATCACTTTAGGACGATGTCCAAGGATGATGCAATCCTACCACATTCTCGAGGACCAAGGTCGCCGAATCTATTATGGACAGATGTCCCGGGATGATACAATCCCTCTTCATTATCGAAGACCGAGGTCTCCGAATCACTTTAGGGAAAGTGCCCAGGGATGATACAATCCCACCATGTTCTCGAGGACTGAGGTCACTGGATCTATTATGGACAGATGTCCTGGGATGATACAATCCCTCTTCATTCTCGAGGACCGAGGTCTCCGGATCACTTTAGGGAAAATGCCCAAGGATGATACAATCCCACTGCAACATCACTATTCCCCCTTTTGAGGAAGGCCTTTCCAAACAACACCAAGCCTGTCTTGAAAGTCTTTGAACTCTACTTGAGGCAGAGGCTTCATCAGTACATCATCATCCAAACCATCATCATCTACATCTTCAGTATCTAAATACTGATCTATCACCATCTATATCTCCAGTATGTTAATACTAAAAGCATAATCATCTATATCTTCAGTATAGAAATACTGAAAGCATCATCATCTCTATATTTAGTATAGAAATACAGAATCACCATCATCTATATCTACAGTATGTAAATACTGAAATATCATCTATATGTTCAGTATGGGAATACTGAAATCATCATCATCTATATATTTAGTATGGGAATACTGAAACATCATCATCTCTATATTCAGTATAGAAATACTAAATCACCATCATCTGCATCTACAGTATCATCATCTGCATTTTATCTTGTATGTAGAAATACCGGATTTCTACGTGTTACGTCGGAACACAGGGTTCTTTGTCATCACAACTATGGTTATCACATAGAATCATTGTAGTGTCCATCTTCAGGTCAAAGAGACCTAATATTAGCTTCTGAAGCCATATGGCTTCACAACTTAGTAGAGCAATCTGCTGTGTATTCTGCTTCAACCGTGCTAAGAGAAACACTAGACTGTTTCCTGCTAAACCATAAACTCATAGCAGAACTCAAACAAAAGCATATACCTGATGTGCTTTTCCTGTCTGAGATACTTCCAGCCCAATTTGCATCTATGTAGCCATACAATCTATACTCATGGCTACCATCATAGTATAGACCAAAGTCTATAGTCCCTTTCAGATATCTCATCACATGTTTTGTAGCTACTAGGTGAACCCGTCTTGGTTGAACAAGATATTGACTTAAGGTGTTCACAGTAAAACAAATTTATGGTTTGGTATTTGTTAAGTACATCAATGACCCAATGATCTGTCTGTAGTGAGTCACATCCACTAACTCTAATGAGTCATCAGCTAACAACTTCATGTTGGAGTCCATGGGTGTGGCCATGACTTTGCATTCCAACATATTGAATCTCTTCAATATCTCTACCACATACTTTCCCTAGTTGAGAAATATTCCTTTTGAACTTTTCCATACTTCCAGACCTAGGAAATAGTGCATTAACCCAAGGTATTTCATCTCAAATTATTCTACTAGTTTCTTCTTGCTTTCCATGATCTGTTTCTCATTCCCTGTCAAGAATAATTCATCCACATATAGTAATAGAATGATAGGTACATCTTCTACAACCTTGTAGGAAAGGTTAGGATCTACTTTACTCTTGGAAAGGCCCATGCTTATCAGGAAAGTATCTATTCTTCCATACCAAGCTCTGGGAGCTTGCTTCAGGCCATAGAGGGCCTTCTTCAACTTGCATACTTGATTCCATCTGTCTTCAACTTCAAATCCTCATGACTATTCAATGTAAAACTCTTCCTCAATCATACCATTAAGGAAGGCTTGTCTTTACTTCATCATGGAAGAAACTACCATGATAGTTTTGAAGGAAATTTACCTTGCTTCCTGGAGTAAGTGTCTCTTCAGAATTAATTCCCTCTTTCTGATAGAAACCTCTAGCCACAACTCTTACCTTAATTCTATCAGCAACATATCTTATTTTGCAAATCCATTTGGAAGATACCACATTCTTGCTTTCTGGTTTGAGTACTATATCCCAAACATCATTCTAGTATCATAACATCTTCTATGAGTTTGTCTTCTCAGGTCATCAACATATCCTAGTCTTCTGCATTCAACCTTGAAGGTTGGAACCCACTTTACTCTTGGTAAAGTTTCGATCCATCACAAAGCTATCCATCATGTCGTACCATGTCAAACTCAGATATAATTTTTTGTAGTCACTCCCCCTGAAGTGGAGTATCATCTTCCCTCTTCATTCTGTACAGGTGGTTCTATGCTTGATATATACTGGTCAATAGAGTATGTCATGTCATAGTCTATTCTTTCTGGGGAGAATCACAAACCTTGCTTTGTACACTTGTTCCATCATATCGTATACATCATTCACCATGATCAACTGTTATTCTTTGATCATAGCTTCTTTCATAGAATTCTTTTCTTCATCTTGAGTTATCTCTTGTACCCATGGTGGTCTACATCCTTCAAGGTGGATCTACCACTCTCTGAAGCTCTTTCTTTCGTCATGGTGTCTCTGACCCTGGGAGCTTCAGATTCATGTTTATTGGAGTGAATCTTGAATTGTCATCACTTTTTCTTCGGAACAAGTCTCATCCTTCTTTTCTTGTAGGAGGTTGTTCATGACCTTTCCTACAATTCAAATGCACCAGTTGCATGGTTAGAACTATTTCATAAAATATATGCATAACGAAAAATTCTTATGCATCATGCAACTGTTTAGTCAATACAACATTCATCCATATCTCACATAAAATTTCTAGATGCCTTCCATCTCCACCATGACATTATTGAGATTGTGCACTAATCCAATATGTCAGCAAATATGTTTGATAAGTAACAATGGAGAGTTGTATAGCACCATGAGCTACTTACCCATCACATGCATATTAGTAGTATACAGTCATTAATGCAAACAATCTATCATGCATAACACATCAACTGAATATAATCAAATGTATAACACAACAATATCATGAAATGACAATTGAATACTTATATTTTATTTGTTTTGTGGGTAGACTCCATCTTGATCATTCTTATTTATCATCTTCTTCCTTCATGGAATCATCATTTCTTATCCAAATGACAAGAATTGAGTTCCTCATATTCCTCATCGCTTGAGGGATCTTCTTTGAATGGTGAGAGCTTGATCTTCAATTGCTCCCATCTTCTTCTTCTCTTCTTATGAGTCGAGCTGAAAGCAATTAATTCCTTTTGGCATACATTCTTTGCATGAATCCCATGATCCTGGGAGGCCATTCAAGGTGGCCATCACCGCTTCTACATTCTTCACTTACCGCTTCAAGTTGTTCTTTGATTTGAGAGACCCTTGTAAAGTATGATTGCATGGTCTCTGCATTTTGGATTTTCACTTCCTTCAACTATTTTCTCAAATTCATATTCTGATTTATGTTCTTCCCTTGAAATAGCTTGGCCAAGGAATCAAACATCTTCAGTGTCTTTGGGGAGACACTTGTAGTACAAGTTGATTCATGACTGAATCAGCAATGATCTTCTTAGCCTTGACCAAGTTCTTCTTGTGAAAGGCTTCTAGTCTCATCTCCCTCTGAAACTGGAACCTCTATACTCATATAGGTGTCCAATCCATTTTCTTCAGAGAGGTCATATACTTCCAGGCTTGGAAGTTGTCAAATTCCCAAATCTTGTCATCAAGATGATGTGATAGATCACTTTGAAATGAGAACCTCAAATGAAAATAGCAAAGGATTAGATCTTACCGATTTGAGGTGTCCGTCCTGGTTCCAGAGCTAGCTGATCTAGGGTTTGTCACAGAAACCTTAATTTTCAAAACTTGGAAACTTTCAGATCTGATTGTATAGACAGATATATCTCTTCAAATGGAGTTGTCCAATGTACTCCTTTTCTGAAAATAGTGGAGGGAAGCTCCCGGAACAGGAAGCCCTAATTTTCCAATTTCTTCTGCAGAAATTCCTGTTACTATTTCTGTGATATCTCCGAAATTACTACTCCTATATATATGAAATTTAGTACTGATGTAACCTCGCATGTCCCTGATTCAATACCATAGGTTTCATTAGAATTGGTGTCACCAATTGGTATTTATGATCCTTTTCCCAAGGTGACCTATTATAGGACTGTTCAGAACAACAATGTTGTACGGAATTCCACGTGTCACTGGTTCATCTTCTGAGTATAAAATTTGGACCACCGAAATTACAGTCCGTTCCATTTCTGGAATATCTTCAGGAATTCTATTTGGACCTCAGTAGCCCATGATATTGCAATTCTCCCGAGATGTCTTGTTTAGGGATGAATTCTAGAAGAGGCTGGAACCCTAACTTGGAGAGATCATATCTCCTGGAATACAGTGAATATGAGGCTGAATTTTGGACATAGTGTTTTTCAGGATTGTATCTTCGGCCCCTGAAATTTGCAACACTGGATACTTAACCAATCTCAGGATATAGCGAATGTACCAAAACTTAGCAGTTTGAGTATTTAGGGTTTTTTCTAGCTCGAGGTCAAACTAGGGTTTGACTTTCCCAGAGTTCCACCCAACCAAATTTCTTGATCCAGGTCTCAAAAATTAGGTTTTTATGAGGAGAAAAATCCTATTCTAGTATCACTAAAAAATTCCTCTTCTATAGAAATCCCTAATTTCTGTATCGAAAAACTGAAAATGCTCGGAATCGAATTCCGCTTTGATAGAAAGATGCGCCCTTCAATGGAGAGTTAGCCTAGGATAATTTTGCTGATGGATTGTGGAGAGAGACCCAAAAAGTAAGAAGGCCTAGATTCTATAGCTACACAATGTCTTCTTCTCAGGTTAGCTCTGATACCATGTTAAATTTTCATATGCTTAGCTAAGACATCAGTATTTCATTTCATTTTCATGACAAAAGCATATAAACAGGATCATTGAAAGATAGACAAGCACAACCATTAAAAAAAGGAACAAAAAGATTTATCCTAGGAAAACCCTAAAGGGAAAACATAGCAAAAGCTTCCTCAATATAGATGCCCCAAAAAGATAAAAGATAAAACCAGCAAGGAGATCAAAGCCTGATCCTCCTCCTTCTCCAGCTACTTCTCTTCTCCACTAATGCACTACACAAGTGAGAGTGTGTGTGTCTCAAATGAAGAGCACTACACCTATATTTATATTCATCCATTCACTTAAGTTAACTCATTTGACATGTAGGCTCGAGTTAAATCATGTAGGCTCGAGTTACACATGTAGGCTCAAGTAACCACACTAGGGTGCTGATGACCCACCTTTACAATTAGAGGGGACTACCTCATGACTCTTATTAGTTCTTTCGATTAGGAGCATCGGGGTACAATGTAATACAAGTGGTTCTCTTGGTAGCACCATCGGGGACCACAAAAAGATACATATAGAATATTCTTCAAAGTTACAATATTTCAACATATACTTCTCTCATTTCAGGAAATTTTGGATTAAAAAAAACTGTAGCGCAATTACAAAAGTTTTGTTATTGGCCTCAAATGAATGATACAGTATCCAAATATGTAAGAGGATGTGTCATGTGTGCAACAAGTAAACCAAGTAACAAAAAATTAGGCTTATACACTCCACTTCTAGTTCCTTCTCACCCATGGGAAATTGTTTCAATAGATTTTGTAGGAGGCTTACCAATGTCTAGAAAAGGACCTGATTATCTATATGTTGTTGTAGATTGATTTAGTTAAATGTGCATACTCATGCCTTGTAAAAAGTAGATCACAGCTGAGATGCCTTCTCATTTGTTCTTTCAAAATGTATGGGTCCATTTTGGACTTCCTACTTCTATAATAGCTTATCGATATTTCTGCTTTCTTGGGAAATTTTGGTCACATATATGGGAACTTATAGACACAAAGATGAAGAATAGAAAAACATTTCATCCATAAACTGATGAACAAACTGAAGCGGTCAACCAGGTTGTTGTACACTTTGTTCGAGGGTATTGTGCTAAGCATCCTATCTTTTGGGATGAACAGTTGCATTATGTTCAAGATGCCTACTACAAAGGCATACACTCTTCAGCATAGAAGTATCCATTTGAGACATGTTTTGGGTACTTGCCAAAGTCTACCTTAGACCTTTTTTGGGGGAAATATTTAGTCAAATGTGGACAGGTTGATGTGGAGAAATTTTGGAACTTTATTTAGCAAATCCAATTAGTTCATCAAATAGTGCAGTAAAAGTTGGAATCAAGTTAGACAAAGTACAAAGAATGACATGACAAACATCATATAGATAATCATTTCTATATTGGTGATTGAGTATGGATTCAAATCAGCAAATATCGACTCCAAGGTGAAGTTAAAAAGTTGAATCCTATCAGGTATGGACCTTTTACAATTTATATTTACTTAAAGTCGGTAATAATGATTTTCATTTAGAATTGCCTCCTTATATGCAAATTTATTTCATTGTTAATGTGGAAAACTTGAAACTGTATGAGCATCCTATGATTGTAGATCAATATTTACAGGTTCAAGCACCTTTTTTGGATGTGTTTTCTCTTAAATATCTCAATGAACTTCAGGAAGATGTAATACTTGATAAGAAGGTCATATCTTCACAAAGAGGTGACATGGAATTTCTTTGTGTGGGGATGAAAGAAATGCATCCAAGTAAATAAAGATGGCTAGAGATTGAAAGACTGAGGTAGATGTACCCTCACCTATTTTATGAATGATTCCATGCTTTTGGTGGCCCAAAAGCTTCCTAGTGGGAAGGTTTGATCCATAAGGATTTTAAAAGACAAATCATAATGAAAGTATTCAAATATTAACATAAATATTACAGTGGTAAAAAATATCTTCAGTAGCATTTCGACAATGCTCATTTCATGCAAAAGGACCTCCGAATGCAAAAGTTATCCAGGTTTGAAGTTTCAGAAAAATGGTTCAAAAATCACAAAAAATGGGTAAAATTGGAAAATTTTTACAATGTAATGTTTATCAAAAAAAATTGGAGTGCATGGGAATCGAACCCATGACCTCCAATTTCACCCAAGTCTTCATAGATTTCCACTATCTAGGGATCCCATTGGTGTTCCTTTTTATGTATAGTAGTCCACTTGTATATAAAGTTGTAAGGTTTTTCATTTGGAAAAATGAATGGGATTGAGGGATAGGCCCTTAACCCCATGGCCAAAACAGAGGCAATTATATGTATAGCAGTGGATCAACGTCAATTACCAACACATAAGCCAAGTCACAAGTTTTGGTTCAATACAACATTGCCAACACATAAGCCAAGTCATAGGTCATGGTCCAATACAACGGAGCCAACACCACGAAACAAAAACAACAAATAGCAGCACCACATTACAACGCCACCAAGCATATGCACGTTACAAATTTAACGACCAAAGGGGAGAGGCCAACAAGTTTGACCCTGGGTTGTCTGCCCCCAAAGGTGGAGAGTTTACCATTGGGCCATGGTGCATCCATTGAATGAAAAATGACAGAAATTTATTAAGATTTAATTCTGGATATTGGGACAAAGGAGGGGCATGTGGCTCCTCCACACGCACCCAAAAATGATTTATAAAACCCCTTTCAAGAGCCATAAACCAGAGCTCAAAAACCAATATATAGAGCGCATTATTGGCATAGATATTGAGGTAGCACAGTGCAAATATCTCAAGGTCCATACAATCATTAATGGTAGTTCTTCTCGAGGTGTGATCAATACAGGATGTACTATTTTGTATTTTGTGGAGGTAGAGTTTCTTGATTTACGTGCCAAAGGAGGCCTCATGTAAAGGTAGTCAATTTTATACTCATTTTTCTCAAAATTTTGTTAGGATCATAGTAGTGATATCAATGTTTTCCAGTGACTGAAATAAAATAAAAGTGGTTCTAGAAACCCATTTATGTAAAGTGTGGTTTCCAGATTCCAATCAGCCCCAAAAGAAACACATATGGTTGTATTAAAAAGAATTTTTAGATATCTAAATGGAACTGTGGATTATGGATTATGGTATCCAAGAAGCGATAAATTCACTCTAAAAGAATTTACTGATGCAAATTGGGAAGGAAGTATTGATGACATGAAAATCACTAGTGGAGAAACAATCTACCTAGGAGATTGTTTGGTATCATGGATAAGCAAAAATAATTCCTCCATTTTACTGGCTACAACATAAGCAGAGTATATTGCTGCCGCAACATGTTGTACCCAATTCATTTGGATGAAGAAGACGTCGGAAGACTTACTTGTAAAATATTAAGACCCCATTATTATACATTGTGACAATACAAGTGCCATAAACACATCCAAAAATATTGTTATACACTCTAAAAAAAACATATCCCAATCAAGTATCAGTTTTTAAGAGAGAAAGTATCACAAAAAATGGTCAAATTGGAGTATATTGATATGAAGGAACAAATTGCAGAAATTTTTACTAAACCACTACCCAAAAAAGAGTTTGAGCATCTTATACATAAGTTGGGAGTTATCTCCTTACCGTGAATAAAAGGGAGAAACAACAACATATCAGGAGGAGATACATTGACAGGGGGAGTTGTCAGAAGAGAACCTTTGTCATTATTGTCAAAGGGGGAGAATGTTTTAATGCTTTAATGTTGCCATCAATGCCAAAGGGGGAGAATGTTGGAACGAATTTTCATTGATGTCAAAAGAGTTCGGTAATGACAAAGGAATAAGTGATGGCATGGCAAGTAATGGCATATGTGATAAGGATGGGAAGACACACAAGGGGACCAATTCATATGAAGTCCAGTTGAGATTAATTGATCAATCCTATGATCAATCAATGTATATCCCTAGATTTGTCGTCAGCTTATTCAGCAGAGGTTAGACGGCTAAGATCATATCAAGAAAATAGATCGACGACAGGCAAAGAATATGCAAAGTAAATGTGCGTGAAATGTAACATTACAGAGTGCTAAAGTGAATTTCTATGTTTGATAACCAATAAACGAATGAGGAGTATTCCGAAAAGTGATCTATGGTTCACAGAAATCACAAAAAGAGATTTGCGGAAGCCCTTTTCGATAAAACCGAAATGCATACCCGCAATCCACAATTGTGGAAAGAAGAAGTTTTCAATTGTGGAAAGATAATTGCGGAAGAAATTTTGAGAAAAGTCAAAATGCATATTTGCAATCCACAACCCGTAATTGTAGAAGGAATGAGTTCCCACCAATTGCGGAAAGATCGTTATGGAAAGAAAATTGTGGAAAGATAATTGTCTGCAATCCGTAATTTTCAATTTCGGAAAGTTAATTGCAGAAGGTAATTGCGGAAAGATGATTACATAAGGTAAATGCAGAAAAGTAAATGTGAAAAATATCTATTGCGGAGATTTTGTTGCGGAAAGGACGTTGCGAAAAGAAACTGTGGAAGTTTGCGAATGATAAATTAAACAGAGTTAAAAACGACAAACAAAGAAGTAATTTCGAATTAATTTATTTGTCTCTGAAGAGTCACGATGAAGATATGTGACTATTGAATGAAGAGATATGTTTGAGGGTATATAAAAAATGCTTTAAACCTTCAAATAAGTGTCTCTACACATTCAATTAAAGGATCGATTGATGTTGAATAGTCAGAGATCAAATTATAATATAAGGGCGGTAGGGTGGTGCTAAGGCGGGCTATTTTCCTGCAAGGAGGTCATAGCCTCCTTCCAATAGTAGCTAGTAAATAGGGTGTAGAATCATATTTTTAGTAGTAGCTGATAAAATAGGGGGTCATAGCCTCCTTCCAGTAGTTTCTAGTAAATAGGGTGTAGTACCATCCTTATCTGTAGAAGCAAAAAAAAACTATTTGTAAATATAATTTTGCAGTAATAAAAAGTATTGGTAGTTTTCCCTATTGCGATTCCACGATAATTTTTTGTTTTTTGTGTATTGTTGATCATGTGTGTTAATGAATAAATCAAAAGTGGTTTAAATTGTTAAAAATTTATCAATATTGATTCACCACTCCTCTCAGTATTTTCCAATATTCCAACACAATATACTAAGTATGAAGACTTTAAAGAAGTATATGAATCACTAAGGCATGGATATCATAATGAAGAATTGAAATATCATATGAATGACAAGTTGTTGTATCATCTTGGAAAAATATGTATTCCACAAAGTGAAAGAGTGCATGTGATAAGAGAAGCTTATACTTCTCTCATTTCAGGACATTTTGGATTATAAAAAACTGTAGCGCAATTACAAAAGTTTTGTTATTGGCCTCAAATGAATGATACAGTATTCAAATATGTAAGAGGATGTGTCATGTGTGCAACAAGTAAACCAAGTAACAAAAAATTAGGCTTATACACTCCACTTCTAGTTCCTTCTCACCCATGGGAAAGTGTTTCAATAGATTTTGTAGGAGGCTTACCAATGTCTAGAAAAGGACCTGATTATCTATATGTTGTTGTAGATTGATTTAGTTAAATGTGCATATTCATGCCTTGTAAAAAGTAGATCATAGTTGAGATGCCTTCTCATTTGTTCTTTCAAAATGTATGGGTCCATTTTGGACTTCCTACTTTTATAATAGCTTATCGATATTTCTGCTTTCTTGGGAAATTTTGGTCATTTATATGGGAACTTATAGACACAAAGATGAAGAATAGAAAAACATTTCATCCATAAACCGACGAACAAACTGAAGTGGTCAACCAGACTATTGTACACTTTGTTCGAGGGTATTGTGCTAAGCATCCTATCTTTTGGGATGAGCAGTTGCATTATGTTCAACATGCCTACTACATAGCCATACACTCTTCAACATAGAAGTATCCATTGGAGACATGTTTTGGGTACTTTCCAAAGTCTACCTTAGACTTTTTTGGGGGGAAATATTCAGTCGAATGTGGACAGGTTGATGTGGATAAAGTTTGGAACTTTATTCAGCAAATCCAATTATTTCATCAAATAGTGTAGTAAAAGTTGGAATCAAGTTAGACAAAGTACAAAGAATGACATGACAAACATCATATAGATAACCATTTCTAGATTGGTGATCGAGTATGGATTCATATCAACAAATATCGACTCCAAGGTGAAGTTAACAAGTTGAAGCCTATTAGGTATGGACCTTTTACAATTTATATTTACATAAAGTCGGTAATAATGATTTTCATTTAGAATTGCCTCCTTATATGCAAATTTATTTCGTTGTTAATGTGGAAAACTTGAAACTGTATGAGCATCCTATGATTGTAGACCAATATGTACATGTTCAAGCACCTTTTCTGGATGTGTTTTCTCCTAAATATATCAATGAACTTCAGGAAGATGTAATACTTGATAAGAAGGTCATATCTTCACAAAGAGGTGACATGGAATTTCTTTGTGTGGGGATGAAAGGAATGCATCCAAGTAAATAAATATGGTTAGAGATTGAAATACTGAGGTAGATGTACCCTCACCTATTTTATGAATGATTCCATGCTTTTGGTGGCCCAAAAGCTTCCTAGTGGGAAGGTTTGATCCATAAGGATTTTGAAAGACAGATCATAATGAAAGTATTCAAATATTAACATAAATATTACAGTGGTAAAAATATCTTCAATAGTGTTTCGACAATGCTCATTTCGTGCAAAAGGACCTCCGGATGCAAAAGTTATCCAGATTTGAAGTTTCAAAAAAATGGGTAAAATTGGAAAATTTTTACAATGTAATGTTTATCAAATTTTTTTGGAGTGCATGGGAATTGAACCCATGACCTCCAATTTCACCCAAGTCTTTGTAGATTTCCACCATCTAGAGATCCCATTGGTGTTCCTTGTTATGTATAGTAGTCCACTTGTATATAAAGTTGCAAGGTTTTTCATTTGGAAAAATGAATGGGATTGAGGGATAGGCCCTTGACCCCATGGCCAACACAGAGGAAATTATATGTATAGCAGTGGATCAACGTCAATTACCAACACATTATCCAAGTCAAAAGTTTTGTTCCAATACAACGTTTCCAACACATAAGCCAAGTCAAAAGTTTCGGTCCAATACAATGTTTCCAACACATAAGCTAAGTCACAGGTCATGGTCCAATACAACGGAGCCAACACCACGGAGCGAAAACAACAAATAGCAGCACCACATTACAACACCACCAAGCATATGCACGTTACAAATTTAACGACCAAAGGGGAGAGGCCGGCAGGTTTGAGCCTGGGTCCTCTGCCCCCAAAGGCGGAGAGTTTACCATTGGTACATGGCGCATCCATTGAATGAAAAACAACAGAAATTTATTAATATTTGATTCTAGAGATTGGAAAAAAGGAGGGGCATATGGATCCTCCACACACACCCAAAAATGATTTATAAAACCCCTTTCAAGAGCCATAAACTAGAGTTCAAAAACCAATATATAGAGCGCATTATTGGCACAAATATTGAGGTAGCATAGTGCAAAGATCTCGAGGTCCATACAATCATTAATGGTAGTGATTCTCAAGGTGTGATCAATATAAGATGTACCATTTTGTATTTTTTGGAGGCAGAGTTTCTTGATTTGCATGCCAAAGGAGGCCTCGGGTAAAGGTAGTCGATTTTATAATCATTTTTCTCAAAATTTTGTGAGGATCGCAGTAGTGATTTCAATGTTTGCCAGTGATTGAAATAAAACAAAAGTGGTTCTAGAAACCCATTTATGTAAGCCTCTAAGACTTAATAAGATCAACCTTATCATTGGAAGTGGCCTAGAGATGTAGCTCAGGAGGAGTGAACTTCGTTTTCAGTTCTTGTCTTTCATTTTCATGGTTTTCATATTGTTTATTTGATTATATGTGTGTTTTAAGAATTTAAATTTTTCAGTTTTAAGCCTATTTATGATTTTTTAAGATACAAATTTCACATGCAAGTTTTAATGGTTAAAAATATCATGAATTTTCATATTAGGAGATTAAACTTGTGGCTTGTTTTGAGGCCCAAGACGTTATATATTTGTGTAAATTTAAAAATACTCTTTCTAGCTGCACTCCAAGCCTTATATCTTGAACATTGGTCAGTTTTGGTTGTGTATAAGGGATTGTGTACAAAGGAATGAAAAAAAGGAAGATAACTAAGGAGGGGTTGTGTCATATTATTCATCGTATAGAGAGATCAAGGGGGATAAATCACAGGGATGTGGATTTAGATAGATTCTAAAACCTCCCATAACCATGGAGGTATTTAAATTAGATCATGATAGATACCTTTTGAGATATAGACATGTTGTCATGGATTGGAATGAGGCAGATACTAAAGGAGGGCTAATTTTGGATGGAATAAAGAAAGGATCTAATCCTAGGGGGAAGGATTTCATGTTTATCCCTATACTATACCAAGCTCAAAGAGAAATTCATCAAGGAAATTAGTAGACCTTAAAAGGGGCCCTTAAAGTAGGGGAATACCATAAAATGGTTTTCCCATTATTATTTTTTTCTTTCAATGCTAATGGATTTATAAATTCCTCAAGAAAAGACTTTCCCTATATAGGTTAGAGATTTAAAAAATTTAAATGTTGTCTTGATTCAAGGAACTATAGGGGAAAGGATGAAGAGTACTAAATATTTTTCTAATGTCATGAAGGATTGGTGATTTTTATCATTAGATTCTATAGGAAAATATAGGGGACTAGTAATGGTTGGAGGAAAATATTTATGATTCTAATCAACACTATGATATTTCACTCAAGTACATCAACATAACTCTTTTTTGTATATATTAGGGAAACTATTTATATTTCCAACATCTATGGTTGATATGAAGACATGGTGGCATATTGCAAGGAGATATTAGAAACAATATTTTGTGAGGAACAATAAATTTATTCTATGAGGGGATTTAATTTTACTATCAAATAAGGGAAATTTGGGGGAGTATGACAACAACATATTATTTTCTAGATTTATTCCTAAATAACATTGAAGGGGTTGCATTGGTGGATGTGAAATATATCAAATTGGTTCCTATTTAGAAAAAACATGAGAATGGGGGACGAAAGAGTAAAAAAAAGATTGGATACTATTTTTGTTTCAAAATCCATTATGAATTACCATAACATAATTAAATCATGGGTGGAGGTTGGTGGGGAATCCCGTCATCTTCCAATTGTATTTTGAATTGAAAAAATGGACAATATGCCTCTAATCCAATTTAAATTCAACTTTACCTTATTACAGGATGAATATTTTATAAAATTAGTCAAATTTGAATGGAAATATTATGATTCTTCCATAAGGGACACAACTAGTCTCTAGTTTTCTTCCAACCTCAAGGAAGTAAACAGAGATTGGGAACATACTAAGTTTATTAGTGACATGAAAGTATTAACAACAATTCAAAATAAAATATGTGATGTATATGCAAAACTATAGAAATAATTCAAGATAAGGCATCAAAATCAAGGTTAATGGCCCTAAAACAAACCAAAAGGAAACCAGTAACATAACAACATTCCTTTTGGAGGTTAAATATTATTTCTTTGCTATCACCTAAATTTTGCAGACATGCAAAATTTTGGTTCTTGTTACAAAAAGACATCATAGACATATAACATGAAACTCATAAAGTTAAATAGACATATAACATGAAACTCATAAAGTTTCCCCTTTAGAAAAATCAAGATGTGAAACAAAGAAATGAATAAAACACTTAAACTTTAGTTGAAAGAAGTGATTCTATAAAAGGTAACATGTGCAACATCATGCAAAAAAACTTTGAAAGTCACATGGATGTACTAACATGTGGAATATTAAATTATGCAATGGATTCAAGGATTTCCAACCACATTTTGTCTTGAAGGAATTTGAACTAGTCTCCTTCACATGCTTGGGAATTAAATAGTATCATACTTGTACCTTGAGGCCAACTCATGAGAGGGAGAACTCATGTGGAGAATTAGTTGATTGAGGAGCACTAGTTTTCCTATAAAAGGAAACCATGTGTATACATTTCATAAGGAAAAATCATGAAAAAATTATGATGCAAGAATCTATTTGAAAGAAACATCTTTCATCCTCATTATCACCATCCATTGGAATTTCAAGCTCACTTATCTTCTTCCTCAATAAGCAAGTATTTTCCATTCATCATTCCTGGTTAGTAAGAAATTTGAGAAAGATCAAAGGACTCTCCCAAAGGGAGTGTTTTGTATGATTTGCAAGAAACATCTTCTAGATGAAACCATTGTATTCAATATTTTCCATTAGTCATCAAAATTTGGTTGAATCTGATCTCCTTATTGTGTTTTTATGTCATTTATGCAAGTTTTATCTTTTAAGTATTCTTTTTATATGTTGTTATTAATTTAATAGCTTCATCATTGTTTATCAGACTTAGTATCCATCCACTTAATATGTTTCCTTCACTACAACTGATAAGGGAAGGGATAACTACTCACCATTAAGACATTTTCTAGACAATAGAATTGGTGACTCCACTTATGTTTTTTCTTATTTTTCATGCATTTAGGTTGTATTTTTGGTTATTAACTAATTTTGGGCTTTTTAATGATGAAATAATTTCCATTCATACCACTAACCAATGATTTTTACATGTTGAATTCAATGTTTTTTTCATTTCTAAGGTCATCCATATCCCATTGTTCATTCCATACAAATTGGTGCAAATTATTTTATAGCCATACTATCATTCTTTGGACACATTCTTTTTTCACTCGCATGGATCACTAGCACAACAATTGAAACCTTGACTCCGCACTGTCCTATAGACTTTGATTGATATTCCTCATGCTATTGTTTCATGTGACTAGTTAACTCTCAAGTCACATTGTAGTGCAACTAAGAGGCCAGAAATCCAAGTAACTAAGGCCATTTTGAGTTTTTCATTATATTTCTTTGATTCACAACTATAACCAATATGGTTGTTCACATTTCTCAAAAAATTAACAAAAAAACCACAAATGTTTTTTACCATCATCAAGCATTAAATCACTTAGTTTAAGTAGGGGGGAAATCATCTTTTTCAACTTTATTTTTCCTAGTGATTGTGCTTTGAGGTTACCAACAGCCTTCTGTATTACACTAGAGCAAATTATCAAACTTCTTCATTACTCTCAAGTTGTAATAAAATATTAGTTTAGGCATTTGAGTTAAATTTCAATAGTATTAACTCTTGTTGCTTGCATATTTCTTTTAAATAAATTTAGATTAAATCCATTATTCACACAAATAAGGGACCAAAAACCTATTATAATCCTAGTATGTTATTTTCCTTGTTTTCATGGAGAGACGTTGGTGAATTATAAAATATCACAATACTGAAATACCTCCCTTTGCACATTTTTTGCTTTTAGCTATCTTTTGAAAATAAATTGCATTTGAAGAATTCATTAAAGAGGAGTAACAAACCATACATGTTCATATATATTTGATTTACCTTCTTATAAGTTATTTGCAAACATTCATTCAAGAATTTTCAATCACATGTATTTTCCCACTTCACGCACATACTAAGGGGCCCAAATAATCTTCTCATTGTTGAGAATACTCTTCATCTTACACCCATAAAGTGACCTTGATGAATAAAGTTTTTTGAGAATATTTAAATACCTCCCTCATCACACCTTTATTCAAATTTTACGCTTAAAATCAACCCATGTCTTAAACTAACTTAAATTCATCTACCAAGAGGTCACAAAACAATTTAGAGTTTATTTTAGGAATGTTGGAATTCAAATCAAAATAATGGTCGTCAATATTTTTCATATGAAACATTAGTGGTTGTTAGATTTTAGGGAACTTTAAAATTTTGCTAAACCAAGTTTGCTCAAAATCAACTAAGAAGGAGTAGTTCCGAAGGATTATAAATCTAAGGTTAGGTATTTTTGGTTCATTGCATGAAGACACCTAAATATTGAAGTGGAGGAGACACTTGATTGTTCGAGGTTGAACCTATTATCCACACTTGTGGTAGATATGTCATTGACACAAAACAAGGATTTTCATTAGATGGAATTTGTTTGATGAATTTGTACCTAAATCAATTTTTTTTTACTATTGGAAACATTTCCAATCCATTTGTAACATATCCCCAATACCCCTCATAATAAATTATTCATCCATATTTTCACTGGTTTTCTTTGGTGGGTTCATTATTATCTGATATGCGAACTATTGAAAGGCCCAATAGTTGATTTTTGAGAGGGAGGATGATATGCCATATAGGATCACACAATTGTTTCTATAAATTGATGATATTTCATATAGAACCTCACAATT
This sequence comes from Pseudotsuga menziesii, assembly GCA_001517045.1. Taxonomy (NCBI): domain Eukaryota; kingdom Viridiplantae; phylum Streptophyta; class Pinopsida; order Pinales; family Pinaceae; genus Pseudotsuga; species Pseudotsuga menziesii. The sequence continues at coordinate 1,015,913 of LPNX010724265.1, forward strand.
GTTTCTCTAAATTACAAATATCCCTACATAGTCAGTGTTATAAAATTTAGAAACAACATTTATGCTCCCTTGATAGACACACTTGCATCATTTTCCATATGCTATATTTTTTATCATTTGTTGCATTTGTTGATTTTTAGTTATTTCCTATTTGCACATATTCCCCTCATGTCTAAAATCATAGAAGACCTATTAACATCCTGTGTTTTTTTTATAAATGCTAAATTTATAACATTAAATTAGGTTAATCTAGGATAATTTTAGTAATTATTGTAATTAAATTAAACAGGTGGCTTGAAAAGTCACCTCCCTTCTCAAATTGGGGTATAAATTACCCATGGCACTTCTTATGTAATAATCTTATACATTATCATATACATTTTTTTCTACACTATGTTCTTCTTCACCCACTGTTTGTCCTTACATTAGTATCAGAGCCTCTCGACTCTTAGCACCATCCTACCACCTTCCATGTCAAGCTCGACCTACACCCACCTTCTCCCTCCACATCCATGCATGCTTCCCACTTCCATTCATACCCCCTGCATTCCACCGTCACGCCAACTACAACCTTTCAACCCATCCACTCTCTGAACGTCACCCTTTCAACCCATCCACACAAGGACACCAAATACGGGTGAAAGTCGAGTTACCCAAATACGACGAGGACAAACGATAGTGCATAGAAAGGATTAACAAAGGCAATGAATACCTAGACATACACAACATCCATTACGACGATGAGAAAATTAAATATGCCTCCATGCAATTAGAAGGCAACGCTTACAACGGGTACTTACAGTGGAAGAATATTGAAAGAATCTATTCTTACAACCAGGTAAGCTTCAGGAACAAACTCCTCAAAATATTCCAAGGAATAAAAAAAAATACTTCTTTTCCAAAATCATAAGGTTACAACAAAAAAATAGTGTCGATGAGTACACCTGTGAGTGGGAAGCGTTGTTAACTTGAGTTTCAGACTTAATAGATGATCAACAAATATAGACCTACATACATGGTCTAAAACAACACATCTATGATGAACTAGAGTTACATAACATATCTACCATGGAGAAAGCACAACGTAAATCCACTATTATTGAAAAAAAATTCAAGAAATATTTTCATACAAATTTTGACAAAGACAACTCCAAAAGGAGGCCCCTCTAATCAACATACAAAGGAAATCCAAGATATACAATGCCACAACTTAGGGAAGTAACGATTCCTAGTTTAGAGGCCTAGAGAATAAAGGAGGGGAAATGTAAGCTCTATGGATACAAATGGAATCCTAAGCACACATGCTTACAAAAGAAGTTGTATGCCTGTGAAGCAGAAGAAGCAGAGTTCGAAGTCGAGGAACCCGGATTGAAAACTACGTAAATAGTAAGCAAGAATACCAAACAGAAATAGAGGACGACACCCCAAAAATCTCATTAGCCACTATTACTGGAATCTCCCAACTGCAAACATTGAAGCTTAATGGACACATAAAAAAGAATAACGTCACAGTTCTCATCAACAATGACAACACCCATAACTTCATTAATGTCAAACTTACTAAAGTATTTAACCTATTTATTTTTCGAGCACCTAACATGAAGGTTATCGTAGCATATGGAAAGAAGATTGACAATGTGGGAAAATGTCACAAGGTTAGGTTATAACTACAAGAGTATAACTTATAATCATATTTCTTTGCGGTACCACTGAAAGGATTCGACATAGTATTAGGAATACAATGGTTACAAACCTTGGGTATATACTTCGCAAATCACCAAGAAAATTTTATTGAATTTGAGTCATTCTGGAAGACACACAAATTATACGGGTTCCAACCACCTCCAACATAATTAGTTACATCACATTAGATGGAAAAGCTACTTCAGAAAGATGCACCAGCATACATACTTCAAGGTCAAGAAATGGAGCTTCTAACATATGAAGGAGATATGGACAAACAACCATAGATGCAAGAGTTGATTCTAAAACATCAGAAGGTGTTTGAAGAGATACCCATGGAGCTTCCAGGAAACAGAAATATCGAACACATAATTGAAATAGAACCAGGGACAAAACCTTGCAGTAGAAAACCATACAGTTACCCACATCACCATAAAACTAAAATCGAGAGTTTAACGTAGGATATTTTGAAATGTGGCATCATTTCAAAAAGAAGAATCCCATATGAAGCTTTAGTAGTGTTAGTACGAAAGAAAGATGGTTCATTCATATTTTACATAGATTATAGAGGACTGAACAAAATAACTATCAAAAATAAAATTTCGATCCAATTCATCGATGAGATGCTGGATGAACTTCATGGGGCCAAGTACTTCTCAAAACTTGATCTCTAATCTGGCTATTATCAAATCAAAGTTAGAGTGGAAGACATAGAAAAAACCACTTTTTTCACTCATGAAGGCCACTATGAGTTCAAAGTAATTCCCTTTGGATTGACTAACTCTCCAGCTACGTTTCAAGCCGCAATGAATGAATTGTTCCAACCATTTTGAAGAAAATTCGTACTAGTATTTTTTGATGACATCCTCATATATAGCAGAACATGGAAGGAGCATCTGGGACACTTAAGTCAAGTACTTACCATTTTGAAATAAAACCAATTCTATGCAAAGAGATCTAAATGCACCTTTGTAAAAGAAGAAGTGGACTACCTAGGTCATAATATATCAAAGGAAGGAATCAAAGTCAATCCAAGTAAAATCAAGGCAATCATGGAATGGCCCAAACCTGATAAGATATCAAAGCTAAGGGGATTTCTAGGCCTAATAGGATACTATCAAATATTTGTAAAGAATTAGGCCCATAAAACTGACCATCTCACAAATTTATTGAAGAAAAATTCCTTCCAATGGAATAGCGGAGCAGAAAAATGTTTTGAAACACTAAAATGCATGATGTCTTCAACACCTATATTAGCCACACCATACTTCAAAAAATCTTTTGTATTCGAATGCAATGCATCAAGTTTTAGACTAGGATAATTTTTAATGCAAGAAGATCACTCAATATCATTCGAAAGTAGAAATCTCAACAAGAGAGAAATTTTGAAGTCCACTTATGATAATAGATGCTGTCCATTATACATTATTTAGAAAAATGGTGATAGTACCTTCTAGGGAGAAAAATACTGATAAGAAAATACCATAACAGTATTCAATACCTTCTTCAACAAAAAACATTGTCAATAGAACAATCAAATTGGATAGAAAAAATTGCTACCTTTGATTTGGAGATATTACATAAAAGAGGGAAGGACAATCTAGTCATTGGCTCTATCTAGGAAGGATGAAGTCCAGAAATATGAAATTTCAATTGTTATTCAAGAATGGATGGATGAAATATGAAGAGAATACACTAAATACCCAAACACTTTCTCCTTAATCGAAGATACGAATAGAGGTCCAAAATTTGAGTGGCAAAATGACATCTTGTGGTACAAAGTAAGGATCTATTTAAACCCAACATCAAGTTTTAAAACTAAGGTGATGATAGAATCTCATGATTCACCCACTATAGGACATGTAGGTTTTTTCAAGACATATTACAATGCCATACAATCATTTTATTGGAAAGGAATGCATAAAAACCTTCAAAAATATGTAACTAAGTGTGACACATTTCAAAGGAATAAAAGTTAAAACATCATGACTCCAGGGCTACTCCACCCACTGCACATTCCGAAGCAAAACTAGGAGGAAATTTCTATGAATTTTATTGAAGAGTTATCCTTATCATATGGTAAGGATAAAATCCTCGTGGTAGTAGATCAACTAAAAAAATATGCACATTTTATGGGAATAAAGAAAATTGAATCCACTAACAAAATCGCTGAAGTGTTTTGTAAAAATATTTACAAATTACATAGTTTTCCAAAAATTATAGTGAGCGATAGAGACTCCAAATTCACAATCAATTCTTGGAAGGAATTCTGCAAGAAAATAGGGATCATTTTGAATATGAGCTCATCTTATCACCCACAGACTGATGGGAAAATTGAAGTGGTCAACAAATTTCTAGAAACCTATCTCTGTAGTTTCGTCATAGACAAACAGAACAAATGGTTACAATGATTACACCTTACAGAATGGTGGTATAACACTACGTATCACACATCAGCTAAGATTACTCCATTTCAAGAATTATATAATTATGAACCACCCATATGGAAGGAAATCATTCAAGGAATCACAAAAGTACCCACTGTAAAATATCAATTGGAAGACAACCAATGAGTCATGCAAACACTCAAAGATAATTTAACTATGGCACAAAATCGTATGAAACAACAAGAAGACCAGCATAGAACCGAGAGAGAGTTTGAATTATTAGATTGGGTATCCGTAAGACTTCAACCATACAAACAATTATCACTAAAACAACAAGGAAAGAATAAATTAGCACCTAAGTTCTATGGTCCATACAAAATTATACAGAAGATTAGTCGCGTAGCATACGAGCTAAATTTACCAAAGACAAGTCAAATTCACAACGTCTTCCAGGTATCAAATCTAAAAACGTTGTTGGGTCAACATCAATAAGTTCAAACAACACTTCCCTCTATAGACGAAGAAGGGAAACTTATCTTAGAACCAGAACTTATTATCAACATCAAAGAACGAATATTACACACATGAATGATCAAGGAATACCTCATTAAATGGAATAATTTGCTCGTAATAATACACATCATGGGAAACAAATAAATTCATTTATCATTATCCATCATTACCCTACTTTAAGGACAAAGCATTTTAAAAGTAGAAGGCAATGTTATAAATGTTAAATTTAAAACATTAAACTAGGTTAATCTAGGATAATTTTAGTAATTAATGTAATTAAATTAAAAAGGTGACTTGAAAAGTCACCTCCCTTCCCCACTTAGGGTATAAATTACCCAGGGCACTTCTTATGTAATAATCTTTTACATTACCATATACATTTTTTTCTACACTACGTTCTTCTTCACCCACTGTTTGTCCTTTCAGTTTTTTGAGGCTTCAAATCCTTCCTATGATAGGAGGATTTGCTACGATGCCTCCCCCCCATCCTCGATGTGGGATACCACTATTAAACACATATTCAAATTCATTTGTTGTCAAATTTGATGTGCTCAGAGATACCTTTCTCAACATTTCCGCTCACACACAAGTTGTGAGCCCTCTTACGTCAAAAAAGGTACCTCCTTACATCACATAATCGAATGGCATGGTCTAACCCCCTTACCATTTATTTCTATTTTAAGCCTCCTTGATTTATCTAAGATCATTAACAATCCTATCCAACATGATATATCATGGCCCAATATAATGGTTAAGTTACTTTTAACCATTCCAAAGTTCAAAGGAAAATAAGGGGATTACCCAACCAACCTTGTGATTTGGTTCTCATACAATAGCAAATTCAAAGACACCATTCATTTGAGGATATTTTAGAGGACCCTCACTAGTACAACAACTAAATGGTATGGCAATATACCAATAGGAACACATACCACCTTTCAGATCGTAACCAATATCTTCTTGACCTATTTTTAGCTCCTAGTTCACCATGAAACTGGATTGAATATTCTTCTTGAATTCAAGATAAATGCATCCGCATGCATTGAAAACTACATCCATGAATTGTGTTGAAAATTTAAATTGCATAAAATCAACATCGATTCCAAATTATTATTGGATTGGTTCTTTAATTGTCTCCTATCCATGATCACCAAAGATTTTGTGACCACCATGCCACAAACTAAAGATGATGCCATCCTCAAATATCAACATTTTGATTTGATATATTCCCAATTAGGGTTCTTATATATAATCATTCTCAATTCCCTTCATCATCGATCCCTAGTTCAATCCAAACCTGACACCTCACATGTTGTTGATGGGATTGTTGGGACCATTTCCCATTTGGGGAACTACCCTACATCATATGGGTATTTTTCACCAAACCCACCACATGGTGTCTCTCCTTTGCCTCTAACCATCAACATTCCTCAAAGAAGACATAATCCTCCATTTGGTTGAATGACATATATCTCATATGGTCCTACTTTTCCCAACATGGGTGAATAACTAGTTTTTGTGCAACCCACCCCTATAATTCCTTAGCCCACTACCTCAACTTGATATGGGACACCTCATATTTACGAGGCCATGAACCCTCAAAACCCATAGTTTTCATTTCCCATACCTCTTGGTTCTCACCCTATGGTACATGTTGGGTTAAATTTTGTCCAACCTTTTCTCTCTCAACAAGTTCAATAGTTTGAATAGTTGAATGGAACAATTCCTTCTTATACACCTAATTAAGGAAGGATAAATACAAAAAAAAACACACACACTTCGAGATAGGGGATAAATATCCCCAACTATACAAATCTTAATGTCAACCGTACTGGAATGAAACCAATAATACCAACAACCCACCAAATCAAGGAAAGAATAATAATTTGTGGATTAAATTTTCTTGTTCCATGTGTGGTCAGTGTGATCATTTTACCCACCATTTTATTTTATCCCTTATATTCAATGGATGTTGGAGGACAAGAAAAAAAAGTGATGCAAACCATCCCCAATGGAATAATGTTTCTGCCCCCACAAAATGTTGTGCTACAATACCCCTTTGAAAATCAATGATTTGTTTCTCATTGAAAAGAGGCTCAAACTCTAGATGGATCTTACCAAAATATATACATGAATTATGTGGGATTTCTTATTCTAACATGGAACCAGACCTACAACACCCCATAAAAATTTCCCACACAATGCAAGGATTCCCCATCTCCTAATAGTGGATCTCTACAAATTCCATGTCTTGGTTGGGACCCTTTCCCCAAGATACAAAATCCACCTCTGTAACATGCTTACTCATAATCCTCATATGATAGTAGCACCTAACAAAAAAATTGCATATTAATTGGTTCAATCCTTTATTTTTATGTCCACACTAGAGGTCCTCCAACCTTACCCTTCCATAAATTAGATGGCTCTATTAACAACACTAGGTTCCATCAATCCTTCATATTTTCACCTTACAACTTTCAACCTCGATAGGGGTGAATCTCAACTATCATCATTATTTTACTTCCTAATTTTTCTCACAATCAAGAACATTACTATTCATAAATGCATTACGATTAAGGTACATCCACAAGAGTTTGGAAATGACTAGGATCCTCTGATCTCATCCCTTATGATATCACCCTATAGGCCTATGATGGTCATCCTTCACAACCACAAGGGATGTACCAAAATGTCCCTATTGAACTGGGGGAAATATGGTATTTCTTGATGTTAAAGTAATTGATTCATAATTATACTATAACATCCTCTCAAGGTATAGTTACATGTATGTCATGAAGGGAATTTCCTCATTGGTGTTTTGAATTATGATGTTCCCCCATAGCAGAAAAGTGGCCACCCTAGACTAACTTACATAATATGAGAAGTGTCAAAACCCCAAATTTTCAAAAAAATTTAAAATTTTGAAATACATAAAATGATGAGAATGCGGTTTGCTAACAGCTAACAGTTATCTATAAAAGAATCAGTTACCATATTAGTTAATACATAATCTTAATTACGTAACTAGCATTCTACTTTTTGATACAAGGTTAGGAATAACTTGTGCAATAATTTCTTTTTAGGTTTGCTGATGAGTTTTAATTTGTGACAAGTAGTTGGAACTGTTTTTGGATTCCGGGGCTTACTTAGCGTTAAGCTAACACAGAAAGCTTACTTGTCCTTACAGGTTTTTACAGGTATGAATAATCGAGTAATGCCATTAATTCCATAAAGCATCCAGCTATATTTCTAAATGCAAAATAAAAAGCTTGGTAAATAAGCTGTTACATATCAATCTACTTCTATGAGGTAAAACAAGTAGTTTGTTTCCTTCAATTATTTTTGTCGACGATATATATATGGAAGAGTTTCTTTTTTAAATGTAAATGGCAACGGTAAATATTCTCCTTGGTTCACAACTTGCGATCTTTGTCGTAAGTTAATTTCACCTAGAGAGCATAACCTGTAATGCTGTAATGATTGTTCTAACAGTAATCTACATTATCAACTTATAATAATAGTATAACCAATTGCTTGTTATTCATTTTCTGTAATGAAGATTATTGCCTAAGGTTCTAAACATTATAGTGTACATAAATTCCTAAGGACTTAGAATCCAGTGGAATTGTTCCACTTCAGTTTCTTATTTTATTTTTATAATACTTCTCTTGAATTAAGCCTCTGACCACAATACTTAACTTAGGTCAGTTCTTCAAGAGAGATTGATTTATTACCTCATGCAAGTACTAGACAGTTCTAAGAAAAATTATGTTACTAATCGAAAACATGGTATAACTGATAATACTTGTCATGGTTGGTAAATAACCAAATGTCATTAAACTTTGTTGATCTGAGCTATGTAAAGGATTCATAGCCATCATCCGAGTATTCTCCACCCACTGACCTATAATTTTCTATGATACTCAATGATACACACATAAACTATCTTGTTTATAATGCATTCATGTTTACCAGTAATTCTGGTTATAAACAGATAAGGTTTATAAAGATCATGATCCTAATTAAAACTATGTTCTATAAAATTATCAAGTCACAACATAAATGTTGGTGACAATAAGATTAGCTATGCAAAGTTTGTTAGAAATAATTTGATATCATAGTTTGGCTAGGTGATGAAATAGCCTTTTTATTAGCATCTCCCAAGTATCATAAGATTTTCTTCGTAAACTTATTTATGATAGCACAAGGCTTATCAACATTTGTAACTATAATATTTATGCTACGACTAAATGGATAAACAATTAGTGATGAAATAAAGTTCCAAGCCTAAATACTTTGGGCATGTATAAACATAAAATACTTTGAGGATGTATCTGGATTAAGAAGTTGCAATGATTCCGTGATCAAACAAAAGATTGATATGAATTAACGTTTAATTATAAAGTTCATATTATAATTTGCAAAGGAAAATGGATGTGGTGTTAGACCACTCCAACGATTGGATTATGTGTAAGGTTGTGTAAATAAAAGACTTTAAATTCACCATCGTTTGAACTATGTGATGGGAAAAATAATAACCTTGGCAATGATTTGAAGGTTCATAGTTTATGCCATGCAACCATAGGTTGACTTCTATTATAACGTGGAACCTTTTTAAATGATTGCAATACTATATGATTGTGCATAAATTACGTTTTGAATAATTGGAAATGAATTGGCATGCAGGGACTATAGAATCGACCCACTGCATGGTTGAAATATTTGTGAGACTACGTGGTTCCTTCTCGACCAAGTGTTGGGAGTATAAGGGTTGGTGTAACCCTAGACTTTTTCATTCTCCTCCATTGTTTTTGGGCCTTCGGGCTGCTCTGCAACTATGTCTTTGCCACCATGCTTACCCTACTATGAAAAGAATGAGCTCCATGTCCTGGATTACATTATTCAGTCTACCTTCTTCCTCCTCGCTCCTTGTCTGCATCGTCAGTTTACCCTGGCATTGGTTTGTTGAAGGCCGTGACATTTAGCTTACAGCTTGGACTGTGTGTAGTTTTTGGGTTTGTTCCTCCACATCTGGCCTATAGGGATAGTTTAAAGGACTGTGAGTTTATCTTGGCAATAATTTATTGAGAGCCATGACTTTAACTTACGGCCTCGCTTGTGAGTGGTTTTTGGTTTGTTCCTCCACGGCCTACCTGTTGGAAAAGTTTAAAAGAGTTCTTGCTTCTGTTACGGCTCCATCTGTCATAGGGTTTTTGAGAGCATGTTCTTATGCTTTTCATGGTGACAGCTTTGAGCTCTATCATCTGCTTCTTGCTCGGACGTTGTTCCCTTCTCCTTGCTGCTGCTAGCAATTGTTTGTGCACGCATTGGAACCATCTCTGTCTCAAGAGAGATGAAGTGTTGGCTCTTCATTTTGCTGGTGGCGGCACTCCTATTTATCGATGGCTACATTACCTTTTCTCCCAGGTAATAAAAGTTCTTTTTAACAGTTTTTAAACTTGTTCTTAACCTAGTATGATATAATGCAACAATATTAATGTTACGGGTTCATGTCCTTACAGGTGACAGTTGACATTTCTCCTTGGTGCTAGAGAAACACGTAAGGTCGGCTTCTTGGTGATGGGTAAGCCCTGGTCAACCCATGGAAGTCCATGCTAATTCAGTTCTATATGGAATAGTTTCGAATGGAAGTTACAGCATGCAAAATTTACCCTTCATGGGTTATTATTTCTCGGTTTTCTTGCTTAGTTTTTACCAACCCTTGTTGTTAGCAGGGTTCTCCGGCTTATTCCGTGGCTTGTAAATTTTGTTTTTTAATGATTTTGTATACAGTTATATAAAAATATTTGTGGCCTGTTAAGCCATTCTCTGTTTAAATTTTTAAGCATAGCGAGTTAACTATCCTCAGCTCGAACTCAGTTATTTTGATACTCTTACTGTAATTTAGTGTACTAGGGTTTTTACCCTATTTCGTCTGTGTAAAGAAATATTTACTTGTTATATTTATCTTGCATTAACTTGTATTTTTATAACCTATTCTATTATTTCTTCTTGTTATAATAATTGTTTATAAGCTCAAATATTCGAGCAAAGGTTATTCTTGTTAGTGACCTATAAATAAATAATTTCTTTAATTATTCTATAGGTTTAGTTCAATAATAATGTGAAATTAATTGTTTGTTACAGGTATATAGTTATTATACTTTCATGATTATATTTCTCTGTCCTTATAGGACTGTAATAACATTTTATAGTTTTATGTTCAGAATACTAAATAAATTCAAATCCTTGGATTATTGTTTATCTGATTATTAATTACAATGTTATTACTATGATTTACGTTGTTAATACTATAAATTATAATGTTTAATATTATGAGGGTTTCGACCCTGTACTTTCTTTTATAATTAATCTTTGTTTAGTTTATTTAAATGACTTTATTCATTTATAAATAATATTTATTAACTATTATTTACCATTGTATTCAGTCTATTTTATAAGTACATAGATAGGTTTTGTTATTGTTTCCTTGTTACAATATTATAATTGTTGTAGTTAATTTATTTATAAAAAGAACTATACTAGAATTACCCTATTTGAAATGTGAGCATTTGTAGAAATAGATAAGCAGTATAAACAATAAAATAACTCTGTAAAATGACTTGGTTCTTTCTTCACAAAAATAAATGAGTGTTTATCTAAGTTAAATCTTTTACCTAAGTGACAGGTGAGTAGTTTTCATTTTTACAGAAATACAGTTCTGAATAAGATGAATGACCTATTTATAGTAATCAACTTGTTAAAAGAAATTAATCTGTTGTTTATAAAGTATTGTGAATACTTCCTTGCTAGCATTCTTAATACAATAGTCTGGTTTTTAAACAATAACTTAATTAGACAGATTAGTATCCTTTCCTGAAAACATTTATATACAGAAATAAATTACTCCATTGTTCTGAAATGAAAAATAACTCTATTAAATCCAGTTTTCTATCATATTTCATCTATTTTAAACACACTACCTCTGCTAGAGTACGGTCTGGTTCGTTCCAGATGGGGAAAAACAAAGGTAGGATTATCTCATCCAAAAATAGATTCAACTTTCAACAACTAAAAGATTATAAATTCTAACAGTTCACTACATAACATGTAAATCATTCATTATTCATTCATTCTTAGAAATAAACTTTTAACACAACAAAAAAAAGACTGTAGAACCTGTTTTTAAAGCTGGATGACAATAGCGTTGGGAGGTTGTTCCTCCCTACCAACTCCTGGAGAGCACTCAAACAACGTCTTCTCAGGACCCCCGAGCCTATTCTTGGTCTCCTTGGCTGGGAACTGGTGGAGCAAGCAACAAAATACTAGTCCAATGACTCAGTACTAACTCTACACTCAGCAGCAAGATCTTTTAGCTGAAAAGTTGTACTAGATCATTCTCTACAGTTTACCCCTAAAACACCTTCCAGAAATTCCTTTCCCAATGAAATACTTTGAAGTACATTCACCTGAATGATTTTCTTCTTGGAATGAGCAGCCTCAGCTCTCTTCAATGGGAATTTTTATTAAGATTCCCTAGGTCTTTTTGGGTTAGTTGTCATTAATTGAGCCACCTGCTCTGATCCCACTTTCTTGGGGGATCATGACCCCAAATGTAGGGAGGTTACCACCTGCAACATTGGAAATGTTTGAGGATGCTGCCACTTGTCTATTTTCTCTCCACCCAATCTTCTCCACCAACTTGACCAGTAAACACTCTTTTAACAACTCTCCCAAGCTGTTGTCTCCAGTTTTTATTTATTTATAATTAAAATATTCATAATTACATTCAACATCCTTGACTCTGCTGACTCATAAATTAAAACTTAGCATAAAATTTAACATATTGTCTTGAAATAAAATCAAATATGATAATATTATTTTTGCAAAATTGGAGCATGTTACATACACACCCCCTTAGAATATAACATCGTCCTCGATGTTACTTATTCTTCATCCTCAGAATTCCCCTGGAACAGAATTGGATATGCATCTCGCATTTTACTTTCCAATTCCCAGGTGGCTTCCTCTGGATTAAGGTTCTTCCATTGCACCTTTACCTGTCCAATGGTGCGGTTCCGAAGTGTAATCTCCCTTCTCCCAAGGATACAATCCGGTCCCACCAGAAAATCCCCTTCTATTTCCACCTGTACATCATTCCATTTAACCACATGAGTAGCATCATGAACATATTTCTTTAAAATGAAAATGGAAAAAACATTATGTACTCTTAAATTAGGTGGTAATGCTAATTGATAAGCTACTTGTCCAATCCTAGACAGAATTTCAAATGGGCCACAGTAACAAGGTGTCAATTTTGCGCAACTCCCCAATATCAGAGAGCTCTTTTTGGGCCTTACCTTAATGAACACTTGTTCACCTACCTAAAACTCCTTTGGAGTTATTTTTAAGTCTGCTTGAATTTTTTGACGATCCTGTGCCACTTTCAGATTTCCCTGCACTTGTTTTACAATTTCTTCCATTTCTTTTAACAGTTCTGGACCTAATACTAATCTATCTACTGGATTACTCCAAGAGATAGGAGTATTACATTTCTGTCCATATAAAAATTCAAAAGGACTAAATCTGGCTGATGTCTGATAATTATTATTATAAGCAAATTCTACCAGATGTAAATAATTCTCCCATTTACCCGGCTGGTCTTTCACATAATTTCTTAATAGATCTTCCAGTACCTGGTTTACCCTTTCAGTTTGTCCATCTATTTGAGGATGGAAAGAAGTACTAAAATTTAATGTAGTGTTTAACCCTTTAAACAAAGACTTCCAAAAGTTTCCTGTAAACTTAGGATCTCTATCTGAGATTATGACTTTTGGTACTCCATGCAATCAGAAAATCTGTTTTAGAAAAATATCAGCTATGTTTGCAGCTTTATAAGTAGTTTTAACAGGTATAAAGTGAGATACTTTGCTTAAATTATCAACTACTACCATAACAGAATCATTTTGATTTTGATATCTAGGAAACCCAGTAATAAAATCTAGACTAATTATCTCCCATTTCCAGCTAGGGATGGGTAATGGCTGAAGCAAACCAGCGGGGTGTTGATGTTTAGTTTTTACCTGTTGGCATTCCAAACACCTAGCAATATATTCTGCTACTTCAATTTTCATATTTGGCCAGAAATACTCTTTTCTTAACATGGTTATAGTCTTTTGATAACCTGGATGACCTGAATATGGTGTTTTATGAATTTCATCCAGAATTAACAGCTTAACTTTAGGTACATTAGGTACATACAGTCTATCTTTATACAGTAAAAATTCTTTTTCATTTAAACTATAACCTTTAATTAAGTTTTCTATTGAATTTTCTCTAGCTTTAGCTTGCAAACTCTGGTAAATTTCATCTTGTTCTATTCCTTCTTTAAGCTGTTCATCCAAGTCTGAAACATAGGTGCTGATAGCTGCTGCAAAATCCAGCCTTGCATTACTACTTAATGCATCAGCAACTTTATTTTCTTTACCTTTTATATGTTGAATTTTGAAATCATACTCGCTTAAGAAAGCTAACCACCTAGCTTGTCTAGTATTTAGATTAGGCTGATCTAAAAGATACTTCAATCTTTATTATCAGTTATTAAAACAAATTTTTTGCCAATTAGGTGATGTCGCCACATCTTTAAGGCATGTATTATAGCTGCTAACTCCAGATCATATGTTGCATAATTATTTTCGTGAACTTTTAAATTTCTAGACTCATAGGTAATAACATGCCCTTCTTGAGTCAAAACACCGCCTAAGCCATCATTACAGGCGTCAGTACATACTACAAATTATTTATTAGGATCTTCTATTCTTAAAATAGGTGCACTGGTTAATAAAGTTTTTAAATTTTTAAATCTTTCTTCACACTTCTGATTCCAGTTGAACTTCTTTCCCTTCTTATGCAAGGAAGTTATCGGATTTGCTATCCTCGAAAAACCTTCAATGAACCTCCGGTAGTAACCGATAATGCCCATGAAAGATCAAACATCTGTCACATCCTTAGGAACCATCCAATCTTCGATTGCCCTTATCTTTTCAGGATCTACGAAAATTCCTTCCTTGGTCACCACATGACATAAATACTGAATCTTATCCTTGAATAAATCACATTTACTAAACTTTGTGAAGATTTGATGTTCTCACAACTCTTGCAAAACAATTTTTAGATGTTCTTTATGTTCTTCTTCAGTTTTTGAATAGATTAGAATGTCGTCAATAAATATGACCACAAACTTATCTAAATACTTATGCATAATGTTGTTCATTAAACACATGAAGACAGCTGGGGCATTAGTAAGCCCGAATGGCATTACAACAAATTTTTAATGACCATATCTAGTTCTAAAGCTGTCTTAAATTTGTATTCATCTTTAATCCTTACTTGATGATATCCAGACCTTAAATCTATTTTCAAAAACACCGTGGCTCCTCGTAGTTAATCAAATAGATCATCTATGTGGGGCAACGGATATCGATTTTTGATGGTCATCTTGTTTAATTGACGGTAATCTATGCAAAGTCACATAGTTCCGTCCTTCTTCTTGACGAAGACGATAGGTGTTCCCCAGGGAGACACACTTGGTCGAATATACTTTTTATCCATTGATTCTTTTAATTGATATTTTAATTCATTAATTTTGAGTATGTTCATTCGATAAGGGGCCTTTGAGTTAGGTACTGCACCCGGTACCAGCTCAATAGTGAAATCCAATTCCCTTTTCGGACGTAATCCTGGAATCTCTTCTGGGAATACATCAACATATTCTCTTAAGACTGGTATGTCTTCCACTTTTAACTCATCTGTTTTAATTAAACTTTCATCATCAGTTATTGTTACTGCATAAGCTTTACATCCCTTTCTAACAGCTCTCTTAAGCTGTAAGGAAGAAATCTGCTTTATGGTAGTTTTTCTAGGGATTCCTTTAACACTTACTGATTTTTTATCATTGTTTAAGCATGTGAAAGTTTTATCATAACAGTTTAGAATTACTCTATGTTGTTCTAACAAGTCCATACCAATCAGAAAATCATAAGAACCAAGAGGCAAAACATTAAGTTTAATAACAGTTTCAAATTTATCCATAACTATTGCACATTCTTTAACAAAACAAGTTACTTTTCTTTTAGCACCAGTGGCTAACTGAACTAACCATGAATTCTCAAACTTATCAACATATAACTTACATTTTTCGACTATTTGGGATGCAATATAACTGAGACTATCCCATGGATCAATCAAAACAGTTGCAGGGATCTGATTTATCATACCTTCTACTTCCACCATGGAAGTCCAATATTCAGCTTATCGATTCTCCAAGGCGCGTTAATTTTGGGCATGGTCCTCACTAGTTCCCCAACGGTCATCTCCTCCTATATGGTATGAATGTTGTTACCAGTCTTCTTTCGGTTTGGACAGACTGAAGCATAGTGTAGGCCATTACACTCCCAGCACTTGATAGGCTCTTTGTGTTCAAAGTTCTTGGTAAAATTCCCATGATTATTTGCAAAATCCTTACCTTTAGAATTATTCTAGTTGTTGGGTGTATTGTTCTTATTTCCTTGGAAGTTCTTGTTATTAGGATACTTTTTGGCCTTGTTGTTCTTAAAATTTTTGTTAGGCACAAAATCCTTCTTCTTTTGTTCAAACTGATTATTATTTTTCTTAGCTTTCCAGTTGGCCAAGCTTTCTTTCTTCTGATTCTGCTCAAAACAGAAGTTAGCTTTTCTCATAGCTTCTTCCAAGGTCTTTGGGTTATCATATTCAATTCTATCTTTCATATGATAAGGGAGACAGCTAAGAAATCGTTGTACCTTTGGTTTCTCATCTACAAGGTATGGTACATACCTAAGTAGACTTAAGAACTTGCTATTCAGATCCTTCATTGTCATTGATCCTAACTTCAACTCATAAAACTCTTTGGCTCTCTCCTCATAATATTGCTCAGACAAAAATTTCTTTTTGAAATACCTCTTAAAGGTACTCCAGTTTACATTTTTCTCTTTTATGCCTTTAACTTTTTTCAAGTCCTGCCACCAAATGTCATCCTTTCCTAAGAGGTTATATATAGCCATTCTAGCCTTTAACTGGTTAGAATAGTTTTATATTTGGAAGTACTTCTTCATCCTAGATAACCAGGATTCAGCTTCCTCCCCCTTCTCAGACTCTCCATTAAAGGTTGGTGGTTTTATCTTTTTGAATTCCTCAGAAATTTCCTCATAAGGTTTGTATTTCCTCTTTTTAGTGTACTAATTATCATCACTACTGTCACTAGTAGAATGTTAATTTCATTGTTCACCAAACACTTTAGAAGATGAACTACTTTCAGTTTTAGTATGTTTCATCTTTTTAGATTTACGTTGATGACGAGAATCTTCTGATTCTGTTCTTCTACCCCTACCCTCAGTTTGAAACTTTTCAGTTAGGATCTGATTCATCTCTTCTTGAGCCCTCAAAATCCTTTCATTTTCTCGTTTTACAAACTCCATTTCAGTTTTTAGGTCCTTTATAGTTTGTAACAATTCCAAGGATTTGGTGGTTAAATCCTCTGGTATAGGATCTCTTGGTAGATTTCCTACTTCAGTAACTGGAGACTCCTCCTCTGCATACTCTTCTAGCCTTTCCATACCTTCCTGTTAAACTTCAGAAAAACAATTCTTTGTTGAATAACATTTAAAATAAAAATACATTAGCATAATAATTCAGTTTGTTGTTTTCCTAAAATCTAGTTGGGCTTCATCAAGGCCTAGTGTTTGAACCTTGTGCTCTGATACCACATGTCAAAACCCCAAATTTTCATAAAAATTTAAAATTTTGAAATACATAAAATGCTAAGAATGCAGTCTGCTAACAACTAATAGTTATCTATAAAAGAATCAGTTACCAGATTAGTTAATAAATAATCTTAATTACGTAACTAGCATTCTACTTTTTGATACAAGGTTAGGAATAACTTATGCAATAATTTGTTTTTTGGTTTGCTGATGAGTTTTAATTTGCGACAAGTAGGTGGAACTGTATTTGGATTCTGGGGCTTACTTAGCATTAAGCTAATGCAGAACACTTACTTGTCCTTACAGGTTTTTACAGGTATGAATGATCGAGTAACGCCTTTAATTCCATAAAGCATCCAACTATATTTCTAAATGCAAAATAAAAGGCTTGGTAAATAAGCTGTTACATATCAATCTACTTCTATGAGGTAAAACAAGTAGTTTGTTTCCTTTAATTATTTTTGTCAACGATATATATATGGGAGATTTTCTTTCTTAAATGTAAATGGCGATAGTAAATATTCTCCCCGGTTCACAACTTGTGATCTTTGTCATAAGTTAATTTCACCTAGAGAGCATAACCTGTAATGCTGTAATGATTGTTCTAACAGTAATATACATTATCAACTTATAATAATAGTATAACCAATTGCTTGTTATTCATTTTCTGTAATGAAGATTACTGCCTAAGGTTCTAAACATTATAGTGTACATAAAGTCCTAAGGACTTAGAATCTAGTGGAATTGTTCCACTTCAGTTTCTTATTTTATTTTTATAATACTTCTCTTGAATTAAGCCTCTGACCACAATACTTAACTTAGGTTAGTTCTTCAAGAGAGATTGATTTATTACCTCATGCAAGTACTAGACAGTTCTAAGAAAAATTATGTTACTAATCGAAAACATGGTATAACTGATAATACTTGTCATGGTTGCTAAATAACCAAATGTCATTAAACTTTGTTGATCTGAGCTATGTAAAGGATTCATAGCCATCATCCAAGTATTCTCCACCCACTGATCTATAATTTTCTATGATACTCAACGATACACACATAAACTATCTTGTTTATAATTCATTCCTGTTTACCAGTAATTGTGGTTATAAACAGATAAGGTTTATAAAGATCATGATCCTAATTAAAACTATGTTCTATAAAATTATCAAGTCACAACATAAATGTTGGTGACAATAATATTAGCTATGCAAAGTTTGTTAGAAATACTTTGATATCATAGTTTGGCTAGGTGATGAAATAGCCTTTTTATTAGCATCTCCCAAGTATCATAAGATTTTCTTTGTAAACTTATTTATGATAGCACAAGGCTTATCAATGTTTGTAACTATAATATTTATGCTATGACTAAATGGATAAACAATTAGTGATGAACTAAAGTTCCAAGCCTAAATACTTTGGGCATGTATAAACATAAAATACTTTGGGCATGTATAAACATAAAATACTTTGAGGATGTATATGGATTAAGAAGTTGCATTGATTTCGTGATCAAACAAAATGTTGATATGAATTAACGTTTAATTATAAATTTCATATTATAATTTGCAAAGGAAAATGGATGTGGCATTAGACCACTCCAACAATTGGATTATGTGTAAGGTTGTGTAAATAAAAGACTTTAAATTCGCCATCGTTTGAACTATGTGATGGAGAAAATGATAACCTTGGCAATGATTCGAAGGTTCATAGTTTATGCCATGCAACCGTAGGTTGACTTCTATGATAACGTGGAACCTTTTTAAATGATTGCAATACTATATGATTGTGCATAAATTATGTTTTGAATAATTGGAAATCAGTTGGCATGCAGGGACTATAGAATCAACCCACTGCATGGTTGAAATATTTGTGAGAACATGTGGTTCCTTCTCTCCCAAGTGTTGGGAGTACAAGGGTTGGTGTAACCCTAGACTTTTTCATTCTCCTCCATCATTTTCGGGCCTTCGGGACTCTCTGCAATTGTTTCTTGGCCGCCATGCTTACCCTACTGTGAAAAGAATGAGCTCCACGTCCTGGATTACATTGTTCAGTCTACCTTCTTCGTCCTTGCTCCTTGTCTGCACCGTGAGTTTACCCTGGCATTGGTTTGTTGAAGGCCATGACATTTATCTTACAGCTTGGACTCTGTGTAGTTTTTGGGTTTGTTCCTCCATGGCTGGCCTGTAGGGATAGTTTAAAGGACTATGAGTTTATCCTGGCAATAATTTATTGAGAGCCGTGACTTTAACTTACGGCCTGACCTGTGAGTGGTTTTTGGTTTGTTCCTCCACGGCCTGCCTGTTGGAAAAGTTTAAAAGAGTTCTTGCTTCTATTATGGCTTTGTCTATCATAGGGTTTTTGAGAGAGTGTTCTTATGCTTTGCATGGTGACAGCTTTGAGCTCTATTGTCCGCTTCTTGCTCGGCCATTGCTCCCTTCTCCTTGCTGCTGCTAGCAATTGTTTGTGCACATGTTGGAACCGTCTCTGTCACAAGAGAGATGAAGTGTTGGCTCTTCATTTCACTAGTGGCGGCACTCCTGTTTCTCGGTGTCTACATTACCTTTACTCCCAGGTAATAAAAGTTCTTTTTAACAGTTTTTAAAGTTGTTCTTAACCCAGTATGATATAATGCAACAATATTAATGTTATGGGTTCGTATCCTTGTAGGTGACAGTTGACATTTCTCCTTGCTGCTGGTGCAACATGTAAGGTCGGCTTCTTGGTGATGGGTAAGAATTGGTCAACCCATGGCAGTCCATGCTAGTTCAGTTCTATATGGAACAGTTTTGAATGGAAGTTACAACCTGCAAAATTTACCCTTCATGGGTTATTATTTCTCGGTTTACTTGCTTAGTTTTTTCCAACCCTTGCTGTTAGCAGGGTTCTCCAGCTTATGCCATGGCTTGTAAATTTTGTTTTTTACCGATTTTGTATACAGTTATATAAAAATATTTGCTGCCTGTTAAGCCATTCTCTATTTAAATTTTTAAGCATAGCGAGTTAACTATCATGAGGTCAAACTCGGTTATTTTGATCCTCTTACTGTAATTTAGTGTACTAGGGTTTTTACCCTATTTCGACTGTGTAAAGAAATATTTACTTGTTATATTTATCTTGCATTAACTTGTATTTTTATAACCTATTCTATTATTTCTTCTTGTTATAATAATTGTTTATAAGATTGGATATTTGAGCAAAGGTTATTCCTGTTAGTGACTTGTAAATAAATAATTTCTTTAATTATTCTGTAGGTTTAGTTCAATAATAATGTGAAATTAATTGTTTGTTACAGGTATATAGTTATTATACTTTCATGATTATATTTCTCTGTCCTTATAGGACTGTAATAACATTTTATAGTTTTATGTTCATAATACTAAATAAATCCAAATCCTTGGATTATTGTTTATCTGATTATTAATTACAATGTTATTACTATGATTTACATTGTTAATATTATAAATTATAATGTTTAATATTATGAGGGTTTCGACCCTGTACTTTCTTTTATAATTAATCTTTGTTTAGTTTATTTAAATGACTTTATTCATTTATAAATAATATTTATTAAATATTATTTACCATTGTATTCAGTCTATTTTATAAGTACATAGATAGGTTTTGTTATTGTTTCCTTGTTACAATATTATAATTGTTGTAGTTAATTTATTTATAAAAAGAACTATACTAGAATTACCCTACTTGAAATGTGAGCATTTGTAGAAATAGCTAAGCAGTATGAACAATAAAATAACTTTGTAAAATGACTTGGTTCTTTCTTCACAGAAATAAATGAGTGTTTATCTAAGTTAAATATTTTACCTAAGTGACAGGTTAGTAGTTTTCATTTTTACAGAAATACAGTTCTGAATAAGATAAATGACCTATTTATAGTAATCAACTTGTTAAAACAAATTAACCTGCTATTTATAAAGTATTGTGAATACTTCTTTGCTAGCATTATAAATACAATAGTCTAGTTTTTAAACAATAACTTAATTAGACAGATTAGTATCCTTTCCTGAAAACATTTATATACAAAAATAAATTACTCCATTGTTCTAAAATACAAAATAACTCTATTCAATCCAGTTTTCTATCATATTTCATCTATTTTAAACACACTACCTATGCTAGAGTATGGTTTGGTTCGTGCCAGACGGGGAAAAACATAGGTAGGATTATCTCATCCAAAAACAAATTCAACATTCAACAACTAAAATATTATAAATTCTAACAGTTCACTACATAACATGTAAATCATTCATTATTCATTCATTCTCAGAAATAAACTTTTAACACAGGAAATAAAAGACTGTAGAACCTGTTTTTAAAGTTGGATGACAATAGCATTGGGAGGCTGTTCCTCCCTACCAACTCCTGGAGAGTGCTCAAACAGCATCTTCTCAGGACCCCCAATCATGTTCCTAGTCTCCTTGGATGGGAACTAGTGGAGCAAGCAACAAAATACTAGTCCAATGACTCAGTACTAACTTTGCACTCAACAGCAAGATCTTTTAGCTGAAAAGCTATACTAGATCATTCTCTGCAGTTTACCCCTCAAACACCTTCCAGAAATTCTCTTCCCAATGAAATCCTTTGAAGTACATTCACCTGAATGATTTTATTCTTGGAATGAGCAGCCTCGGCTCTCTTTAATGGGAATTTTTATTAAGATTCCCTAGGTCTGTTTGGGTTAGTTGTCATTAATTGAGCCACCTACTCGATCCCACTTTCTTGGGGGATCATGACCCCAAATGTAGGGATGTTTCCACCTGTAACATTGGAAATGTTTGAGGATGCTGCCACTTGTCTATTTGCTCTCCACATAGTCTCCTCCACCAACTTGACCAGTAAACACTCTTTTAACAACTCTCCCAAGCTATTGTCTCCACTTTTTATTTATTTATAATTAAAATATTCATAATTACATTCAACATCCTTGACTCTACTGAGTCATCAATTACAACTTAGCATAAAATTTAACATTGGGGCATGTGACAAGAAGTATGACATTGACAACCCCAAGAATATTATACCTACCATTAGCACTGAGTATTCCCCATCCCTCAGTGAGATAGGTCTAGGAGTCTACAAATATTCCTTCCTCCTAGGATTATATGCTATAATTTCTCTAGCCATACCGTTAACAATATATTTTCTCATGTGTACCATATTTTCCTATATAGAAAACCATCATTATCTACATCCACCCATATGTACTCACCATAAAGTAAGAGTTTCGTATAATAACGAACCATTCCTCCATTACCCCTCTTTTAGAGGCACCAATAGTTGAAGTATCATTCCTCTCGCATCCATAGGCATACAAGGAATTCCAGTCATGGATACCTTCACTTTGCTTAGGCTCACCCTCTACATCCCCATATGGTATTTAAACTACACATACCTAGAAGTAACCATGAAACCATATGTGCATATCAACTTTACACCATTCGTTCATGTCAATGCCTGTCCATCTGAGATCCCATGGCCAATAGCATTGACCATGGCACAACCATTGGTCCCAAATACTTCCATAATTGGGGTAATTAATCCCTAAGTGATGAAATTTATAGCCTTCACTAGTAATTTACCTACATGAATATACCTAACATGTTCCTTGTGGGACATATCATGTCATCCAATTAACTTATGCCCAATGTTTCCTAAGATTATAAAATTTCTATCCACGTCTACATGAACTAACCCCATTTGAGACTCATCAACAATGGAAATACTCTTTACTCCACTAGTAGAGCCTCTCAGACCGAATAATTAACCACTATGCATGAATCATGCCTACATTATTTGTTCTCAGTTTGGTCATTATACACATAATTTCCAAGATCTCCCTAGATTTCAGACTTACCTTGCTACTATTCATGAAAACCAAACAACTTCCCTCAATTTTATCTCCATTAAATTTGTTTCAACAATTGAGGAGACACCTACCCCCCTCTCAATGTTTGATAGGTACACATTAAGTGCATATATATGTTACCCCTAGACATGGGTAGAGTTCATTCTTGTAGAACCACCCAATATCCTACTCAAACATTGATCACCTCATGACATTGCATGGACCACCACTCAATTATAAACATGACGAGAAGTTAGCCTTTATTGTAATCCTTTCACTGCAAGATGCTAATTATCATATATTCAAACCCCATGTAGTGCATATTAGTCCTGTGGCTTATCAATGGTAATTTTACTTAATGGGTTTTTATTCTTCATGAATTCAAACAATAGTTTGTGATCTCAAAAGGTAAAAATTCCTTGGCTCTTGCTAAGTTCATAATTGATCTCCTAACTATCGCAATGAAACCCCCTATAAATGATTAGTTTCCTAATGAACATTTTTTTATACTTTTCATTGAATGCCCCTTGTATGGAAACATCCTCACATATAGATACAAACATAGAATTTATTCCCATCTATGACTCCATGATCATCATCACATCCATCAACAATCCCTCGATAAATACTCATAAGAGACATTGTCTATTAGTAAGGCTTTGAAACCATATTTCAATGGTGTTTATCTCATGATGACGTAAAGCATGTACTCAATGATTTCCACGATATTTCATGTTGTGGACACAAATCTAAGTTTATCACCACTCAAAAAATCATGTGAATTGACTAATTTTTCCGTCGCCTTATTCATCACTATATTCATGCCATCAAAAGATGTGAAAACTATCAAATCATCTTCATTAATACTAGAGATCCTCCAGCTCCCATTAGAGGAATTTTGAGGTTAAAAAAGGGCCTAAACACACAAAAAAATGTACTATCAAAATCAACTTTATAAGAACTAATAGGATTCAATATGGTAATTTCAACCATAAGGGTATTATGTTTTGTAGGGAAAAACATAAAACTAATCTTCTCTATCACATTTTTAACGTATCTCCTTGTAGATTTACTCAAATTTCAAGTTTTAGCACTCATTGGATGCAAAATTAATTTTTTCATCCAATGAGTACCCACTCAACATACTTTTTATAGACCCTAAGTTGTAAAAAAATCTAAATACATTCAAAAAAGTATTTTTTGGAGGAAATACAATTTTTAAAGTTTTTTCCTCTTGGAAGTGTGTCAAAAACATGTCTTGGATCTGGAATTGAATTATACATGCAACTAGTGCTCACACTCTAAATTTGAGTAAACCTATAAGGAGATAAGTTCAAAATACGATAAAAGAAAGTATTTTTTTTCTTTTTCCTTAAAAAATTATGATTCTTTTTAATTATGTTAATTGTTATTTTATTATTTTCCTTAGGAGTTCCATTTTAGACATCAAAAATTATGTAATGTTTGTACGTTGTCATCACTTCCAACCCATTTTGCAAATGGGGCATTGAATTTATGGAATTTCAGTTGGAATCTACAAATGTCCATAAGTATATCATTGTTGTTGTCAATTACTTTATTAAGTGGGCAGAGGCGATGCCCAGTTTCAACATGTCTAGTTCCACCATAGCTAGTTTTTTTTCAACCACATGATTTGTAATATCCCTGACCTGATATTTAGATCAGAATATTAACTTTCTGCAAATTAGCTTAATGTTTTAAAATAAAACTAGAAAACAACCAGTCGAGCTTTGGAAGCTAAGAAGATAAGGGAAAATGAGTGATAATTTTGGTCACAGGGAAGCGGGCAGAGGGAAGAAATCAAGGAAAGAATAGGAATGATATATTTTGTTCCATAACACATTTATATCAGGGACCATTGAGGTTTCGGAGTCTGCTCTGCGGAAACCTACTTCCATGCTGCTGGGTCACCTAAACGTGAAACTAGGAAGCACTTTTCTCATATTCACAACCAGAGTATTTGGAGAAATGATTTGGATTGGTAATAAAGTTATCAGACATGTATGTAAAGGTATATGCAGGTTTTAAACAAGTTTGGACAATCACAAGGTATATTAAGGGTGGAACTATGAAAACTAGTTACCAGGACTAGGTAATTAAATGGAGAATGGATATTGGTGTTTATGAGATTATAGAGGTTAAATATAATTTAATAACAATAATTCAACAATAATATAAAATTCCATAAATTTACAAAGATATATGAGAAAGTATTATAGCATAACTAGTAAAATGACAATTCAGGACTGCTCAGCTAGCTCGACTTTTGGACTCCTAAATGATACTCAAATGAAATAGAATTTACAAAAAAGAGATTGGATCATGTCATGTGACATATTAGATAAATCCAATAACTAGAATTAATTCATTTGGACTTTTACACATTGAATTATGAATCATTCATTGAAAGCTAATCAAATTCTAGCTAAATCTAGAAGGGGTGCATAAATTGGAGAAGATGTTAGAGTTCTGTAATTTGTATTGAAGTGAATGATATCATAACATTACATACTCTGTTATTACTTCAGAAATATTCCAATATTACTCTCAGAGGATGATGGAATACTATCTCCTCTTGCATATAGGAAACTAGCTGTAGAACAGAAGAACGAGGGACACTACAACAAATCCTGGAATTAGCGTCCCATTTAGCGCCCCTTTTTAGTGTAATTTTTTTTACATTGAGTGGTAAAACTAGACAATAAATGGGATGCGTCATTGAAAAAAAATAAAATGTCTCAAAAAACGTCTTTTTTTGCTTCCTAGATAGCATCCTTTATGACGTCCAAAATAGCGTCTATTTTTTTGCTTCCAGAATAGCATCCAACTTTGATTCCTAAACAACGTCAAGGTTTGATTTATAAATAACATCATATTTTTCTTCCTAGCAAGTGTCTTCTTTTGTTTTTTAAATGACATCCCCGTTAGTGCCATATTTGCATCCTTAATAGCACCATATTAGCATCCAAATTAGCATCCAATATTACATCCATTTTTTCTACCACTTTAGCATCCCATTTTGCACCATGTTTTACTTCCAAATATGTGTCAATTTTCACTTCCAAATTTGCACCAATTTTTTCTTTATTTTTTGCATCGTGTTTTGCTACCAAAATGACGCCAAATATTTCTTCTATTGTTGCACCATAATTTTCTTCCTATGTAGCGCTATGTTTTGCATCCAAAGTAACGTCTTATTTTTCTACCATATCAACACCATGATTGGCTTCATCATTAGTGCCATGTGTTGCATCATTTTTAATTCCTAGTTTCGTGTCTTATTTTGCTACCATATCAACGCCATGTTTGGCTTCATCATTAGCGCCACGTTTTGCATCCTTTT
This sequence comes from Pseudotsuga menziesii, assembly GCA_001517045.1. NCBI lineage: Eukaryota > Viridiplantae > Streptophyta > Pinopsida > Pinales > Pinaceae > Pseudotsuga > Pseudotsuga menziesii. Next base: position 1,042,502 of record LPNX010724265.1, read on the forward strand.
AAATGCCTAGATTTGCATCTCTCATTTTTTGGTCACTAATTTAGTTGTTTTTAGTAGTTTTATATACGATTTTTTGTCATTTTGTCTGGTCACTTATCTCTCATTTTTTGGTCACTTATCTCTTGTTTTTTTCTTACTAATTTAATTGTTTTTAACCGATATTATAATATCATTAGGGCATGGAGGAATCGAACCACCAACCTCCTACTTGTAAGGCAAGCACTCTTCCATTGAGCTAGCACCCTTTAAGAATTTGGGAACCTAAGTTACAGAGTCCTCTATAATGGTAAAAATGATCAATACATAACTTTGAGTATCTATTGAGCCTCATTTTATTATCATTTTTGGCAATTAAATAACACATTTAAACACATATTTATTATCTTTAGTATATTTTATGTCATGCAAATCGTTATTTCAGCATAAGGTAAGAACAAATTTGATGTTATTACAACTTTCGTTATTAATATCATTTTTATGATTTTATTAACTCAAAATTAAATTATTTAAATCATATTTAATGTATTATTTGATATGTATATTCGTTTACAGATTTTATAGTTTGTTTGGGCAAATTAACACCAAAACGCATTCATCCTTCCTTTCGCACAATATGTCCAGCTCACGATCCAGCTTGGCGTTCAGCTCGTCATCCAACCGTTGCCATGTTTTCCCAAGATCGACGCACAATATATCCAACTCATGGCTCGGTGTTCCGTTTAGCTCACCGTTCAACTTTCCCATCAGCCTGTGCGCTGTCCATAACTGGTTTTGGGCATTTAAACATGAAACAGCCTGCCACCGAACTGATCATCCACGCTTTTGGAAGGATCGCCACCTAGCTTCTCACTCTCCACATGTTCAAAGGGATGGACATTTGTTGTTTACTCATGGCCTCCTCTATTTTTATATTAAACTATCACGACCTTATGCATTTAAGGGATAGAATGGCCTGCATTCTAGAAGACTGACTGTGTCACCGCCCTTAGTCTCCACAACACCACCAGTCCACACACTCGCGCTAATGAGGAACCTGCATTCTAGAAGCCTGCTGCTGTGTACAAGCCTGCGCTCAACACCAGCTCATCAACCATGCTAAGGAAGGGATTGACGCCACGCTAAAGAGGATCTGCCCATGTGAAAGGAGGAATACCACGCCACGTTCATGCTGTAGAGGTCACGCTCGCGCTGAAGAAAGAAGATGTCCATGCGTTGGTTGCTGAAAACAATTATGTGCCTTTAAAGATTGACTAAAATTAGAGAGCATTCGACCTTTGAGGGTCGACTTGCTCATCTCTCATGTAAACTATATATATCAGTCTCTGAATACAGAGACGAGTTAGTGAGGAGATTTAGAGAAGTATTTTGTTAAGCAGTTCATAGTCACTATAATTTTGTTTCTGAATTTGAATAAAGAGCTATATGCATTGCTGTTGAAGTTGCGTTTGAGTAGGAGTTAGTAGACATCACCCCTGATTGTTGAGAGGGCCCCTCATCAACCAGAGGTTCATTTCTTTGTTTAATTTAGTTCTTTCTTTTCTATTTTAGCTAGTCTAGTCTAATTTCCAATTTTTTTTCATTAGATAATAATAAATGCTATTTTATTTCATGTATTGCATTAGCTTAGTTTTATTTCAGTAGTTAAACAAGTAGATATGTGCATAGCTTTGCTTTCAATCATTTGTTTCCAATTATTTTCTTTCAGTTATTTTCTTTTAGTTATTTTATTTATAGTCATTTCATTCCAGTATTGCTTTTAGTTTTTATTTCCAAACATATAAAATAGTTTGCTTCCATTTGAATTCAGTCTTATTTATTTATTTCCTATTATGAATTTGCTTATATGAAATAGTTTGCTTTCATTTAGATTTAGTTCTATTTATTTATTTCATGCCATGAACTTGCTTAAGTTAATTTCTAGTCTGTTTAAATTAATTTCCAGCTGACTAATTAATGTAATATGCAATGCTTCCTTTTTGTTTAAGAGTTAGTTTGAAGTTGATTTGCTGATTAAATAGGTTTGTTTATTGATTCCATGCATAGGTTTAGCTGAAGAATTAGTTCATTTAGGTTATTTTTTACCATTTTCAACTATACAGACTGCCATTCAGACTGTCTGTCCAATCTTCCATTCAGCCACCCCTTACAGACCTATTGTTCAGTCTGTCATTTAACCCTCAGTTCTGTTTTTAGTGTTTCTTATGTATTTTAAGATTGTTTCTAGTTTTGTTTTGTCAATATTTGGATTATGTTTGTAGTTGGTAGTTTTATTTAAGCATTACAATTAAAGTTTGGTTGTTTTAGGTTATTGATTAAGGTTTTATTATTCTTCTTTTATTTTTCTTTTCACTTTAAATTAAATATTGATTAAATTGTTCCTATTTCTTGAATATTAAACACTGATTTCGTTTTACTATTTTTTTACGTCATGGTTATCTTTGTTTGCATATAGAGTTTAGGGTTAGATGTATTATTTTTAAGAGGAAGTTAGATTATTTGTAATCATAGGAATCATTCTTGTTTTTGGTGTGTATTTATCGAAGAATAGAGTTTAAATATATTTATTAAGTTTTCTACTTGCTTCTGTTTATTATATTTATTAAGTTTTCTACTTGCTTCTGTTTATTATCTTTATTAAGTTTTCTACTTGCTTCTTTCAAAGTTTTATTTATTAAGTTTTCTACTCGCTTTTCCATTTTTCTATTTTTGTAAGATAAGTTGTCTTTTTACCCCAGCCTTCCGCTTAAGGAGTAGTTAGTTGGTTAATTGTCAATTCAGTTGTTATAATTCCTTTTATGTATGATTTAGTGTCTGAAGTTATAAGTATTATTGTTTATATCTTTCTTTTTAGTAGTTGTTTAAAATTTGATATTTCAGTCCAGTCCGATTATTCAGATAGTCTTACGACTTTGACTCGGTTTTTCATTTTGGAAGATCTTTCGATATTTTGTTTATTAAAATATCTCCACGACACCCTAGGAGCCTTTTTACCTTTGCATATATTTTGTATCAACTCTAAGCCTACCAACCCCAATCGATAATTAAATATTAGGTGTATTTAATATAGTAGAACACACCCAACATTTTGGCACCATTGCCAGGGAGTTGTTTTATAAGGTAGAATAAATAGGGTTCCTTTATGAAGTTTATATAGATAGATAGATTACTTTTATATTACACAGCAAGAGGGAGGGGAGAACAGTAAGACGCAAAGATGACTTCACTACGAAATTCCCAGAATTTTCGTGGTGTAACAGCCAGACGCATCCATTATAGTGGGGTTCCCCAAAGTCTTGTTGTTCCTTTGTTGTTTTTGTAAGTGTGTTATTTTCTGCATTTGTCATATACTTGTTTTTCTTTTTTTATAACTGGCACATCTGTTATAATAGGCGCCCCCAAGCCCAACAACAATAGTAATAGCATAAGTTTCCTTTTATTTAGTTTTCTTTTCATGAACAGACTTAGAGATCCTCAAGGTAGATTTATTAAGATAGGAAAAGCTATCGACATTTATGATAACTTTTCCAGGGGATGTAATACCCCAACTACTAACTCACCAGGAAGGTATTGAAAAACACCTGAAGGGAGTAATTCTGCTTGGAAACCCAAAGAAACTCTTCCGAGAGATCTTACCAAGGGAACCATAGAAGGAGAAAGAATCTTAACCATAGGTCTTGAGGACCTTATTCCGGAAGAAGTTCAGAAGGATCAACCACTAGTAACCTCTAGTTCTCCACTAGTCACAGAACCAAAGGATACTACCATTTCACTAGTAGGAAGTCCGAACTTTGTTGACCTTGTTGATCCTGAGCAGGTAAAAGCCCTCTTTGGAAACCCCTTAGATACAGTAATCTCACAAATTAAGACATACATAGTGGAAACTACTTTCCCTCTAGGGTTCAATAAGAAAACGTTTGACCAGGGGAAGATCTCTCCCGAAACAGAGCGTTGGGATGCTCTATTATCACCTCAAAAGGAGCTTCCTACGTATATTTATATTAACAACCCAACCTATATGGAGGGACGGGGAGAGAAAAAAGATCATAACAAAGTTATAAATAATGAAGGAGAAGGAGAAAATCAAACTGAGGCTACCTTCAGGTTTCCTATTCTAGATACTTTACTAAATGTAAATATGAAAAACATCCCTCCTTCTTCTTTACCTACCTTTTATGGAAAAAGTAATCAAGACCCGGACACATTATTGTTCAAGTTTGATATTCTCTGTAGGAGCTATAATTATCTATGAGATGCTCACAAACTAAAACTCTTTCCCACTAGATTAAAATATTCTGCCTTGCGATGGTTCATGGGATTAGGTGAATCCACTATTAGGACTTGGGATGACATGAGAAACTCATTCTTGCAAAAGTATCATGAGTACTGCAAACCTAAAGATTCTCAACACAATGTATTTAAGATACAACAACTTGAAGATGAAAGCCTAGAGGATTATCTCGAAAGGTTCACTTATACACTTCATAAATCAAAGTATCATGACCTTCGAGAAGATGCAATACGTACACTTTTTCTCAAAGGAATCTCCAAGGACTTTCTAGAGAGTCTTAATCTCATGGAAACCGGCAATATTTCTCATAAGGCCTTTGCACAGATCAGTGAGATGTGTAAAAATTACTCTAGAAGTAGAGGGGAAGTTGGGAAAAAATTTTGAGATCCTTATAGTAGAAATGTAAGAGGAAACATTCCTAATTCAGGAGGGGTTACAACAATGGAATTGGGTAACCTATTGGAAAATTTTAAGACTAACATCTTAGGATCCATGGGTTCTCAATTAGATGCTTTACAAGCCAAGAAAAGGAAAGATGAAGAATGTACAGCAATGAGTATTTTTTGTCCAAGGTATAGAACAAAAATTCCCCAAAAGGAATGTCCATTAAACAATATCTCTATATGTCACATCTATACAGAGGAATATCCAATAGATAACTGTCCATCATTTCCTAGATTGCAAGCCATCTATAAGAGTGGGGATGTAGGTGAAACATCTAGGAGGCCTCCTTGGAAATCTAGATATCAACCAACATACCAGATTTTTCCACCACAATCCCCACCCTATTATTCTCCATACCAACAACCCCCACAATGGAACAATCCTAGTTGGCAGAGTTGGCCACCTCAGTATCCTCCTCCTCAATTTCCACAACAACAGTATTGGTCACAAGGGTGGAGAGGACAGTCATACCCTTATTCACAACCTATCCCTCCACCTAATCATCCTTATCCTCAGCATCAACCGAATTTCCAGCAGCATTTTCCTAGATTTGTACCTCCAGTTCCTCTCATTACACAACAACATCATCACTTCCAGAATACAAATCCTCCACAATCGACATCATTACCTACACAACCGATACCTAACCCTAATAATAAACCAACTCAATATCTTAACAATATTGAGTTGCAAACTCTTCCATCCTACCTTGTTTCGACTGTACCTATACATGAGATTCAATTACGGTCTGGAAGAGTTGTTAATGATAAACCCAGAACATCAGTCATCATTCATGAGGAAAACGAAGAAGAAAAATATTCAAATGAACCCATGAATGATGCCATCTTGGAGGATGTGAACATTCCAAAAGTTCCAGTACCTACCCATCCTCCACAAGAACCTATTCAGGAACAAAGAAGTCCTCCATTTCTAGCAAGACTAGTAATAGAAAAACCCGTAGTTCATTTCGAGTATGATATATTGAATGAATTAAAGAATATCTATATCAAAATCCCGTTATTGCAAGCTATTAAAGATATACCAATTTACAGTAAGGTAATAAAGGAATTATGCATTTAATGCCCAGGAAGAAACAAAAATACCCCCTTACAATTCATGTCATAGGAGAGAAGTCTGAATATATGTCAAATCAGTCCAGGGTTGCAAAATATACAAATCTAGGAGCCCCAGTAGTGACTGTAATTATAAATAATACCTCCATAAATAACACATTAATCGATTTAGGATCAGCCATCAATATGATGTCCACCGCATTTTTAGAAGTTTTACAGTTGGGACAATTTCTTTGATCTACCCCTTCCATCTTGGAACTAGCAGACCGTACTATAGTAAACCCTGTTGGAGTCCTAGACAACATGACGACATTATTGTATCAGTAGCTTCATGGGAATACCCAATTGACTTTATTTTCATAGAATCAAAGGATCATTCTAAAGGACATCCTATTATCTTGGAAAGACCATGGTTAGCTACTGCCAATTCTTTTATAGGATGTAGGGATAGGGAGATGACTATTTCCAATGGGTTGTCTACCCAAAGACTTATTTTATATCCCCCATCACAACCAGTAACTAAAAATTCATGGTAGTTAAATTTTTCCTTTGGGGATGAATATTTTGATGACCTTTCCTTTCCTAGTGATTTATCTTGGGAATTGCAAGAGCAAACTACTGAGAATGTATTGAATTAGTTTATTTCCTCCACCACTAGTATATATTTTCCTCAGTCGTTTGCTAAATTTGACCATATCTTTGGAGATGAGTTTCAAGAAACTATGGCTCTCTCAATGTTTACAGAAACACCTTGTGTCTTCACAATCAAAGAGAATACGGGACTTTTCACCATACCTTGTGAAGTCGGCCCTGAAAAATTTCTGCACATAAATGTAGGGTTAAGTGAAGATCAACAAGCTCAACTATTTAAGGTTCTTAAAAAACAAGTTGAAGCATTCGTATGGGAATACACTGATATGAAGGGTATACACCCTGACACTTGTATTCACCACATTTATATGGATCCAAATATACCACCTATAAGACAACCTCAGAGGAGGATGAATCCTGCTTTGAAGGATATAGTAAAAGAAGAATTACAAAAAATCCTTACCATCGGTTTCATCTATCCTATTTTTGATAGAAAATGGGTGTCTTCTCTAGTGGTAGTTCCAAAGAAAATTACAGGGAAATGACGTATTTGTGTTGATTTTAGGGAACTGAACAAAGCCGCTCTTAAAGACTACTTTCCTTTGCCCTTTATTAACCAATTATTAGATACCTTGTCAAGTAAGCAGTATTTCTCCTTTCTTGATGGATATAGTGGATACAATAAGATCCTAATAGCACCTGAAGATCAGGATAAGACCACTTTTACATGTCCTTGGGGGACATTTGCTTATCGAGTTTTTCCATTTGGCTTATGTAATGCACCCACTACTTTTCAGCGAGCAGTCTTAGGCATATTTTCTGATCTTATACATGACTATGTTGAGGTATACATGGACAATTTTATAGCCTATGGTAATACTTTCCATGAAGCTCTTGACAATCTCGAGAAATTTTTGATCCAGTGTCAAGAGACAAACTTAGCTCTTAGTCATGAAAAGTGTAAAATGTTACTGACATAAGGTATAGTTTTAGGACACCATATTTCTTCTCAGGGAATTAAGGAAGACCCTACTAAGATCGAAGGAATAGTTGGCCTTCCCTCTCCAAAAACCCAAAAGGACGTGAGAAGCTTTTTGGGTCATGCAGGCTATTATCATCGTTTTATTGAAAACTTTACAAAGATAGCTGCACCAATGTTTAAATTTCTCATAAAATATGTAGAATTCCAATGGACAGAATCTTGTCAAAATGATTTTGATATTTTAAAAGCTAAACTATCAGTAGCACCAATACTTAGGGGCCCTAACTAGACCCTTCCCTTTCATATATCTACTTACACTTCTGATATGGCCATAGGAGGAGTCCTAGGCCAAAAAGAAGGACAATTACCTTATTCCATTTATTTTATCAACAAAAATCTTTCTCCTGTCGAACTAAACTATACCGTTACTGAAAAAATAATTTTTGGTAGTGGTCTATTCTATTAATAAATTCCTCCATTATATTATAGGGTACGAATTTTTTTTGCACACCGATCAATTTTCCATTAGATTCTTAATGAATAAACTGATCACCAATGGTAGAGTTGCCCGGTGGCTTCTCTTATTACAAGAATTTAATATTATCGTCATTGATCGACCTGGTAAAGAAAACTTAGGAGCAGATTTTCTTTCTCGTATACAACACAATAGTGATACTAAACCTATTGATCATTAGAGGAAATTTGGGGTCTAAAATGGGCCTTATAAGAAAACGTGCCAAAATAAGTTTTTGTGAGTTGGAATTCAAGAACCAATAGAATTTCAATAAAATAAGTCAACCATAATGGTTGAATTGGCATATTTGTCATTAAAAAAAACTACTTTTTTTGTTCGTATTTTCGACATATCTCATTGTGTTTTTACTCAAATTTCGATCGGGAGAGCTCGTTGGATGCGGAATTTGATTCCGCATCCAACGCGTACCCACACTGTATACTTTTGACGGACCCTACTACCCCAAAAACAAGAAATACCTGAAAAAACGTGATGATGACATCATCATAACGTTTTTTTAGGTATTTCCATTTTTTGGGGTAGCGGGGTCCATCAAAAGTATGCAGTGTGGGTACTCATTGGATGTGGAATCAAATTCCGCTTCCAACGAGCTCTCCCAATCGAAATTTGAGTAAAAACACAGGGAGATATGTCGAAAATATGAACACAAAAAGTAGTTTTTTTCTTTCTTCCTCCAAAATTAATTAATATTATTTTATTATTTTAACCATTATTTTATTATTTTAACTATTATTTTATTATTTTCCTTAGGAGGCCCATTTTAGACCCCAAAATTCCTCTAATGGATACTTTTCCTGACGAACATTTGTTTGTTGTATCTGTTCAAACCCCTTGGTTTGCTGATATTGCAAACTATCTAGCGACTGGAAAAGTACCACACCATTTGGCTCCATATGAGAAACGCTGCATAATAGTACAAAGCTCTAACTATTCCTCGGTTGATAATGACCTTTTTCACACTGGCCCAGATCTTATTATTAGAAGATGTGTGCAGGAGAATGAAATGATAGACATCCTCCGAGAATGCCATGATGGACCATGTGGAGGACACTTTTCTGATAGACGGACAACATACAAAGTACTGTACTCTGGTTATTACGGGCCAAGCATTTTTAAGGATGTTGCCAAGTATGTTAAAGGATGTGATAGTTGTCAAAGAATAGGTAGACCCATGACATCAGACCAAATGCCTTTACAACCTCAAGTCATGATTGAGCCTTTTGAAAAATGGGCACTTGATTTTGTAGGACCAATCTCTCCCATGTCTCGTAAAAAGAAATATATCTTGGTTTGCATAGATTATGCTACCAAATGGGTAGAAGCTAAAGCTTTGTTTAGGGCTACAGAAAAATCTATAGTAGAATTCATATATGAAGAAATATTTACCCGATTTGGTGTACCCAGAGAAATTGTCACAAACCAATGTACTCAATTCACTTCCAAATTAATGTAAGAGCTCACTACGAAGTATGGTATTTGACATTGCGAGTATTCACCTTACCATCCTCATGCTAATGGCTAGGTAGAATTAACCAATAAAATATTAGAAACTATTTTAACTAATACCATTCACTTACATCATAAGGATTGGGTGGATAGACTTCCAGAGGCTTTATGGGCCTATAGGATAACATGGAGAAATACTATCGGACATACCCCCTATGAGTTAGTAAATGGAAAACAAGTCCTTTTACCTATTGAATTTCAAGTTAAAACCTTTCGTATGGCAGCACAGTTAGGTATGGATTTGGATGAAGCACAAAAACAATGAATCCTACAAATTAATGAATTAGACGAAATTAGAGAGGATGCACTCCAAATAACCATGCTAATACAGAATCAACGAAAGCAATGGCATGATAAATTTATCTAGCAAAAGCAATTTAATGCTAGAGATTGGGCATTACTATTCGATTCATGGTTTAAAAAATTTAAAGGAAAATTAACTACCCGTTGGTTGGGCCCTTATGAAGTAGTTACAACTTTTGACAATGGATCAGTAAAAATTAAAACAATTGATGGCTCAAAAGTTTCCTTTATAGTGAATGGACATAGACTTAGGCTTTACCACCAACCAACATCTAGACAGGATTTCGTACAAAATGTTTTACAGCACAGAGAAATGGAATTGATTGAAGAGGAAGTTATTCCTCCTCCTCCTGATCCGTGAAATCGTTTTGGGTTATCATCACTTGTATATATGTAGATATGTTTTTGCTTCTATGAATAAATAAGAGTCACTTCTGATAAAATAAATTACATGCGACTTTTTTGCTTTCTATGTTTTATGAATAAATTGAATCATCTAACAAGTGGTTTTGCAGTTTGATCATGGATACTTTATGTCTATAAGCAACTCATGAAGTATTATCTGGAAAATGTAATTACGCTCGTAAGGTATCTTAACTTTTCCTAATTTGTAGTTTGTATTGACAATTACGGATAACTCCTTGCATATCATTCTTAACCGCTCCTTTTATGATTCAGATAGTTTCTGATATTTTGATTCAGACATGTATATTTCAGATTTGTTATTTCGAACAGTGCTTGATAAGACCTATTTTCATTATCATTCATCTTATGCCTATGGATTACTAGTTCATCCTATACTTGTTATCAAAACTTGTCTCTCAAATATCTCTTTGTGATAACTTGAGAGTAGGTGGAATTTTTGCCTGTGGGGAACATTACTTATATCTTCTAAAAAATATGGATTCTAAGGTTAAAGAACAACTTTAAGTTATTCTCTTTTGACGTGATTTATGATTAAGGCCAGTATGAAAAGTTATTTGTAAGCTTATTTCTGTAAAATTGAATTATGCGTTTTAGCAGGGCTTAACGCGCTCTAGTACCAATTAGCTTCCATATATTTAATATCATTATACAAGGAAAACCTATCAGGGTACTGAACAAGCTCATTGGTAGTAGTTCAATGCTGCGTAACAACTTAAAACTAGGAAGCTCGATAAATGCAAGTAAACCCACCGGGGTACTGAACAGGCTCACTAGCAGCGGGACTATACTTGCATGGTACCAAGATAAACCTGCCGGGGTACTGAAAAGGCTTGCTAGCAGCGGGGCAATATCGAGTAAAGAGGTTTGGTTAATGCACTACTATGCACATGATTTGTAAAATAATGATCATATACAGGAAATTTTTCAAAAAATAAAATGTTAAGGCCCATTATCTTTACTGTCACTTGATAATCGTTGTAAGTTGGGCTTGGACTTGGCCTTCTAATTCAATCAATACCTAGGATGTTATTATCCTAGAAATGGGACCCATAGTTACATCTCTCACATACTCCAGGGTAAACTCAAAGTATTTTATTATGACAATATATCTTTACAATGAGGCATAGATGCCTAGCTTTTCCTATGGCATTCTTTTGATTATATTATTGTCTCTTTATATGGTCTTTCTAAGAACTATTATTTTTCATAAATATACATATCTGAATCACTTTCCTTTACCAATCAATTTTTCTTTTCTTTATAAAACAATAAAAACATACTCGCACTTTTTATTATCTGAAATAAACTATTCTTCTCCTTTGCATGAGGACATGCCATATATTTGGTTTGGGGGATGATTACTAAAGATTCAGAACAAAATATTTGTCTGCTTTTATCTTTTTATGACAAAATTGCTTATCTCTGACAAATGTTAAAGTGTTTTCAGGTTATAGCATGAAGTATGTTTTTACAAAAAAACAAATTAATCAATCAATATGAAGGATTTGATGGAAGACTTTACGAAGGATCTGAATAATGGTTCAGATGATGGTCTGAATGAGATATTGTGGTATTATAGCATGAATGATTAAAATTTGTCAACCAAATTTTGTTTTTGAACATGGTTTTATTTTTGTATGGATGCTTTGACCTTAAAATTTTGTTTGTTATCATTTTACTGTTAGCATCTTTTTATTTAAATACACATGAAAACTATTTTTCTTGTTAACTAAGAATGTTATTTATGCATTTGTGATATATGTTCAAGCTGTCCAAAGTATTACTTTGGACATGGTTGAACTAACTATAAACTTTATAAATTTATTTATCAAACACATATTCTTGTTAAATGACACACATCTTGAATTTTGCTATAATAGCACGGTCTTTTAAGAAATCCAAATATTTTACTATTCCATCATTTATTTTTTTCTTTCTTCTATTTTCTTACACCTTTTATCTTATAAATCTTATATCATAACCATTGAACAAATGCTGAATTATTTTTGAATCTGATAAGCTATTAAAATAAGACTGGTAAAATATTTTCTATTTTGACACAAAATAAATATTCTTTTATAAGATTAAAATTTAAATTACTCCCTTCATTCACCAAGTAGAAGGCAGTTACTAGCGCAAATTTGCCTTCTTCTTTAATCATTTTCTTTTTTCCGAGTGGGACCTGGCATTTCTCTGGTTTTGGGGAATGTTGAGCCTCATTTTATTATCATTTTTGGCTATTAAATAATACATTTAAACACATATTTTATTATCTTTAGTATATTTGATGTCATGCAGATCGTTATTTCAGCACAAGGTAAGAACAAATTTGATGTTATTACAATTTTGGTTATTAATATCATTTTTATGATTTTATTAACTCAAAATTATATTATTTAAAGCATATTTAATGTATTATTTGATATGTATATTTGTTTGCAGATTTTATAGTTTGTTTGGGAAAATTAACACCGAAACGTATTCAGCCTTCCTTTCACACAATATGTCCACCTCATGATCCAGCTTGGCGTTGAGCTCATTATCCAGTTGTTGCACAAAATTTGCTGGTCATTTTCCATGTTTTCCCTAGATCGACTCACAATATATTCTACTCACGGCTCAGTGTTCTGTTTATCTCGTTGTTCAGCTCGCCCATCAACCTGCCCACTGTCCATAATTGGTTTTGGGCATTTAAACATGAAATAGCCTGCAACTGAATTGATCATCCACACATCTAGAAGGATCGCCACCTAGTTCATGCTCACTATCCACGCGTTCAAAGGGATGGACATTAGTTTTTTACTCATGGCCTCCTATGTTTTAATATTAAACTATCACGAGCCTGTGCATTTAAGGGATAAAATGGCCTGCATTCTAGAAGACCGACTATGTTCACGCCCTTGCTCTCCACAACACCACCAGTCCACACGCTCGCGCTGATGAGGGACCTGGGTTCTAGAAGCCTGCTGCTGTGAATAATCCTATGCTCAACACCGGCTCATCAACCACGCTAAGGAAGGGATTGATGCCACGCTGAAGAGGATCTGCCCATGTGAAAGGAGGAATACCATGCCACGTTCACGTTGTATAGGTCATGCTCGCATTGAAGAAGGTTTATACTTCCATGCATTGGTTGCTGAAAACAATTATCTGCCTTTAAATATTGACTAAAATTAGAGAGCATTCAACCTTTGAGGGTCGACTTTCTCATCTCTCATGTAAACTATATATATCAGTCTCTGAATACAGAGAAGAGTTAGTGAGGATATTTAGAGAAGTATTTTGTTAAGCAGTTCATAGTCACTATAATTTTGTTTTTGAATTTGAATAAAGAGTTGTATGCATTGCTTTTGAATATTGTGTTTGAGTAGGAGTTAGTAGACATTACCATTGATTGTTGAGAGGGCCCCTCATCAACCAGAGGTTCATTTCTTTGTTTAATTTAGTTATTTCTTTTCTGTTTTAGCTAGTCTAGTCTAATTTCCAATTTATTTTCATTAGATAATAATATATGCTATTTTATTTCCTGTATTGCATTAGCTTAGTTTTATTTCAGTAGTTAAACAAGTACATGTGTGCATAGCTTTGCTTTCAATCATTTGTTTCCATTCATTTGCTTTCAGTTATTTTATTTACAATCATTTCATTCCAGTATTGCTTTTAGTTTTTATTTCCAAGCATATAAAATAGTTTGCTTCCGTTTGAATTCAGTCTTATTTATTTATTTTCTGTTATGAATTTGCTTATATGAAATAGTTTGCTTTCATTTAGATTCAGTTCTGTTTATTTATTTCATGCCATGAAATTGCTTAAGTTAATTTCCAGTTTGTTTAAATTAATTTCCATCTTACTAATTAGTTTAATATGCAATGCTTTCTTTTTGTTTAAGAGTTAGTTTGAAGTTAATTTGATTATTAAAAAGGTTTGTTTATTGATTCCATGCATTAGGTTTAGATATGCATAACTTCAGCTAAAGAATTAGTTCATTTAGGTTAGTTTTTACCATTTTCAACTGTACAGACTATCATTCATATCGTCTGTCCAGTCTGCCATTCAGCCACCCCTTACAGACCTACTGTTCAATCTGTCATTTAACCCTCGGTTCTGTTTTTAGTGTTTCTTATGTATTTTAAGATTGTTTCTAGTTTTGTTTTGTCAATATTTGGATTATGTTTGTAGTTGGTAGTTTTATTTAAGCATCACAATTAAAGTTTGACTGTTTTAGGTTATTGATTAAGGTTTTATTATTCTTCTTTTATTTTTATTTTCACCTTAAATTAAATATTGATTAAGTTGTTCTTATTTCTTGAATATTAAACACTGATTTCGTTTTACTATTGTTTTACGTCATGGTTATCTTTGTTTGCATATAGATTTTAGGGTTAGATGTATTATTTTTAAAAGGAAGTTAGATTATTTGTAATCATAGGAATCATTCTTGTTTTTGGTGTGTATTTATTGAAGAATAGAGTTTAAATATATTTATTAAATTTTCTACTTGCTTCTATTTATTATCTTTTTTAAGTTTTCTACTTGCTTCTTTCAAAGTTTTATTTATTAATTTTTCTACTCGCTTTTTCAGTTTTCTATTTTTGTAAGATAAGTTCTCTTTTTACCCCAGCCTTCCACTTAAGGAGTAGTTAGTTGGTTATTTGTCAGTTTAGTTGTTATAATTCCTTTTATGTATGAGTTAGTGTCTGAAGTTATAAGTATTATTGTTTATATATTTCTTTTTAGTAGTTGTTTAAAATTTGATATTCTAGTCCAGTCCAATTATTCAGATAGTCTTAGGAGTTTGACTCGGTTTTTCATTTTGGAAGATATTTCGATCTTTTGTTTATTAAAATATCTCCATGACACCCTAGGATCCTTTTTACCTTTGTATATATTTTGTATCAACTCTAAGCCTACCAACCCCGGTCAATAATTAAATATTAGGTGTATTTAAGATAGTAGAACACACCCAACAGTATCTAATGGTCGGAAAAGGATGATAGATTGTATAAGTTCACAATATATGATTCAATATTTCAATCAAATAATTATAACATTTATGGTCAGTTAAATATTCAATAATGACATATCATGATGCTTACAACTTAAAAGATTAATGTACCTTCATCAACTGCAAGTATACCATTATCTTTTCCTAGAAATATTTCACCACAATTAGAAATATTAACTGGAACAATAGGTCTCCCTTAATCTGTAGTTGATAACCAATCAACTTTCTTACATCTATTCCCTCAATAACTCTTCCAAAGACGACATGCTTGTTGTAGATAATAAGAAAATGGACATTAATGATATGAGAGTAAAACATAAAATAGAGATGGGGAGAGGAAATATATTCACATTAGTCAGACAGATGTTAACCTCATCCCTTGAGTAGCATATAGACCAACTAAAATGGACTGAAGAGAATTACCTAAAAAAAAAATTTAGAATTTAAAAGGTCAAATGGTATAAAAAACACTAGTGTCTGGCACCCAAAGAAAATAATCCATTATTTCAAGGTAAAGGAATCTTATATTTCTAAAATACAAAATTTCCATATGGTGACACTCATGAGTCATGGATAAAGAGAAAATATGTTGATTACAACCAACATGTGAAGTTTCTCAAACAAACTCAAGTGAATACAAATAATCATAAATGGCATTCAAGATATGGAATCAAGTATATACCCATCAAGATGAGGTGCTGCTACAAAAGTAATAAAGAACTGAGAACCATTGGTGTTCTAAAATATGAAATTTCCATATGGTGACACTCATGAGTCATTGATAAAGAGAAAATATGTTGATCACAACAAACATGTAAAGCTGCTCAGAAAAACTCAGGTGAATACAAAAAATCATAAATGACATTCAAGATATGGAATCAAGTATATACCCATCAAGATGAGGTTTTGTTGCAAAAGTAATAAAGAAATGAGAACCATTGGTGTTCAAGCCAGCATTCCACATTGATAGAATAATAGGGTCATCATGACGTAGCTGAAAATTCTCATCTGTGATAAGAAAAAGGGAATGTTCAATACAATTCTAACAATATAAATCAGATTATTCAAAGCGAAGATGTTTTGAAAAAACATGTGCTAACTGACGTGTAAATTTTCCACCATATATGCTCTCTCCCCCAATTCCTGCATAGAAAATCTTGCATAGAATCTCTTGAAATTCTAGAAAATCAAATCAGAGCCAAAAATCTAGAAGAGAACTTTGGACCATTATGATCAATTTCAGAGACACAAAATCTTCTAGAACCAGTACTTATTTGGAATCTAGACTATCTATTACCACCTCTCAAGTCTAAACATTGTAATCTATAGGAGGATATTCATATGAACCATTCCTACTGAGCACTCTAGATATGACCTGTAAGGAACACGGAAATTTCCCTTAGGGTATTTGGCCTCTAAATTCTTTCCTAAAATTTTAGAAAACGCACTCGGAACAAGTGCCAAAATAACTGAACAGGATTTGCACTTACAAGAATAATAAAAAACAAAGGTGTCATAATATACAGCACACTTCTTACTATAATCATGTCAACAGTAATATTTGATATTTTTTTGCACTATTAACATGCATTCCTCATGGAAATTATTTCTTAACAACCAATAAGAAATAAATTAGTGCACTACAAATCAATAAAATTGATATTGTTGTTGAAATTTGGATCAGAATGGCGCTCCATATGGGTACAAGGAGGGAACCTTATATGGGATATTTTTAGCGTTCTTTTTATAGGATCCATCCACTAACCTAGGTGCCTACCTTTTCACTCTAAAATTTACCACACATGGACCAGGTTCATACTATGAGGCATTGATCCTCCTCCATTTTGTCTTCAGTGGTGTCTAAGGAAATAGATTCAACATAGGCCTCCTCACACTGAGCTTGCAACTGCTTGACCTAGTTTTAAATACACACCCTACACTAGTCTTCATTGGTCCACGTTCTTGCACACCTTTAAATCTAATTGACTATAAAATCGCTACCATGAACAGATAGGAAAATGGACATTTATTTTATTACATTGAGATGGAAATCATTTTTCATAATTGACATGAAAAGAATTTTTCACAAATAAATGGATAGAGTATCTCCCATACATATGCCATAGGAGGACATAATCTAGCCTACTATGTATGCTAAACAGTCTACTAACCATTGGATATTGAAGCAATACAAGCTTGGCAATCTACTCTACGACCGAGTGTTAATAGTCAAATACAAATTGAATAGTTCAAGTAAAACTTTAGCTAGCAAAGTCAATAAAAACAAGCTTGTAATATGTCTCAAATCTCAATCATTATCTAGTTGTACACAATTGAATGGAGATACCATCTCCCAACATATTCCCTTCGAGGAAATCATCCATCCTGAGGTGTATGCATATCACAATTGAATGGAAAGAGTATGCTGATCATTAGATATGAAACCAATCCAAGATGGGAAATATACTCTACTGTCGAATGATATAGTCAGATACAAATTGAATATGTGTATAGTCATGTTCAGGGAAAATTTTAACTAGGGAAGTCAATAGAACCAAGCGTGTAATCAAATAAAATCTCAATCATTACCTAGTTATAAGTTGTTCAAGATACAAGTCACTTCTCCATATTGTTGAATATGATTTTCAGTTGTGAGAACACCCTAAGCTCTTCTTCACTAGTCCATGTTCAAGGATGGCTTTGGGAATATGTCATTGACTATAAAATTACTACCATGAACATGTGGGAAAATGGACATTCATTTTTATTACATCAAAAAGTAAGAAATATGCATGATTGAATAGAAAGAGTATCTCCCAAACATATCCCATAGGAAAAATCATCCAACCTGTAGTATATACAGAACCTATGGTGGGAACTATCTCCATAAGTGACCACAATAAATACATTGTTGTCCATTGGATACAAAACCAACCCAAGCTGGACAATCTACTCTACTACCAAATTTTACAATCGAATACAAACTGAATTTTGTATAGCCTTGTTCAGGTAAAATTTTAGCTAGAAGAGTCAACAAAAACAAGTTTGTAATAAAATCAAATATCAGTCATTGTCTGCTTATAAGTTGTCAAGAAATCTCTTCTCCATATGTTGAATATCATTTTTCAGTTGAGAGGACCTAGGTTTAAATGCAAACCTTAGACTCTTCTTCATTTCTCCATGTTCTAGGATGGCTTGGGGATTATACAGAGATCTTGTTGAGTATTAAATCACTACCATGAACAATTAATAAAATGGACATTACTTCTGTTACTTCAAAGTGGCAATGATTTTTCACAATTGAATGTAAAGTGTATCGCCCAGATAGATTCCATAGGAGGAAATCATCCAATCTGCAATGTATGCATAGCCTACAGTAGATGCTATCTCCACCAAGGTAAAGAATTTGCTAGCCGTTGGAGTTGGATATGAAACTAATCCAAGCTCGGCAGATGTTATAGTCCAATATAAATTGAACATGTTAGCTAGCAAAGTCAACAATAACAAGCTTGCAGTTAAATCAAATCAAATCTCAATCATTATCTAGTTACAAGAGGGGTAAGGAACTAGGGTTCAATTTTTATTTTTATTTTTAGAGTTGGTGATGTTCAATGCCCACTTACAATGTTGCTCATAACAGTTTTAGTGACCCTATTTCTTTGTTGTGCTCATTTTTCCATAGACCTGTTTCTTTCTTCAATATTTCCTGCAAGATTTTTCTGTCAACAACACAAGTCTTGTAATAAGGGGAAATATAATTTAAGCAACCTAAAAATATTTGGAGTTATTGCTTATCAAGTTATTTCTTTTTTGTTTGTAGGCGCATATATAGCCATATGTTACAGTTCTAATGTTCATAAATTGACCTCAGTAAAAATGAAAAAAAAAAACTAAAAAAAGGTCATTATAATACAATAAAACATCATAGATCCACCTTAACTCTGGATTTATCAAGTGCAGAGAAGGATAAAATCCCTCTAGGTTCAAACCTATTTTAGAGTGCAAAATTTGAGGAAAGTTTGTCATAGGGATTTGACTTATTTTGGCACTTGGTAGATCCATAGTTATGATGGATCTATGTTGGTATTAACATGCTCCCAAATGGGAGGAAAGTACATAAAATAAGTAAGACTGAGGGAATCTGATATAGCTTGGATGTCCACCTCTTAAACTAAGGTCATATCTAAATTTCAGTCTAACAGGCTTGAGATTTAAAATGAGATACAAAGGTTTTTCAAACAGTCCTAACATTTAGAACATGATAGAAATATTTTTCAAAATAGTCAGCCCTTTATAGTTTATACGTTTCCCCTTCCATCTAGAAAGAAACATAGATTATTTCTTTGTTGGAAAGATAGACTTGGGAAGTCTAGTTAATTTCCAGATACAAAAAATTGGCAGATTTATAATGTCTTTAAAAATATTGACAATGAATTATAAATAAAGAAAACTAACCATCTCATCCGGTTGATGGAGATATCACCGATTTGCTCATTCTTTTTCTTTTTTGACCTGCCTTATTGAAGGAATTTCCTATTTCCATAAAGCTGGATCTTTTCCTCGAATTTGGAAAGAGAATATTCATGGGTAACTGCCTTTTCTTTCATTACCTTTAGAATTCATTTCATTGAAATCTATTCCTTGTATGAAACGCTTTCCTTTTGTAGTGAATCAATGTTTTGATCTCCATGTGAGGTGTTGCTAAAGGAGTTTGTTTCATTTGTTTCTCTTCTATATTTCTATACCCATCTGTGCATCTTTATTCTTCTCTTACTCTTTGAAATCCATTCTGATCCAATTCAGAGGGAGGAACTTGACTTTCCTTCTCTTATTTTACCTTTTTTGGGCAAGACACCATCAAGTGACCTGTTTCATGAAATAGTCTGCACCTATAACTTGTGTTTTCATAGTCTTTGGGGATGAATTCAAATAGTTCCATCACACTAATGTATTATACTATTTGGAAATCCCTTAATTAAATCCATTCAACATAGATAGTATTAAGCTATGATCAAGATTACTATTATAATTTATTGTGATGAAAACTGGATCAAAATAGGGAAATTGTGGTTCCATGAAAAATGTGCTTCTTCCCTAGATCCATAGAACTTCTAGGGTTTGATTATTATCTTTTGGGTCTTTGATTTTTATCTTCTGGGTCTTCTGTTTTTTCTCTTGCATAAGTTATTTCATAGATATGGTCAGTGGTTTCTTTGAGATTATTTATTCTATTACCCAAACTTTCATCATTGAGGGTAATTATATGAGCAGAGTTTTCTACTCTTTCAGTCTATCTTCTAAATCATTCATTTAAATCTACATGCATAGTTTCAAGTTTTTCACTGAGCATGTTGACAGACGACTTGACTTCTACAATTGCTGGCTCTTTAGCATAGTTGGGTTCAATGAATTGATAAACTCGTCAGAGAAAGGTTAGTCTGGTTTCCTTGATCTCTAGTTTTATTTGAATAATCTCCTTCTTCCTCAAGAATTAGCCCTACAATAACCATTTTTCTAGTACCAGAACCTTTAACAACCAGAGGGTTGAAAGAAGGAAAGTGAGTTCTGGTTTTATATATTTTTCCTTTAGTGCCTTCCCATGTGTGTTGATGTCTAAAATCTTCTTCTTTGAAGATCTCTCCTCCTACACAGGCTTGAATTCCTTGCAGGGTTTCAGATTTGCAAAATGCATGGAGCTTAACCCATGCATTGCAGGCTTCCATGTACTTATGCTATTGGTTGCCTAAGCTTCCTTGTTCAAATTTGGAGAGGCTATCTTTATATTTCCTGAATTAGGGGTCTATTTCGATATCCCAATTCATCATATTTTGTATCCAGGCATCATCAATTGTTCCTTTCGGGATCATACTGGGCATGGCTAAATACTTCTGGATTTCAGGAATGCAAGGCTTCCTAATGTCAGATGTAATTTTTGCTTGAATTATTTCTTGAGATAAATATGGATTTTCCATTTGTGTATTTGGATCTTTATCTCCTATACCATGTCTAGTTGTCTATCCTAAGTAAAGTAGTTCTTGACAAATCTTACTTTCGTCAAGCCATTTTTGTTTCTTCATGATCTTATCTCTTGGCTTGGATATTAGTGGATTATCACTTTCCCATAGGTATTCCATCATGCATTGGGATCCATTGAGGTCATCATAGGGAAAGGTAAAAGAATCATATTTAGTTTTTGTATTAGTAGGTCGGGAACAAACATTGGCATTACAGTCATAATGAGTGCATGGTTTACTTGTTCCTATTGTAGGAGGGTGAAAATTTATAAGTTGAATAAAGAATTTACAGTTGATCCACCATGCTAACTGTGAGTATTTTGATGAGGAGGTGATTGGAATAGAATTTTGCAGGTCGATAAAGGGAGGGCCGATTGGAAACCTTAGGAGAACCAGAGATAGACATGGCATGAGAAGATTGATCGTTTCTTCCTTACTAGTTGTTTCAATTGTTGTTAATGATATCCTAACCTTTATGAAAAACATGTCGATGGTGAAATTTTCATAATTTTCCTATATGATCCTTGACATGAAGAAGAAACCAATGAATACATTTGAGGTGACTGACTCAGGCATTTTTCACTATTTTAATGGCATTTATATTTTGCAACTTGATGATGGCATTGCCATTTCAGCCCAAGTAGTCTCTTGATATTGTGAAAAGGTTATGCATGGAAGAATGCAAAACTTTCCCTGCCCCTTTTTAGTCTAGAGTTAAATTTACTACTACTTATACCCCTCTGAAGGTAGATGTCACTTTGTATCAGAGGCATTTTAGCAGTGTCATAGATTTGACTCATAGAAGATACAATATAGCCTTTTTTTCAAATACATGCAAATTTCAAGGAATGTCATTGGTTGGTAGTACAGAGAATCCCTAGACATGTTAAGGTTACTAATCAATTTAGTATTCAGTACTCTTATGAGGGTAAGAGTCAATACTACTTTGGTTGGACACACCAACTCAGATTGGGATAGAGCTCAGGATGAGTAGAAGTCTACTTCTAGTTATGCATGTTTTCTTGGACCAAGGCTTGCTTCTTGGTTGAGTAAGAAATAGTCTATGATTTATCTCTTCCATTGAGACCAAATAATAAAATATAGATTTTTTGTCACAACTGGATAGGAGGTAGTATTGATTCAGAAATTATTGGATGAGATTGGACTTCACCTGGAGCAGCAAATTTCACTACATTATGATATTCAAGATGGCATTCGGATTTCTTGCCATCCATTTGAAGACCAAGCACATTTAGGTTCAACAAATTTATATTAAATGGTTGATCTAGGACCATATCATTCATTTGGAGTAATTTTGAACCAAGGACCAAATTGCAGACACCTTGACCAAATATTTGGTACTCTACCACTCATGACTTATCATGTCCAATATATTTGCATAGTTGAGTAAATATAAGCTTTGACAAATGCCAAACTAGTCAAATTTTGTATTTTGCTTGGGATGAAGTTGTGATTAGAGGGGGGTAATTGCAATGGCCCTTCCTTACTCCATGTCAATATTAAGGGGGATTGTAAGAGCAAATATCTATAATATTGACTTAGTGGGATGTTAGTGTTAATATTAATTTATATTATTAATGAGTGGACACATTAATAATCACACGTCAGTCACATCCTTTGGGACCGACCATTTTTTAATTGCTTTTATCTTTTCTGGATCTACAAAGATCCCCTCTTTAGTTATTACATGGCCCAAGTATTGTATTTTATCTTTAAAGCAGTTGCACTTACTAAATTTAGCATAAAGCTGATGTTCCCGTAACACTTGTAAAACAATTTTTAAGTGCTCCTCATGTTCTTCTTTAGACCTATAATAAATTAGAATTTCATCAATGAAAACCACTACAAATTTATCGAGATACTTATGCAATACATTATTCATTAAACATATGAAGACAACCGAGGCATTAGTGAGCCCAAATGGCATGACAACAAACTCATAGTGACCATATCTAGTCCTAAAACTTGTTTTAAAAATGTCTTCATCTTTGATCCAGACTTGATGATAACCAAATCGTAAATCAATCTTTGAAAATATAGTTACTCTGCGTAGCTAATCAAACAGATCATCTATGCAGGGAAACGTGTATTTTTTTTTAATGGTCATGTTATTAATTTGACGGTAGTCAATGCATAAGCATAGATTATCGTCCTTCTTTTTAATGAAAATGACAGGTGCTCCCCAAGGAGACACGCTTGGTATTATATACTTTTTATCAATAAGTTCCTTTATTTGTGTCTTTAATTCGTTAAGTTCCAAAATATTCATCCAATAAGGAGATTTTGAGCGGGCACTGCACCAGGTACCAACTCAATAGTGAAATCTAATTCCCTTTTGGAGCCACTACCAGAATTTCTTCCAGAAATACATCCAAATACCCCTTCAGTATTGGAATATCTTCCAGTTTTAGTTTATCTTCATTATTAATATGTTCTTCATCAATTACAGTTACAGCAAAAGCTTTACATCCTTTCCGAACATCTCTCTTTAACTGCAAGGCAGAAATTTGTCTGATTGTTGTCTTTCTAGGAATTCCTGTTACGACTATTGTTTCTCCTTCATTATTTATGCATGTAAAAGTTTTATCAAAACAATTCAAGACTACTCTGTGTTGTTCTAACCAGTCCATACCAATTAATATATCAAAAGAGCCTAACGAAAGTATATTTAACTTTACATAAGTTTTAAGCTGATTCATAAACAAAGTACAGTCTTTCAAAAAATTAATCACTTTTCTTTTTGCTCCTGTAGCTAGTTGAACTATCCATGACTTTGCAAACTTTTCTACTGATAAATTGCATTTTTCTACTAAACTAGGAGAAACATAACTCAGGCTAGCCCCTGGGTCAATTAATATAGAAATGGGTGTTTGATTTAGCTTACCTTCTACTTCCCCCATGGAAGTTTGATAATCATCCTGCCTGTTTTCCAACACCGCGTTGATCCTGGGCATCCCCCTTGCTAAGTCAGCAACAATCATCTCCTCCTGCACTGTATGAATGTTGCTAACAATTTTCTTTCTATTAGGGAAAACTGATGCATAATGAGGTCCATTACAATCCCAACACTTTATTGGTTCTTTATGTTCACTATTCTTAATGTAGTTACTGTGATTATTAGCAGGTTCTTTATTTCTAGGGCCATTAGGGTTTGAATGTGAGTTACCTTTATTTCCTTGGAAATTCTTATTAGGAAAGTTACGTGTTTTATTATTCCCAAAATTGTGGTTATATGTGAAACCCTTATTTTTATGTTCAAAATTATTAGACCTCTTGGCCTTCCAGTTTGGAATGCTTTCCCTTTTTCGATTCTACTCATAGCAAAAAATTTCCTTTCGCATAGCCTCCTCAAGGGTTTTAGGATTATCGTATTCAATTCTATCTTTAATGTAAAAGGGTAAACAACTCAGAAAACGCTTCACCTTGGGCTTCCCATCCACAATGTAAGGCACGTAACGTAATAAAATTAAAAATTTACTGTTTAATACCTTCATGTTCATAGTTCCCAACTTCAGTTCATAAAATTCTTTATCTCTCTCTTCATAATACTATTCTGATAGAAACTTATTTTTAAAGTATTTTTTAAAGGTAATCCAGTTAATGTTCTTTTCCTTAATACCTTTCACCAGATATTTGCCTTTTCAATTAAGTTGTAAATGGCCATTCTTGCTTTTAGCTGGTTGGAGTAATTATAGATTTGGAAGTACTTATTTATTTTAGAAAGCCATGCTTCAGCTTCCTCCCCTTTCTTATTTTCACCATTGAAAGTTGGTGGTTTTATCTTCTTAAATTCTCCCAAAATTTCCTCATAAGGCTTATATTTTCTTTTTCTAGATTGGTATTTATCTTCACTGCTATCGCTAGAGTACTGGTGATTCTTCCTATGTGAATCACCATAAATTTCAAAGGATGAACTAATTTCAATTTTAGAATGTTTGGAATTTTTACTTTTATGTTGGTAAGACGTATTTTCAGATCCTATCTATTTATCCTTCCCTTCACTTTGAAATTTGCCCATCAGTATCTGGTTCAGCTCCTCTTGAGCTCTTAGAATTCTTTCATTCTCTTTTTTTACTGTTTCCATTTCAATTTTTAATTCTTTAATGGTTTGTAACAGTTCATAGGAATTGTTAATTAGTTCTTCCTTAATCAGTTCTCTTCTAGAATTACTTTGTTCATTCAATGGGGACCCTTCACCTACATACTCTTCAAGTCCTTCCATCCCTACAATTCTAGTACAGAAAAATTTTCTGGTAACAACATTTCAAAAGAAAAATAATAAATCAGTATGCATGCATTTGTATTTACTGTTTTTCTACACGAGTTGAGCTGCATTCAGGCCTAGTGTCTAAACGTGTGCTCTGATACCATATGTAAAACTCCCTCAAAATTTCATAAAATTTAAAATTTTTCCTACGTCATTTAATGTTTACAATCATCATTTAAGAGAGTAACTTAACTTCTAACAGTTAACATACTAAGGTCTAATCTAGATACTAAAAAAAATTCATTTATTAATTTTGACAACACTTCCTTTACTAACTGTCTTCAAAATTTAGTAAAGAAGAGCGATCTAGAAAGTAAATGGTCTGACGTAGTAAGTAATGAAATCATCTGTTTATTTAATTGTGAGTGCAAGGTACTAAGGTTTGTTTCTTTCCTATTGAAGGAATATTTCTGGTTGTGTCGATGCTTACTTGGATTTTTGAAGCTAATGCAGTGAAATGATGATTCTTGTACATGTTTTTTTTTCAGGTAAGACGTTTTGTTTCCAGTTTCAGGATCAAGATTAATTATCTCAACTTGCAAAAGTAAAATGCTAGAATATTTGTTTAATTTAAAGCTTTGAGAAAAATAAGGTATTGCCACACCTGTTTCCTTTCCTAATCTTGGAATTGTTAAGTTGTTACACAATGTTTGAGGTCTAAGTTTTTAACCTTCTTATTCTTGGTTTAAGGACATAATGTTGCCTGTATATATATATATATATATATATTTAAAAGAATAAGTACTTAGAAATACAAGCAAAAGTAGAAGTATATGTTTTCCATCTAACTTTGAATATAACTTGTACATCCTATACTTATCCTTTTTTTGTTATATTAGATCCTAATCCTACATGCAACTCTATAGAATGATCAATTTTGTAAACTAAATTTTGCAATACATTATTACTTTTACCAAAGTAATACATATGCACTTGTATAAACATATACTCGAATGTTAACATAACAATTATTACATAAGTCTAGGCGTTGTCATAAGGTTAAAAAATAACATTTGTATATATGAAATAACAATTTATGCATAGTATAGTTTTGATAACTACCTAGGTATTTACCGTGTGAAAGTGCAAAAGTATATATTATATGAATAGAAGTGTAGTATTATTATTTAACAATTGTTTGTCTAACAGGTTAATTGATGTCGTTCGGGACTATAGAAGAAACTAAAATCAAACCAATGCGACTTGCTTCTTAGTGGAATCCACGTGTGAGGAGCTAGCTGGCTAAAGTTTTAACAGTGTAACCCTAGTTATAAATTCATATAAAACCTAAATTCATGCTTGTTCTCCGTATTTTTCATTGTGTAAGGGAAGAGTCGACAGGCTCCTGCTTGTTTGGCCTCCAAGGAAACGATCAAGTCCTTTTTATCTCGCAGCAAAAGTCCGATAAACTAGAACTGTATGCTCAGTGTCATCATGGTCTATAATGTGGAGTTTTTAGGTTTTACTTTTGAGTTTTCTCTTGATTTTTTCAAGGCTTTTGTTGTGGGGAAGTCGATTCTCCTTACCTTCCTGCATAGAGGTCTCAGGCTGAGAGCTGCTTCCAAACATGGTGGTTTGAGATTAAAGTTGGCGACTGTGAGGGATTTATGCCAGGTAAATAATTTTAACTTCTCCCCTTTGCTCTGTTCATATTTACATTATAGATTTTTTAATTTTAGGGAAGAAAGAAATTTTTTACCGATCTCGAATCTTCACTACAGGTGGCTGTGACAAGGCTGAAGGAGAGTGCAAGAGAATGGTTAGCTATTGGATTTATATCCTCCACTTTGCAGACAACTGGTAACCCTCAGTTTACCCTGAGGTTTCTCCTTCAGTGATGAATAGGATCTACTAGTGAGGGTGGCTGTGACTTGTTTGGTTTAAATAAATACTTGTAAAGGCCATTTGGTCGTAGCTCTATTTTTTTAGGTTGTAATTTATGCATAATAGGGTTTGAAAACTTATAAGTTTTGATTTATCTTTAGAAAATCAATTGTGTTGAAGGAAAAGAGTTTGGCACTGAGCTGTGTTTGAAGGAATTCTATGAAAGACTTGGACTGTTGGGTTCTTATTTGATACAATTTTTAAGATTTAAGTCTATAATGACCAAATATTAAAATCCTTTTGTTTGTTCTTACCTGTAATTGGTTAAAGGTTTATAAGATGGAAGATAAGGGATTACTCTGTAGTTAAGAAATCCATAATTTCAATTTGTGTTTTTAATTTGTAAATATTATACACAGAGCTATATCTAGAGATTAATTCTTAGATTTTCTTTACTAGAATGATTTGTATTTACGTAATTACAAAAAGTAAACAGTCCCCTTGATTACAGGGTTTGGTTTTGTGGCCAGGTAAAACTGTGTATGAAGATTTTGAATAATTTAAAAATTCAATTTATTTTACTTTATTTATTTTATATGCATTTTACATATTATATACAATTTTATGTATAATTCAATTTAACTTTGGGAAATTATAAATTTGATATGATATATATATATATATATGATTTGTAAACACTGAGGGTTTTGAAAGAATGCTAAGCTTTGAAGGGAAAGATATAACTTGATTTTCTTGACAAGTTTTCTTATTTAGGGTTTAGACCCCAGAAAATTTATAGTATTTTCATTTTTATTTAAACTTTGCATTGTTTTGTTGTGTTTACTCTTCATGATTTGATATTTGTTGTTTTATTTACAGTATTACTGCAATTAGTATTTGTTATTTTTTAAAACCTAAATTATTACTATAGTTTCATTATACTGTTTATATAATCTAAAGTTGCTCCTGTCTGTTCTGTTCTGTATTCGTTAATAATTATATGTATATATAATAGGTTAAGCCTTAAAAGTAGTTATTTTTACTGTGCTAAAAATATTCATAGTTACACAAACTATGTATTTGTTTTTAGTAAACATTCTTTTAAGTTACTTTATGGTTATAAATTAAACAGTTGTATTTAACTAATGAACTTCTGAAATAGAGGAAATCTTTCTCTTAAAAATTTCTATAAAGATTAATAGTATAAAGTAAATAATCAGATTCCTACATATCTTGATTCAATTTATTCATCAAACTTAATTTCACCTACTGTACTAGAGTACTACCTCTTCGGAGGTGTGGAAAAATACAGTCAGGTAATTCATTCATCACTAAATTTAAAACTAACCCTAATTCATTCTTTCTAACACATATTTAACAAGAATTTATCTATCTTTGAACAATAAAAGATTTAACTAACTAACAAAATAATCAGTCATATAAATGCATTATTTCATAAATTCATACATTCTAGTTCCTATGCTTGCATAGAGAAAAATAAAAATAACATTTAGAACCTGGTAATATAGTCGAGGAGACAACAACCTAAGGAGCGTGTTCCTCCCAACCAAATCCTAAAGATATCTGAGTTGCAAATATTAGGACCCCGGAGCCAATCTACTAGTCCACTTGGTTGAAAGAAATGGGTGAGAGAATAGGTTTAGAAATCCCTGCAACTCCACAAAGTAAACAGCAATAATACTTCTACCTATAGCAGTAAGAACTCAGCCAAATCAGCTGCACTAGTTCAGTAAATCAACACCTTCCCACTCAAAAACTTCTACTTGTCCCCTCCATTGAACCTCTTCTGCACAAATTTCACTCAGAAATTTCAGAAGTAAAAACTGAACAGCCTCAGCTGAATTCAATGGGTAGTTTTATCAGCATGCCTAGGTATTTTGGGCCTTTTTTCCACTTAATGAGCCACCTGCTCTTGTTCCAATTTCTTGGGGAACATGACCACAAAAATAGGGAAGTTGCCTCCTGCAACAACTAGAAGTAGTTTGAGGATGCTACCAAGTGTCAATCTACTCTCAACCCAGCCCATTCCACCAAGTGGCCAGTAGACACTCATTTAACAACCTCCTTAAGTTGTTGTCTCATCTTTTATTTATTAATTAATAAAATATTTAGCAATTAAATACAAATATCCTTGACCCCACTTGGTCAATAATTACAAACTTTATAATAAAATTAAAGCATAATGTCTTCTCAAACATGAAATATTTTTTCAAATCTGGGGTATGTGACATAGGGGCATATGGTACAGTCATAGATATAGTCTTTATATAACATTCATTGAAAGGTAGTAGACATCCATGGGGATTTGGTACACCGTCAGAATCATATATGCCAAATGAAAACACATCTCTCTCACTCTTTATTACTGTGCAAATTCCAGCATTGCCATAAAAGTTGAAACCTACAATTCTATTTGGTGACCAGATTAAAGGAACCTTGTGATTTCTTATCATTCGCTCTGCAGTGTCATGGAGAAAAAGTTAGAACATCAACTAGAAAAACAATCATTTAAACTACATAATTCCTAACCTAGTGACAAAAATTATCTTTGTTTTCTTTAACGTTATGTTTAGGCCCAATTTCTAGCTGTGTAGACCCTTACAATATTTTTCAATATTGATTGATACTATAAAAAAGAGACTTAAAATAAAGCACAAATGTCTGAAGTGAACAATTGAAGAGAACCAGTTAGAGACATATGAAGAGAACAATTGTTTTCTAGATGAATCAATAACACTAGAACAACACTTTCCATGTGTGTTGCAATGTTAACTTTCCATATTTAAGCCATGCCATTGTTCCAATTAGGGTTTCTTGGTGAACATCAAGAGAGAACTTAAGAAGATGAGAATATTGTGTTGAAAGCAATGAAATTATGTGCTTATATTTGGAAGTTACTATTCAGCTGCTAAGCATTGGAGATATCTTTGGTAAATGCGTTCCATATCAAGCAACATCTTTGGTTGGTTAATTACTTGGACCCACAAATATTACCAAGTACTAGTACTGATATATCCTTGGAGGATAAATGAAGAGGCCAATGGATGAGGTAGATGTTTCTATCAATGATGAGGATCCCAATATAGGGTATGATTTTGATGATATGTAATTTATTTGTTGTTACATAATGTTTTTTGGACTATGGCTGCCATTTAGAGGCTTTGAAGTATTGCAAGCACTAACACAATATTATATGATGCACAACCCCTTACATGATAAAAACATGGAACTACTAGTAGTACAATCAATATGATAAAATCACGTAACAAGTTTACCAAGAATTTTTGTCCAAGTATTAAGAGGAGGATATGACAACAAAAGAGGAACAAAATGCAATTTGTGTTCTCTCACTAAGACAATCTTGGAAGAGGTTTATTGCAGATTCATTTAGGTACAAATTGTAGGACTTGTTGGCATCTCTTAAAGAGTGGTCCTTAATAGGAGTATTTGTGTTTGTTTGAAGTTTTTTTTTAAGAACGAGATAGAGATAAAGAATGTTTGGTACACCATTTAAAGTCAAATTAGTTTGAAATTTTTTCTATTATTCAATAATGTGAGTAGGATCATAGAATAAGAAGTGTGGAATAAGTGAGAATTATTTACTTGCTTGAATCAGTATCAATGCAACAACAAGTAAAGGACCTTCAATTATTTTGGTAGTGATGGGGTTGATGGTTGTTCAACCTTTCATGGGCTTAAGTTTGTAATAGAGTTGAGTTACCAAAAATATATATATCTAAATGTATACAAATGTTGAACAATTATTCTTGGCATGCCCTTGAATTTGTGCTAGCTTATGTGTGAATTGAAGCTAATCTAAGAATGCTATAGCAATGTGCTTGGTTAGAGTTGTCACCTTAGTCATGGAATATTTTCACAAAGTCATCAATAAATACCAAATAACTTGTTGTTTTTACAAAATATACAAGTCTCACTCTCAAATTTTATAACCTTTCATGTGCTTCTTATGTCGAAATCTAAAAATTAGATCTTGTAGATTTTCCTTTAATATTCAACTAGGGCTAAACAGTGCATGCAAAATATCAATTGATAACCCACAGGGACTTCACTTAGTGAGCCTCTCACATAGCACGTGCGATCGTGGGATATTAAAGAATACCCTTAATTTCCAGAGATATTGCCACAAATTATTTTTGTTGTAACCCCCTCCCAATACTTGAAACCTCCTCCCCACCCCTTTTTATACCTCAATCCTTATAAACCACCCTACCCACCCCCACCTTAAACCCCTCATCCCCCCAATACCTGCAATATATTAGTTCAATTTTTAATAATTTTAAAACCCACAATATGAACTAACGTGATAGGATATTGGTCAATAAGTGAAGCCGCCGTGTGATAACCACACATCAATATCTTTTACAGTATGCATCGGAATGTAAAATTGAGAAATAAATCACAACATCACATCACAATATTGACACTATTATTTTGTGTATGGAAACCCCCAGAAAAACCCAAGATGGGAAAATCGGTGCAGCAGTCAGATATAGATTTTATTATGAGAAAATATGGAACTTTTACAATCACTGCAAATTCACCCAAACCTGGGAAATGAAATACCCAACAAAGTCACTAGGAAAATCCCAGCTAAACCTCAACACCCTCCTGTGTGAGTGTACAGCCCAGTTGTATAGAGCTCGATGATCCTGCTGCTCGCTCCTCCATCTTCTCGTCTAAATCCCCTATCTGACTTTCTCTCCTTGTCTGTATCCTATCTCTGTCAGAATACAAGTGTGTGTTCTCTCCACCAATTGATCCCTCTTTTATAACTTTAGGTAAAGAGAAAACCCTAATTTCACTTTCACTTTAACTAGTGGTAAAGCAAAAACCCTAATTTCACTTTCACTTTAACTAGTGGTTCACTAAAGTTAATTTAGATCACTTTAATTTATTTTCCAAAGCAAACTTAGGAAAAGTAAATTAAAAACAACTGGTTTCCTATTTTAAGTCTTTTGCATGCAAGAACACATGCATTTAGGAATACCTTCCTTGTTGCTACTAGTTTAACACTCCCTCTCAATGAGGAAGGGCTTCAGTAGCAACCTCAACTTATCCCTGAACTTCACAAAAATCTATCTACAAAGTGCCTTGGTGAAAATGTCCACCACCTGCTCATTTGTCTGTATATACTCCAACCAAATGGTTCCCCTCTAAACACAATCTCTCAAGAATTAGTATCTGATGTCTATGTGTTTACTTCAGTCATGGAACACCAGATTCTCAGATAGCCTGATGCCACTCTAATTGTCACAGTGAACTATTGTATCCTCTAACTCACACTCAAGCAACCCTGCAAGTAACTTCCTCAGCCACATACCCTCACAAGAAGCCATGATGGCTTCCATGTACTCATCCTCTGTCGAGCTCAATGAAACTGACTTCTACTTCCTACTAAACCAAGAAACAACCCCTAATCCAATGCTGAAACAACAACCTGAAGTACTCTTTTAGTCCTCTACACATCCTTCCCATTTAGCATATGTGAAACCTGCTAACTGTACACTCCCCCTACACTCATAAACCAATCCATACTCCACTCTACCTACAATGTAGGAAGTATGTTCTTCGTAGCCATCCAATGCACTCTCCAAGGGTCCACCATGAACTGACTCTAAGAGTTGGCTGCAAAGATGATCTCTGGTCCAATGTTGACCAAATACATAAGTGATCCGATAAGCTGATGATACAAGGTAGGATCAAATCTGTCTTATCCTGATGCATCAATCTTCCTTCAGTTGAAAACTAGAGGTATGGCCATAGGCTTGTAGTACTCCATCCTAAATCTCTTCAGGATCTCTACTGTATAATTCCCCTGATCGATGAAGAAGCATCCATCTCTTTGTCAAACCTCCAAGCCCAAAAATTAATGCATCAGCCCAAGGTCTTTCATCTCAAAGTCTACTGCAAGGTTGGAATTATAGTCTCCAATCAGCCTCTCATCTCCTGTCAAAAAGAGATCATCCACATATAAGATCAGTATGAGAGGCACCTCACTTGTCAAGAAGTACAGGTTGTGGTCAGCCTCACTCCACTAAAATCCCATCTCCCATAGATAGTTGTCAATCCTCGAGTACCATTCTTGAGGTGATTTCTTGGGCCCGTAAAGAGCTTGATGCAGTCTGCATACATGTGTCTCCCTATTCTCCACATCAACCTCATGTCTCCCTATTCTCCACATCAACCCCCTCTTGCTGCTCAATATACACCTCCTCCTCTATAACTCTGTTGAGGAAGGCATTCTTGACATCCATCTGATGGACACACCAACCCATCTCAGCTACTATTGATATAATGGTCTAAAAGAAAGAATACCTAGCAACAAGGGCAAAAGTCTCCTCATAATCAATACCCTCCTTCTATGAAAACCCCTTTTCCATGAAGCATGCCTTGTACTTCTCCATGCTTCCGTCTGCTGCATGCTTCACCTTGTAGATCCATCTGGATCCCACCATATTTTTCCCTTGTGGCCTTAGCACAACCTCCCATACCTGGTTTTTCATAATGGATTCATACTCCTCAACCATAGCTTCCTGCCACACATCATGTTGTTCAGCTTCCCCGAAGCTAGAAGGTTCAGAGTTAATCAACTCTGTCATCAGTGCCATATAACTAAGCCTCTATGGTGGTACACTCTGTCTAAAATATGTCTATGGAGGATCTACCTACCTAGAATCCTGCACTGTGGATCTAAACCAATTAGGCCTTGGCCTAGTTTCAACCTGCTGCGACTACTAGATATCTATCTCCTACTACAGCTCATCCTTCAAGTCAATGACTAAAGGATCCTATCCACCTGACTCCTTCTGACCATTAGAACCTATGCTCTGTGTTTGTACATGTACCCATACATATGGCTCCTCCAACTTGAATCCCGACTCCTATGTTGGATAATGCTTTGTTGGTAAGTCCAAATATCTTCGCAAGGACCTATCCTCATTGAACTAGACATCCCTGCTCACAATGATCCTCCTACGATCAGGATTGTAAACTCTATATGCCTTCAAAATCTCGTTGTAACCAACAAGTAGCCCCTTCTCTTAAGAAGGGTCCAGCTTCTTCCTATTGTCAGCATGAACATGACAATAGTAGACACTGCCAAATATGTGAATGTGACTCACATCTATCCTAGTGCCTGTGAAGACCTCCTCTGGTGTCTTCCTCCCAAAGGTTGTGTGGGGACACCTATTCTGAATGTACACTGTAGTCCTGTATGCCTCGGCCCAAAGGAATAATGTTAATCCCTGATCAAATAGCATGGCCTTGGCTGCTCCAACCATAGTTATGTTCTTTCGCTCTGCAACTCCATTCTGCTATGGGGTATGGGGCACAATGTGTTCATTCTTGATCCCCTCAGCTGAACAATACTCCATGAACTCATTGGAAGTGTACTCACCCATGTTTTCTATCCTCAACACTCGAATGTTCTTTCATGTTTGGTTCTCCACAATATTCTTGAACTCTTGGAACCTCTCAAAGACCTCTGACTTGGTCTTCAGGAAATAGATCCAGGTTTTCCTGGAATAGTCATCAATGAATGTTATGTAGTAATTGTAACCACTAAACAAATGGACACTCATAGGTCCACATACATCTGAATTCACCAAGTACAAGGGATCCTTATACTTGTGCTCACTCTATGGGAAAGGCTTCCTAATATTCTTCCCTAAAGCACAACCCTTGCAGTGGTTATGCTTTTCCTCTTGTACCTGAGGAACTCCAATGACTGCTTGTCTCAAATGCTTCAATGATCCATGGTGTAAGTGTGCCATCCTCCTATACCACAACTCACCTTGACTGCTGCTCTTGTAGCTAAATAGAGCCTTTGCAGGCTCAAAGTGTAATCTATACACTTTCCCACTCCTTCTAGAAATCACCCGATCCAGGATCCTATCTGGCCCCTTGGACCTGATATACACTCTATGGTCACAAAAATTCACCTGATATCCCTTGTCCTCCATAGTGGAGACTGATATAAGGTTCTTGGTCAGTCCTAGAACGTATAACACTTCATAAAAAATGAGGGGTTTACCAGACTCCCTCTCAAATGAAAAAGTTCCAACTCCCTGCACCTGATACCATGCATCATCACCCAGCTCAATGTGGATCCCTGTTCCACCCTCCTGCAAGTATTTGAAGAATCTCTTTTGTCCAAACATGTGACTAGATGATCCACTGTCAATGTACCATATGGTTCTCCCTATGGAGATTTCCATGCAAGCTATCAAGCAAAACTCCTCATCGAATTTCCTGCTGAACTCATCCACCTTTGTAGATCCATCCATCTGAGTGTTACTCTTCTTCTTCATGTCTGGGCACTGGGAGGCAAAGTGTCCTTGCATATGGCAGATAAAACACTTGAACTTTGACATGTCAAGGTTCTTCTTACCATCCTTCTTCCTCTTTGCCTTCCCCTCGCTCTTCCCTGTAAGGGCTAGAGCCTCCTCATCCACAATCGGTGGGGCACTGCTGGATGAGCCTGATCCTTGACCCATGCGGGTCTCCTCCTGTACAAATTCATCCCATAGTCTTTTCCAATTAGGGAGCTTCTCCCTAGCCACAACACCTTTGACAAAGGTGTCCCATGGCTTAGAGAAGCCATTGAGGACTATCCAAACTATCTCCTCATCCACTATATTAGAGCCAACAGCTCCAAGTTCGTCCCTGATCTATGTGAGCCTCGTGAGATAAGGAACCACTCCTTCTCCCTTGGCCATCTTGGTGTTGCACATCCTCTCTTGCAACACCATCTTTCAAATCTCATTCTTTCTTTGGTACAAACTCTCCAAAGCTGTCCACATCTCTGCTTCAGTATTCTTACCAGAAAGGTGAGGGACTATATGGTCCTTCACTCCATCCATGATAATCAGCATGGATATGGAATCAATATTCTTCCAAGCTGCTAAATCTGTCGAATCTGTGGGTGTAACCTTAGTGGAGTCAATGTGCTCCTCTACATCATTGACGTCTAGGATCCTTGTGATCCTTTCTTTCCATGTAGGAAAGTTCTGAGCATCGTGGAGTCTATCCTCAATTCTCAATTGCACGGCCATAGTGAAGTGTACCTATCAAACCCTAGATCTGGAAGTCTAGGTTTGTGTCTTCCTAGAGATCTACCCCTGATCTATCAATGCTGTTGCAAATCTCTCAGATTTAGCTCACCATCACTCTGATACCATGTAAATTTTCCTTTAATATTCAACTAGGGGTAAACAATGCATGCAAAATATCAACTGATAACCACACATGAATATCTTTTACAGTATGCAGCAGAATATAAAACTAAGAAATAAATCACAACATCACATCACAATATTGACACTATTATTTTGGGTATGGAAACCCCCGAAAAAACCCAACATGGGAAAATCGGTGCAGCAGTCAGATATAGATTTTATTAAGAGAAAATATGGAACTTTTACAATCACTGCAAATTCACCCAAACCTGGTGAATGCAGTACCCGGAAGAATCATTGGGAAAATCCCAGCTAAACCTCAACACCCTCCTGTGTGAGTGTATGACCCAGCTATACGAAGCTTGATGATCTTGCTACTCGCTCCTCTGTCTTCTTGGCTAAATCCTATGTATTACTTTCTCTCCTTGTCTGTATCCTGTCTTTGTCAAAATACAAGTGTGTGTTCTCTCCACCAATTGATCTCTCTTTTATAACTTTAGGTAAAGTGAAAACCCTAATTTCACTTTCACTTTAACTAGTGGTAAAGCAAAAACCCTAATTTCACTTTCACTTTAACTAGTGGTTCACTAAAGTTAATTTAGATCACTTTAATTTATTTTCCAAAGTAAACTTAGTAAAAGTAAATTAAATACAACTGGTTTCCTATTTTAAGTCTTCTGCATGCAAGAACACATGCATGCAGGAAGACCTTCCTTGTTGCTACTAGTTTAACAGATCCAACTAGGATCAAAAACCCATTCTTCCTAGCCTTGACCCACTACAAAATTTCCTTTGAAACTATCATTTGTGTTTCTAATTCAATTTACTCTGAAGTGAGCACTAATTTCATTTTTTCTTATAGCTCTACGAATTGCACCTAGATTTCTTAGAACGCATGATGTACTTTCATTAATTTATCCTATGTAGAAGTAGGTGGAAGCAATTCTATAGAGGTAGTATAAGAACTTATTTAACCTTATAAATTTTAGGTGGAGTGGAATTTCTACCCTTGTTTCTCCAAATATTGCTACACATGTAAATTGGTCATCGATTTGGACCTACACATTGGGTACTGTGGACCTATCAACACAAAATTAGCTAAATGCCCAAGAAAATTGGTGACAATTGGTTGAGCTAACCCCTTGGACTGTAATACAATAATTATTGTGTTACCCCCAATTTTCATGGTTTTCTATATGTGGATTTCTTCACATATCCCATAGGGGTACAAGTTGATGAAATTGATTTCTCCTTTAAGGTAGAAGGGTATCACTATGAACCTGTAACAAGAATTAATGAACCCTATCATATGGGATAATTTATGCATGATTTGGCACTAATAAAACATGGAATAACCTTTGAATTAAACCTAGGTTAATGTTGGGTAGCTTTATGGTCAAACCTAGTTGTTATATGTCAAATTAAGGTTGTTCTCGTTCCTAAACAACAGTAAAGGATCACTTATGGGAATGTTTATGGATAAAAGCAATAGTAAATTATATTTACATGTAGATGTAGATATATTTCCAGTGGTGGTTCTTGGATATAAGGGACCTTTTAGGCTTCTTCCTTACAGTATGAGACCAACATTAGGTTATATGGAAGTGACTAAACTGCAATGAAAGAGTAGATTTGGGATTATGGGCATCATCTTCTAGTTCTGGGAATTTTTGTCCCACAACAACAATGATAAGAAGAAATCATGGAAAGCTCTAAGGTGAAAATAACCATCAATCAACACCTAAACAGTAGTAAGACACCCCAATATTGAAATATGGGCATGAAGAAAGCCCTAATCCTGAATTTTGGACACTTTTTAACCATCAACAATAGTTAATATGAGATATTGGAATGTTTTGGGAAATCTCTAGGTAGGTATGGGGCAATAAGATGTAGTTATGTCAAATATGGGCCTAATTAATGGTTTCTCCTATCCTCTTGAAACAATAAAGCAACAATTTAGGGGTGTTTCTTGGCCTCCTAGGAGTTCTAGGCATAAAATAGCATCAATGAAACCTTTTTTTAGTTATGGGTATAGTTTCAGTATGAAACAACCCTAAATATTCAATTTGGAACTATGTACATGATAAATAACAAATTTTGGCAGTTATGAGTAGGTTCGACAGACTAAAACAACAATAGATCTTCAATTATGAAGAATCATGGAAAAGGCACTAAACAACATGATTATCAAGTTTGGTATATTTTAAGCATGAAAGAGTGCTCCTATAGTAGCAACAAGTAAACATAGGGAAAAAAGATAGTGTTTTAGGGCATTGTTTTAGAGCCACAACCTTTGGAGCCCTATTGATGCCAAATAAGGAGGATCCATCCCATGATTGAGCCTTTATATATTGGTTTGGAATGATTTAACATATTTTGAGGAGATTTTTTTAGGACATTAGCCCTCAAAAAGCACCTCATTGGGTTGGAAAAGAAATAATATTGCTCAATCTAGATGATGAAGTTCTTGGCTCGACCAATATTTATACCTTCAATGATGTTAATGACAGAGTGGTCCCTTAGGACTCACTATATGAAGACCTTTTGAGATCCAATTGATTATTCTTTGAGCATTGTAACACTATCGAAACCCATGGTGATAAGAAGGGTTTGAATCTTGTGTAACTGTCTTTTGGGGAGGGAAACCTAGAAATTCCTAAATGTTAGGGTTGGCCTGTATGACCCCTCTAAGTTTCAAAAGGAATGAATCATTTCATTGGGGTTCACTTGGTCAAACTTACCAAAAGGGTTTTGAAAAAGTCGTCTTAACATTTCAATATTTCACACAGTGCTTACCCTAAACCAAATCGCATCTACAACATTGAGAAACATTGAAAATCAAAAAATTTCATAAAGTAATCCAAGTTCAAATGGTAGG
Source organism: Pseudotsuga menziesii (assembly GCA_001517045.1). Lineage (NCBI taxonomy): Eukaryota > Viridiplantae > Streptophyta > Pinopsida > Pinales > Pinaceae > Pseudotsuga > Pseudotsuga menziesii. The sequence goes on from LPNX010724265.1 coordinate 1,081,880, forward strand.
TTACTGACCAATTTTGAAGGCATTGCATCTTCAGTGGCTATTCTCAGCAACCTTTGTTTCCTATGCAACCTCCTGGATGAGATCAACGACCTATCTAGTGAACCTATATGGCCTTATTGATGAGAACTAAGAAATAGTCGTTGACCTCTCTGAGCTCCTCAATGAGCACTACCATCTCATCTTCAATGACCTCTTCAACCTCCTCTGGGGCCTCTAGACTTGGTTCATGGGTGAGGGAAGTGATTTTTTTAGTATTCATTGGCGGGAATTAGGAGGTGAATATTATATATGGTGAGATATATATATATATA
>LPNX010724265.1:1082850-1122850 GCA_001517045.1 Pseudotsuga menziesii
GGAATTTCCTTTGATAATTACTTGGGGCATTTTGCTTGCCATAAATCTTGTAATATTTGACAATAAGATTATTCCTCAAGTCCAATTTTCTAGATAACATATAGATTCTATAAGAAAGTGAAGGTTTCAAAGCCTATCCATTATTTTAGATAAGAATACTTCCTCGTCAATCCACCATTTCAAAAAATCCATTTTCACATTTATTTAATGATAAATTGGTTGTCAATGTTAGCATGGCCTTGGTGTTTCTCATATTTTTTATTGCTTCAAATGTCTCTTCATAATCAATTCTTTATTTTGGTTCATAGCCTTTGGCTTCCAACTAGACTTTGTCCTTTTCTTTTCTTTTTCTTTAAGTTAAATTATGTGAATAAAGTCTCAAGTACTTCCTTGCATTTGTAGATGGTACCTAGTGAAAACTCATTGATTCTTATAATGGTTCATATCCTAGTAGGGACACTGAGAAAGACATGCAACAAATCTATCCAACCTAGGGATTCAACCTCAATAGATCCTACTATGAATATGAAAGAAATCAACCAATTGAGCTAGATCATCGAGCTCAAATACTTCCCATAGGGAATTGCTTGGAAGACCTAGGAATTATGTAGTCTGAATGGTCACTATGTGAAAAGAAAAAATGCCAAACATCTAAATATTGTAAATCATCTTGGTGATGGATGCTTAATATTTTTTACTTTTTTCCCCTATCCAATATCACTTAGAATCCTCTCTATCATGAGATTCTTCCTTTGGCTGTATAATTTTTACTTTTTTCCTCTATCCAATATCACCTAGAATCCTCTCTATCATGAGATTATTCCTTAGGATTGTTGTTTAACTGTTAAATTGTTTGTGTGAGTCGTGTTTGATTTTGGAAACCCTCCCATGCAATCAATGCATGCATCTAGTTCAACCATGCCAAATTTTAGTCATTACAAGCACAAATTTAAAAATTTCAATGTTGGCCCCATTCAGAACATTAATTATTCTATAGGTTTGTTGTTTGATTATCAAATTGTTTTTGTAATTCATGTTTTGAGTCTAGAAACTCTCCCATACCATCAATGCATGTGTCTAGTCTAACCATGCCAAATTTCAGTCCATACAAGCACAAATTTTAAAAAAATCAAAGTTGACCCTATTCAATACACTAATTATTCTAGAGGTTTTTTGTTTGATTTTAGAATTGTTTGCATGAGACGTGTTTGAATCTAGAAAACCTACCATACCATCAATTCATGCATCTAATAGGTTGGAACAATCATAGTCCATACAAGCCCAAATTCAAAAAGTTTCAGCGTTGGCCCCATACGCATGACATGGAAGAATATAATATATGTCATTATAGCGACAAACGTCCGTCGCTTTAGCAACATTATGGACTATGCGTCTCTATAGCGATGATCATCAAGGACATTTTTTTTTTCCAAAATTTGAAACTGTTTTTCCACGAAAAAATCGATTTTAACCTATTCGTGGCAAACTTCGTGGGAATTTTGATCCATATGTAGTAGTGGTAGCATATAAATGGAAGGAAAACCTTACCACCTCACCCAATGCTAAGATCACCTTGTCATCGGGTTTTGGTAAGGGAAAACCGAGGGTGACATCAACTACTTTTACCCAATAAAATAAATAAACAAATTTTAAAAATACAAATATTAACAACTATTAGAAACTATTGAAAAAAATCCAAATATTACATTGTACGGACATGATTAATACACCTTCATGATTTATATATATCCCCTTGTCAAGGACATAAAAAACATAATTACTCTAAAAAATGACATGTCTTCAAATATCCTTGGATTTGATTTTGATTATTTTAGTTTGAAAAGTTTAAGGTTTATATGTAGCTTTGTCATTATTTTTATCATGATTTGTGATGCCTACATGGGATGTTTACAAATTTTCTCTTGCAATCCCCTTCATAGTGATCTTATTGACCCAAGGCACTATTTTAATTGGCACCTTTCTAAAATGGTGATGAATTGTAAACTCTCGTTAGCTTGTTTTTATGTGCTTTATAGAAAAGGTCATAAAACCTCAAATAAAGTATGGAGGTGGTTTGGATCCATAATAAGGTCACATTGGTTATTGTCTCCAAATTTTATAAGTGACTTTTACAAATTGTTGATTGTCATTGTTTATCTATTCACAATTACACTTGTACAAGTATCAATGACTTGAGACACTTTCTTGCTAATTACCTTCTTAAGGGGGGTGAATGATAAAAGCTTATTAGTTCAGCTTTGAATATTGTAGACAAAAAGTAGGCCCTAAGGGGTGAATGATAAAATCTTATTAGTTCATCTTTGAATTTTGCAGACAAAAAGTAGGCCCTACACATTAAAAATGGTAGACCTAAATAGAATATGGAGGTGAACCTAGGTTTGTAATATAGTTATGCAAGTCATTGTGTCTTGGTGTTATAATTTCAACTCATATCTCTAAATAAATTTCTGATTAACTTAAAGTGCCAAGTAAAAGTCACTCTCGAAGAGTAAATAGAGACAATCTTAGATATGCAATGTGTGGGCGTGTGATGTGTGTGTCCATGTGAATGCCCATATTCTAGTATTATAAGTTGGGAATTTACCTTGATGTTTTCAATCACTCTTTTACTATGTAAACTAAATCCCATGGGAATCAAACATTGGACAATAGTGTAGCGTAATGCTGGAAGATTTGATAAGGGCCATAAAACTTGAGAAACTAATTGCTTTTTTCCTTGAGAGATGTCCACTTATAAGGCCAAAGATGTAAAAACATTTGATCCACTTCTTCAAAGTAACACTATGAGCATTATTAAAATGTTTGTTGCTTCATATCATTTTAAACCAAGAGCAAAATTTCCTTAAGAGTACAAAGAAAGTTAGATTTTGTGTTAAGATTGATATCCACTTCTTGTGCCTTGCATGTTCTTGGTAAAAATGATGGTATGGATGGGGATGTTGTCCAAAACAACCTTGTAGGGTGACATTTTGGTAGCAACATGATAGGTGGTATTGTACTAGGTCTTTCTACAAGGGGCGTGTAGGTGGGTGGGGGAGTTGGGGATGGGGGAACTACTAAACCCAATGGCCATATCAATTAATGTAAAACCCAATGGCTAACAATATTTTTATGGTCAATAAATTGCAACCTCTATTATTTCTTAATAGCTCCAATATCTCAAGTCCTGCAATATCTAGAAGTATTATGACATGCATCACCATCGTGGACATCGACATTGTCATCATCATAATCATCATCATCATCATCAATTCCATATGGTACATCAAGATAATATTGATAATCATCATCATCAGCATTAAGTACATCATCAACAAAATCATCATCATCATTGTCATTATGGTCACTCATACACCATTAGTGTTCTTAATCACTCAGTGATGTTAGGATTAATGCCATGTAATGTTAAGGTTATTTATATGTCGTTACAGTCATTTCAATTATAATAGGATTGTTTATATGTTGCTACAGACATTTAGGTTCCATTGGAATCAATTAGGATACAAAAGTGATACCACATTCATAATAATCGCTAACATCCACATCCCCATCATCATCATACAATAAATCAACATCATTGTCGTCGTCGTACTCATCATCAATATAATTGTGATAATAATGAGCAAGGAGCCCTACTACCTCACAAAAATGGATGATATAGTCTTATACTTATCAAATCATATCCATACACTCCATCATAATTATCATAATGCATCATCGTCAGTTCATTAGGGCCAATCAGATGCCATTAGGGTCTATTAAATGTTGTTGGGGACACTCAAATGCCATTAGAGAAATTTAGGTAAAATTAAGGTAATTTACCCCTCATTAGGATTAATCAAGATCTAAAAGTGCCATGATTACGATCATTTAGGTTCCACCATGATAAATCAAGATCCAATAGTACTATCACATGAATCATGATCATTGAAACTGACATTGATATATATGACGTTATTTCAGACATTTTCCAAACACAATTCCTAGCTCTAAACCTAATGCAATTCCTAGGGTGGTTCCTTTTGGAATTATTCCAAGCACTATACCTGGATCTATACCTGGAATTATGTTGGATGTTTTATTGGCGCAATTCCTGGCTCTATAATTGGTGCTATGTTGGATGTTTTTCTTGCCGAAATTTATGGCACAATCCTTGTTGCTAACCCTGGATCAATATATGGTGTTATTCTATTCAAGACGTTTTTTTGGACGCTATTCTTGGCGTTATATGGGATGTTTTTTTGGATGCTAATTGGGATGTTAATTTGGATGCTAATTGGGATGATAATTGTGACACGAATTGGGACGCTAATTGGGATGCTAATTAGCATCCAAAATAATGTCAACTTTGAAAAAGGGGCGCTAATTTGGATGCTAATTAGGATGCTAATTGGGACAATAATTGGTACGCTAATTGGGATGTTAATTAGCATCCAAAAAAGCGTCCACTTTGTCCAAAAAATGATTGAAACTACACTAAAAGTGATAATGGACGCTAAAAGGGAAGCTAAAAGAGACGTTAATCACAGGGTTTTGTTGTAATGGGAGGATTTGATCTCTGAACTTGGTGATGATGATTCTGAACTTTCTCTTTGACCTGATCATCTTTAGTACTCTGTTATTACATCATAAATAGGCCGAAATACCTCTCAAAGCATGATGGAAAAATCTATCTTCTTCTACACCAAAAACTAGCTCTAGAAATCCACAAGAAGCTTGAAGATTCGATGTCTAGAATGGATGATCATTTTTTTTATCTTCAAATTTGACTTTATCAGCTACATGACCTGCAAATAAAATTAATGAAAATGGATGAATTCCATTATTCTCTCATAGAAATCTGGGGCATATCTCCCAATTCTCAAATGCACAAATGCATTCATAAAATTTCTCAAACTAGCAAAAGATATGAAAGGGAGTTGGAATAATTCTTTTATAGAATTAATTTTGACCTGTTGAGCAAGTTACTTGGCTTGGTGACCTATGAGAATAGGTCACCCATGAGTTGACATACTTTCCTTACTTTGCTTTGCTTTGGCTTTCTTTATTTTTCCTCTTTTTTTGAATTTCCTTCTTTTCTGAACTTTCCTACTTTTCCTGTTTTATTTTTCTTTCTGGATTTATGTTGCTTTTCCTAAAAAATTCCACTTTTCTCATTTTTGGCATCATTTTTGGACTCTAATGCTTATTTTACTTCTACTCCAAGTAATTCATCCAACCTTTTCCCCTAATTCGAATTGGTGGGCCAATTTCTCCATTTATTTAGCACAACAAATAAAAATATTAATTGCACCAATAATATTAAATGCTCCATAATTATTTATTCCAAGCGGGTAGAAACTATGGATAAATTTAAATGCACAGTCCTAATTAATTAATTGCCTCATCTTAACCCCTCATTAATTATTTAATTTAATCTGTCACTAGTATCCATGGGGTTCGATCTGCTTCATGGTGCTGTCAAAATGGGAACATGACAATCCTCCCTTCCCAAGATTGCTTGTCCTCAAGAAAAGTATCCCAAGAGGTTCATCATGCTTTTGCTGCACTACTCTGATCATAATCCTCTCTCCAAGAAAATATTCACTACATCTGTAACTGAACATGCCTACTTCTATCCAAGTGAAGCAATTGGAAGTGTGCCAAGATCCCATAAGAATATTAGAAATGAAAATATACCACTATTATGTAAACTATAAGTCCATCCAAGGAGGTGTTCCCTACATGGGAAACTGAAACCAAGTGCAACATAGATGAACTAGTGCAAAAGATGGTTGGATTGCTCCATCATGCCAACATGCAAAAAAATTCTCCAAGGACAAACAATGTCAGGATCCCATTGCTTGTATGGAACCCCCATGGATCGAAATACCATCCAAAAAAATATGTTAAGAAAAAGAGTGTCTGGATCCCACTGTTCATGTTGCATCTCCCCAAACATTAGTAACAAGAAAAAATCAGCATCATATGAAATGTTGGGAAATATGAAAACATCATACCACCATATTGCAAAATCATCCTTTCCAATGCAAACCTAAATCTTTGAGGGCCCCTCAATCACGATATGCAACTCTCTAATGTAAAGATGAATGAAAGAAAGACTATACACCCCCAAATATTCCTCCAAAAGGTGAGGCCACAATTCCACCAGTCTTTCCATTCCAACTAAAAAGTTCTCATGTGACCAATGCACACAAGGAACAAGTGTGTTATCCATGAAACTCAAGTGACAAGGGTGGGGATCCCATTTCCTGAAATGCTTCTCCAAAAGAGAGTAAGTTGTATAAAAATAATTCATGTTCATGTTTCCCTCAAATAACGAGGTATCATGGTCTCTATGGAACTCAACAGGTGCTCCCCTCTTCATCCAATGGCTCAACTCTTTGCCATTGATCCAAGGGTGAAAAACTCTATCAATTGACCCACACATTGAAGGTAAGTGTAGATCTAATTCCTTCTTGTCAAAAGTGGCTTCACACACATGCCTTTTCTGCTGCTTGTAAATCATAGACAATTCAGCAATATTAAAAACAATTTCCTTGCAACAAGAAATAAAACTTTTACCTTCCATATTTTCCTCTTTAGTGATTCTTCTATCCAACCAATCAATACAAGGATAAGCACTTTGATTTTCTGATTTTCATGGGATGTAATCAGCCACATATTCTAAGGTGAAATTTAATTTTCACATAGGAATCTCATGGGGTCCTTCTTCCATAGCATGCCTCAAGATACATTCTTTACATTCACAAGCTAGGCTTGCGCAACCTTGGGCCTCAATTTCCACTATGTACTCACTTATCCAATATTTGAACAAATAAGTGTGTGTTATTGCAGATATAAATGGTGTATCCTCTTGAGGGTACTTATGCAATGAGACAAGTGACTGATCAATATATTCTATTGTATATTGCTTCAACAATACTTGGAGATCTGAACTTTTCTCATGCCCATCCTCCACCAGAAATTCCTCCACTATGCCAAAAACATTTCCTTCCATGCAACATGAAAGGTGTGAAATTCTCAACTCCTTTAGAAGTTGATATCTCTACAACTTTGACTCTTGAAGGGATCTTTGTGTGCTCTTCAATGAGTTATTGGTGATCTCCAACTCACGAGTGAGCCTGTCAGATTCTTCTTCTTCCTTCTTGAGTGCACCATGGTACATCTCAACCATCATGAGGAGATGATCTCTGCCAGAAAGTAAGTTCATATAGTTCTCCTTCCTATTGGCCATTCCTTCTTTCAGTCCTATGCACTCCTCCATAAAGGCTTCTCCTTCCATCTCTCCACTAGAAGCTTTCCAACAACATCTTGCCACCAAGGCATTAATGTCCAGAAAGTTTTTCATGGATTCCATTAGATTCCTTATGTCCTCCTTTAGTGAGCCACTCAAATTATGTGGCTCACAAAGAATATTCTCCCCCAAGGTTTCTTCTACTAATAACTGACATCTAGGACTATTTTTCTTGTGGCATGGATCCACAACAAAAAACTCATTCTAAGCATATAAGTCAGCCTTTGAATTTCCTACAAAATCACTTCCATGATGTGCAGTGGAGGGTATCTCTGAAGGTTGGAATGACATGTGATATGGACATAAATTATAGAGAATCTCATGCCCTATCATTTCAGCTTCATCATTATGCAAAGGAATCCAAAATTATGAACTATGCTCATCTCTCTACATCCGATTTTTCTCCTTCGATTTTCCTAGTTCATACCCAGCTGGTGGGGGATTGTCTTCCACTTCAATCGGAAGTTCAGATAATGACTTCAAATATGAATTTGTTTCTTCTTTTGGATCTGATACAAAATATCCCTTATCATCATCATCAGTGTCACCCTCCTCTGCATTGATTTTGGGTTCATTAACAGGTAAACTAGGAGCAAATTCATCTCCCTCACAATTGTCCTTCATCTTGTAGTCCTCAGAGGCAAGTGAAGTCTTTCCATTCTTTCATGGATACAATGGTTGCAGGTGTACATGTATGCTGAAAAAATCAGAACTTTTATCATTCATGTTATTCACCTTATCCTCTTTCTGTACAAATACTTTGGTGGCCTGCTCCTCCACCAAATTTTCGTGTTCACACCTGAGCGGTGTGGCCTTGTTTTCTTCTTCATTCTGTGGCTTAGGAGGTGACTATAAATATGATTTGTGTACCTCTTTTGGATCTGATCCAAAATATTTATCACCACCCATACATGAGCCAAAACCTTGAGCAGTGATCTGAATATCACCCACCAAGAAACTTGAAGTGCATTCCTCTTCAACTTCTTCTCTTATGCAACCACCTTCTGGTGATTTGCACTTCACCTCTTGGATATCTGTATCCACTTCATTTCTATTCTCCTCCAATAAACTTGAGATTTTTTCATCTTTAGTGGTACTCATGTCACAATATCTACAAGCTTTGTTTGAAGGGAAACCAAACAAACTCTTAAATATTTAACATGCAGATGGCTTGGGGGAATCTTCACCTTTGTTTCCTTCTTCTTCTTCTTTTCTCGGAGAGGTGGAACAACTTGGTTTCTCTCTGGATAGATTACTACTCTTGAAAGAATGCTCATAATCATGCTTGGGCTAGAATCCATACTTGAAATAAATAAAATCTCCAAAAGAAAGGTTTGCAAAAATATTCCTACCCAAAGCTATATAGTCCTCATAGTAGTGAGACATGTTCTCGCATGCTTCAATAATCTCTCTCAAGTTTTTCTTAACCATTGGAGAATTGGATTTGATATCTTCCCCATATGATGTCCAATAGTCTTCATAATATTCATGTTTTGGTAGGCCTCCATCAACATAGAAGATTTCTTCTTCTTCATATCTTCTACATTATTCTTCATACTGCTCATCATAGTCATCCTCATAGTATGACATGGCATGCAAATTTATTCACTAAGATATTTATTTCCATGGGATGATCCAAGGAAAGAGCTCTGATACCACTGTAATATTCCTGATATGATATTCAAATCAAAATATTAACTTTCTTCAAATTAGCAAACAACCAAACGACTTTTGAAAGCTAAGCAGATAAGGGAAAATGACTTATACTTTTGGTCACAGGGTAGCGGGAAGAGGGAAGAAATAAAGGAAAGAATAGGACTGAGATATTTTCTTCCCTAACACAATTATATCGGGGACCATTGAGTTTTTGGAGTCCACTCCATGGAAACCTACTTCCATGCTGCTGGGTCAACTAACCATGAAACTAGGAAGCACTTTTATCATATCCACAAACAGAGGCTTTGGAGAAATTATTTGAATTGGTAATAAAGTTATCATACATGTATATAAATGTATATTCAGGTTTTAAACAAGCGTGGACAGTCACAAGGCATATTAAGGGTGGAACTATGAAAACTAGTTACCAGGATTAGGTAATTAAATGGAGAATGGGTATGGGTGTTTCTGATATTATAGAGGTTAAATATAATTTAATAAAATTCATTAAATATTAATATATAATTCCATAAATTTATTAATATATCTGAGCAAGTATTATAGCATAACTAGTAAAATGACAATTCAGGACTGCTTAGCTAGCTCGACTTTTGGACTCCCAAACGATACTCAAATGCAATAAAATTTTGGAAACAGATGTTGGATCATGTCATGTGATATATTATATAACTCCAAGAACTGTAATTAATTCATTTTTACTTTTACACATTGACTTATGAATCATTCATTGAAAGCTAGTCAAATTCTAGCTAAATCTAGAATGGGTGCATAAATTGGAGAAGAAATCGTATTTCTGTAATTTGTATTGAATTTACTGATATCAGAACATTACATAATCTGTTATTACATCATAAATATTCCATTATTCCTCTCAGAGGATGATGGAAGACTCTCTTTTCTTGCATGCAGGAAACTAGTTGCAGGATAGAAGGAGGGAGGACTTGATCTCTCAACTTGGTGATGATGATTATGAAATTTATATTTGACCTGATAAGCTTCAGTAATCTGTTATTAAATCATAAATATTCTTAAATACCTCTCAAAGCATCATGTAAAAATCTATCTTCTTCTACACCAAAAACTAGCTCTAGAAATCCACAGGAAGCTTGGAGATTCGGTCTCTAGAATGGATGATGATTTTTCTGATATTCAAATTCGAATTTATCAGCTACAGGACCTGCAAATAAAATCAATTAAAATGGTTTAATTCCATTTTCCTCTCACGGAAATCTAGGGCACATCTCCCATGCTTGACTAGGGGCACATCTCCCAATTCTCAAATGCACAAATGCATTCATAAAATTTCTCAAACTAGCAAAAGATATGAAAGGGAGTTGGAATACTTATTTTATAGAATTAATGTTGACCTATTGAGAAATTTACTTGTCTTGGTGACCTGTGAGAATAGGTCACCCATGGCTATTTACCTTAGTAGTCTCCCCTATGCTCAACAACAACTCTTATATCACATTAAGGGGCATCATACGTTTCAGTAGTTGCAATGTTTTCAATTATGATTGAGGACATATGGATTTGGTATTTCAAGTTACCCACCCAAAAAATTCACCATTATTTATCTCCACCCACCCCCATGGGTTGTTTGACATCATCATCATTTTCCCCTCTCGAGCCTCATTACCATCATATCAATGCACTGGGTATATATACTTAGGAAGGGAGTAAATCCAACTTTGTCCATACCCTACTAGTTTATATTTTAGACCCCTCAGTCTTCTCTTATTTTAATTTACTTTGATAGAATATCACAAGCATAGGGATTCCTATCTCATTTGTATAAAATCATTTGTGATGTGTCAACTATTAGTTTATCCCTTCAACAATGTACACTAGAATTTCCCCATGAGATACTTTTTACTCTCAAAAATTGCTTACTCACTATCACATTTAACTAAATATCATCACAAGGGAAAGAAACAATGATGTATTTCAGCTATATGTGTCCCTTCTAACATCACACATCAAGAGGGATCTATTATCACCTAAATTTCACACACATGCAACATTTCTACTATTGTTATATAAATACACCATAGACATATAACATGCAACTCATAAATGTCCTCCTTCAACAAAATCAACATGTCAAACAAAGAAATGATGTAAAAGGTCAAAATTTGGTTCAACCACATGGGTCTATAAAAATAAACCCGTGCAACATTGTACGGAAAAATATTCAAAATCTATGTGGATGCACCATCACATGGACCAACAACTTCCATGGAACATTCAAGGCTTTGTAACCATATTTTTTCTCCATGGAATTTGATTTTTCCACCTTCACATTGTTGAGTGTTCAATAGCCCCATACTTGTACCATGAGTCCACTTCATCAGAGGGAGAATTCACAATGGAACTAGTTTTTGGAGGACTACCATTTGGAATATATAAGGAATCCATGAGAATACATTTCATAAGAAAAAATCAAGAGCAAAGTTATGCTACAAGAATCAATTTGAGAGAATCATCTTTCAGCTAGTTCTCACCATGCATTAGCGTTTCAAGATCACTTAACTTCTTCCTCAAGAATAAAGTATTTTCCATTCATCATTATAAGTTAGTTAGAAAGCAATTTGGGAGAGATCAGAGGACCCTCCCAAAGGGAGTGTTTGCTTCCATTTGCAAGAAACGTTCTCCTAAGTGACTTTATTGTATTCAAGATTTTCTATTGGACATAAACATTTGGTTTAATTTCATCTCCTTGTTGTGTTTTTTTCTTAAATTTATTCAATTGTTATATTCAAAGTAATATTTGTATGTCTTGTTCTTCATTTAATAGATTCATCATTGTTTATTGGACTTACTAACCATCCACTTAATTTGTTTCCTAATCTACAACTTGCAACAGAAGCAATAATTTCTCAACATTGAGCCATTTTTCTCACAATAGTCTCTATTTTTTGCCAACAGAGGTGAAAATACAATATACTTCCATAATTACACTAATCATAGAAAAACATAAACACTATCTGAGAGATACAAAGAGAGGCTAGCTCCAAAGCCAAAAATTTAAAGATACTATTTAACTATGAGTGGGTCACTTTGACGAGATTTGTAAGGAATAAAACAATGTCAATATAACATAAACTGTCAATACAACTACTTTTCTCCGAGATTTGTTAATGAGGAAGCAAATGAAAGGTTGGTGGAGGAATTATCTAGGAAAATTAAAAGTGGTCATTATTGTTTGGGTGCCTAGGCACATATCGAAGGACAATAGTTTGATCAAATAAATTGAGCATTGTTATAGAGGAAGCATATTAAAATAAGCAAAGTAGGAAATACACTACACAAACATAAAGTTTACACATAGAAAAAATACAAGAATTCAAACCAAACTCTATTGGTCTATTATTGCTCTATTACTTTCTTGTATATCACAATAGTGTACATGCTTATATAGAGTATCGAGAAACTTGGGTGACTACCCATTACGTTTAGTTACAAAGAAGTTAGAACAGTTCGGAATTTCAACTATTACAGACCACTGAAAGACAGAGATACAATTTGTCATAGTTATGTCAATATGATGGGGTTGATGATGCATGTCGATATGCTAAACATGTTGAGGTTGTCTCAGGTTCAGACTTGTCGAATTCGATAAGCATGCCAACTATTGGGTGGATCATTCCTCCTTCCTTAAGAAACAGTGGTCCCCGTTATTTTCTCATTTAGAGGAGAAAACTTGTTGGTGAGTTCATTAGAAGAATACCACTTTCCTTGTGTTGGGAGTTGGCCTGCTTTAGCCATTTGAAACAAGGGAATTGTGTTCATCCTTGTATGGATCATGCATTGTCCCATGATGGTGTCACAAGGAAGAGGCTCCTGAACAAATGGATGGATGTCTTCAGTTTCTATTGTCTTCAAGTCGTTCTATTCCAACAATGGTGCATGATATGGTCGAAGAAGATCCACATTAAACACTCGATGCAAACCCAAGCATGAAGGAATGTTGAGCTAGAAAGGGTTTTCTCCAATCTTCTTAAGGATATTGTACATACCATATCGAAAAGGATTTAGCTTTCTATATGGACTAGTAAAGGGTTCCTTCTTAAGATGTAAACAGACTTGATCCCCAATTTGAAATGAATGAGGAGTATGATGCTTATCATGTCGATCCTTAGCTTTCACCTTAGCTCAGTACAACATTTCCTATGCTTTCTTCTGGATATTGTATATTTGGTATTGAAACTTCAATTCCTTTTCAATTTCTCGTTGGTCAGAGTCGAAGTCATTAGACTGTGTCGATGAACTGATCAAGTCGATGGGAGTAAAGGGTTGAAATACATAACATATCTCAAATGGACTCTTCCCCATAGATTTGTGTTGGCACAATTTTAATTGCGTTGTATGTATGGGAGACTTTCATCCCATGTATGACGATGCTTGTGGATGTACATGTGAAGAAGTTGCACTACCAAGAGATTTAGAACTTTTGTATGTATATATGTCTGAGGATGGAAATATATAGGAAAATAAAGTCTTAGGTCGATTTGTTTCCAAAGATTCTTCCAAAAGATGCAGACAAATCTGGCATCTCTATTAGAAACGATGGTCGTCGGTAGGCCATGGTGTTTCCAAACATGTTCAAAGAAGAGTTGATCAGTCTTTTGCGTTGCATTGAATGAGAATAACCATCTTGGAAAATATGTCGACTACTATTAAGATCATGTCATGTTGATGTTTGATAGTAGGATATCCCATCTGGTAGTCCATAGAAATATATTCCCATGGTCAACTAGGAACCAACAAAGGCGTGTATAGTCCTTATTGTTGATTCAACGGTTTAGCAATGGCACAAACCATGCATGATTGACTGTAAATTTTGACGTCAGATTTAAGTAAAGGCCAATAAAAAATACTTTTTGAGAATAACAAGAGTTTTTGCTACTCCAAAGTTTCCAACAGTCTTGTTGTAGTGCACATCCCAAATGAGTTGTTGTCGATGCTCACCAGTTGGTACACAAAGTTGTCCAATATTATAAAGAAAGGTATTCTTTACGAAGTAGTTGGTAGTAGATAGCGTGTCGGTCTGAAGATGTTGATAAATTGTAGAGAAGTCACAGTATACCGAATACAATTGCGGCCAAGTAGTGGTGTACTAACCCTGCAAACTCATCACTCTATAAAGTAGAGTAATGGGTGGTCGACTGAGACAATCGGGTGCAGCTTTCACTTTACCTTTCTGATACTTAATTTCCAATTGAAATTGTTCTAGGTATTTAATCCACTTGAGTTGTCAATTTGTTTGTAATTTCGACTAGGACAGGGTGAACTGTAAGGACTTATGATCAGTAAGAATGATCATTTCCTTCCCAGGGATGTAAAGTCTCCATTTCTTAATGGCTTGCACAATGGCATACAATTCCTTTTCATACATCGAATACCTTCGGACAATGTCGTTGAAAGTTTCAAAATAAAAAGCGACTGGGTGACCAGATTGAGTGATCACTGCACCTAAAGCATAGTCCGATGCGTCTGTATCAATCTTAAATGGTTGATGCAAATCATGTAACACAAGTACTGGTGTAGTACAAAGCTTGTGTTTGAGTTGCTCAAAATCTTGTTGTTTTGTTGATGTTCAATTAAATACAATTTTACCATTTCCATTAGTCAACTGATTCAAAGGCCAAGCTATATGACTGAATCCGAGTATGAACCATCGATAAAAATTTTCCAAACCAAGAAAAATTCTTAGTTCATGAATTCTTTGAGGAATGGGCCAATATTTGAGGATCTGTAATTTTTATGGGTTGATGTGAATTTCTACAGAGTCAATTGCATACCCCAAATATTTCATGTTGTTCATCACAAATGACCATTTTTCCATGTTCAGATAGAGTTGATGTTGTTGGAGAGTGTCGAAGACTTGATGAATTTGTCTGACATGTTCTTCCCATGATCGACTGAAAATCAAGATATCGTCGAGATAGAAAATGACACACTTTCCTATGAAAGTTCATAGAAGGTCATCCATATAGCACATGAAGGTCGCAGGTGCATTGGTTAAGCCGAAAGGCATGAATAACCATTCAAGCAATACTTCATTGGTTTTGAAAGCCATTTTTCATACATCAATGGGCTTAATCAAAATGTGATGGTATCCTGACTTGAGGTCGATATTAGTAAAGAAATTAGTACCTTTCATACAACCGATGAGTTCGTCTATCCTTGGAAGAGTGTATCTATTCTTTACCGAAATATTGTTGAGAGCTCGATAGTCGATGCACATGCGCCAAGTCCTGTCTTTCTTTGGTAGGAGGATGACTAGAATTCCACAAGGAGAGGAGTTGGGTCGGATGTGATCTTTATTGATCAAATCCTGGATCTGACTATGAAACTCTTCATTCTTGATAATGGATCTTCTGTAAACATATGTGTTAGGAAATGAAGAACCAGGGAAAATTTCAATGGAGTGCTTTACCTGGTAGTGTAGAGGTAATATGTTTAGCTATTGAAATATGTTATGGTATTCCTTAAGAATGTTTTCTATCTATTTCTGATGGGAGCTATATTGGTTGGTGAGGTGACTCGTTATTGTAGTATTCCTGGAATGTCGAGGATTTATCATAATCAATGTGAATTTTTTAGCATGGTTCATAAGATTCTTTGTTTATTTGGAATATACCATAAAAATCGTTGATGTGGGTCATCGATTTGGTATGCCATACCACTGATTCCAAACTTTGACAATCACCTTCTAAGGCCGTGACTGATAACTTCCATATCAATCCCATAAGTGTGATTTCCCAAATAGGGCATCAACTACGAAAAGAGGTTCCATTTCACATAGTAATTCATCTTTAAAAGGCTTAAAGAAGTAGATGTATGCATTGTTGGGTGATTCTTAGTTCGTTTCCATCCTTCATCCAACTGATGTTGTAAGGTTGATGATGTAGAGTGGTGTCAGAGTTAGTTGGTGACTTCTTGTTGGATGTTTGACCTGTCGGCTTGGTCGTGAAACATGCTTTTCCTTTTTATTTAGCATCAAGCTTACTAGCATAGTGGAATGCATCCCCAAGTGTACTGACAGTCAAAAACCCCATCTCTTGCTAAATGTATGGGAATAATCTGCATACGTACTTCGAGACAAGCAATTTCTCTTCTTCTTGGACACCAAGCCTAGCCATGAGTCGATATAACAAGTCGATGTAACTCTACATGGACTGGTCTTTCCATTTCCTTACATGTTTCCACTTCTTATAATGTTTTTCAATGTATTTGGGTGGGTATAAATCCTTTTGGATGTACTCGAAAAAATTTTCCCATGTGTTTATGGGGTCTCCTTCTTGCTCCAACTTTGTCAATAGATTCTCCCACTAGTAGTTCACAGAGGTTGACATGTTTAAGGAAGCAATGGTGATATTTGATCTTCAGATAGTTGATTCATAGATTAATAGGATTCTATTTGTTGTACCCAATTATCTACGAATTATGCTCCAATCTTGCCTTCAAGATTTGGTATGTTTAGATTCATTTGCACTTTGAATTGACTGATTTTGTCGGAGTTGTCTCTTGTCGAGGATCCCCCGTATTCGAAGAAAATTGTGTAAGAATCTCATTGAATTAGGTAAACATTTTGGTTCATTGTCGAGCCAGTGAATTTTCAATGAGTTTCTATGTCTCGTCAGTTACATGTCTATTGTTTGTTTATTTGGCCATCTTCTCTGAAGTCGAAGGTAGTGTCTACTTGAATTGTTGAGCTTGCAAGTGTGTTTGACCAAGCATAAATCAGGTAACTTTGATAGAAGTGTTAGGATTTATAATCCTCCCTTGACCAAACTGTCTCTTATATTATTTTAGCCTAACTTACGATTTTTATTTAATTATTGGGTCCACTAGTACCATTGGGTCCACTCATCCTAATGATGCCACATGTACCAGTTACTTAACTGTGGGGAAAATAGATAGAGGCTAACTGCCACTGACTGTACTTGCATGCATCATTTTAGTCACCTCCTAGGCCATTCCCTACATTTCATGAGCCACTGGGAGTCCCGACACCAACCTCCTTCAGTCAATTGGAGTTGGAACTAGTTAAGCTTAGTTATTTTCCAGCTACTTTTAGTTAGATCACAATCAAACCAATTAGCATCAGTTAGACATGATTGCATGTGGATAAGGCACTTTTCCTCACCTACCACTTCAATTAGGCTGATTTAACTAATTATTACTGATTGTGTGACTTGATTAGACATATGGAGTTAACCACTTGGACTTCGATAGTGATTGAGACATCCTTAGTTAATTAGTTAGTCAGATACAATTACATCCAGTAGGGAGATTCGAATCCGTCCCTAATGATTTGAATTATTTTCCTATGTAACACTATTGTAACACTGGATATTGTAATGAACATGATATTGTAATTATCTGAGCTATACTCATCTATTTCCTGTGTGGTTTGATTTGTTCAGTGTGTATCTTTATTTCTATTTTACTGCATCAATAATATTGAACTCATTGCTTGATGATCTAAATGGAAAATTAATTCTAAACTGGTATCCGATCCATTTAAAGAAAGATTCATGTCTATATACTCTCCATTAAACACCATTGAACACCAGAAGCAGTTGGGTTTCCACGGAAATCCTACAAAGAGTGCCTTGATTTCTATGAATTTATTTAGAGTGGTGGTGCAGGCGTGACGAACCCTAAGAAAGTGTTCATATCGAGAGGGAAGGCATGATTCTAACATAGTTTGAATATTTTTGGTTTTCTAGTGATATTTTGCAGGTTCAACTTCATATGGATTTGATATTATCAATTCCTCTTCTTAATCCATCTAGAAGATATTCATAATGGAAGTTGAAGATGATTGCATCTCTAAAGAGACAAGGTCTCTATGAGGTATCTATTGGACTTGGTAAAGAGTATTAATAATATGAGAATGACTAGTTAAATGACGGTGATAGAGATTATGGAACAATATGTGAGGCCTTTTCTCCATGCTTGCGCTACCTTATTGATTTTACAGAATACCCAAAGTATCTCTGGACAAAACTGGATAGAACCTTTGGGAAGCACAATAAGGATTATTATAACAATTTGGAGTTCTTTGTTCAAAATTCTCTTCCTCTACTCTATCTGATGAAGTTGTTCAAGATGAAGAAGAAGCAAAATCTTCCACCTAGTCAATTCGAATTGAAGGAAGTCTCCTTAGAGTGACTCCTTCTCCTGCTGCTCCAGAATTTTATGAGATATCTAATATCCCATATTCTCATATGGATGATCCAGAAGAAGACCTTCGAATATCTATTATTGATGAAAAAATATCCTTCCATTCTATGCGAAAATTCTCCAGTGATTCTTCTATTATAAATTATGTGCATAGTTTACCGGTGATTGCTCCAAGAAAGGGAGAGGAAATTGATTTATCTGTCTCTAATGATGTTGCTGGTGTGTATATAAGTAATTATTTGAATATTTTTGAAATAATTTCATATTGTAGGAGTTATCCATTCACTCTCATTGATATAGAGCTTCCAACAAATTCCTACATGATTGCATGCACCAATACTCAGAATTTTGAAGGAGAAAATTGTGCATCTACCATCTCGGTGGAGCACACCCTTGGATCTGATATGAACCTATTTGGATCTAATAAAATATTATTTGGATATGATATGATATTAATTGGTTCAATATTTCAGTTTCGTGAGCTTTTAGTACTACTTGTGGCTATTCTCATCATTTTTGGTGTGAAGAAACGAGTACCAAAAATCTATTAGGTTATTTTATCCTATCCAAAAATTCTTTGTTACAACTGCAATCATGTCTAACTGGTGCTAACTAAGATGATTGTGATCTAATTGAAAGTAACTGGAAAATAACTAAGCTGAACTAGTTCCAACTCCAACTAACTGAAGGAGGTTGGTGTCAGGGCTCCCAGTGGCTCCTAAAATATAGAGAATGGCCTAGGAGGCACCTAAACTGATGCATGAAAGTGAAGTTAGTGGCAGTTAGCCTTTATTGGTGTTCCCCACACTCTAGTAACTAGTACATGTGGCCCCATTAGGCCAAGTGGACCCAATGGGGTGGAAGAGGATGAAATTAGATTAGTTCTTTAATTTTTTTCCCCTATAATTATATTGATCTTTAAGAAGGTTTCAATTATTCAAGTTTTTTTTCTTAAAACTTAATGATTATGGGATCAATGATTAGAGATTACTTAATGAAAAAATAGATAAAGAGACTAAATCTATGGTGGAATTGTGATTTGTAGGGGGGGACTTCTAGTGAAATCTATATTAAAACGGAATCTAGTTTAATGCTAGGCATTGATTGGATTATATTTTCAAATAATTCTTGGGAAAAAAAAGAAGATAGTGGAAAAAGATAAAAGGAAGACACTCATTTAGTAGAATGGAAGACCATAGCTTAACTAAACAACTTGGGGGGCGTTGGGGCCTTAAAAACATATTTCGTTTGGGATAGGCCTTGATTTTCAATTTTTTATGGAGGCTTTATTTGAAAGGATGATATTTGAAGCTAGACTATCATTTATAATTACAATGAATCTCATACTATTGAAAGTGGATCAAAGGTCCTACCAAGAATATACATAATTTTTCTATAGTATGGAAATCCATTATATTATCCTTTCCTCTAGTAGGGAATTGGTTGGTTTGAAGGGTACGAAATGGATGAAAGGTTAGAGTATATTCAGACACATGGTGGAATGAAAAGATTCCTATAAATTACTTGATAATTTAATTATTTCCCTCCAAGAGATGGGTATTTTTAATTTAGCTCGGGCAACATATCTAAAGTTAGAAATAATAATGGAAAAATATGTATCTACTAGGTTTAGAGGAATGGAACTTTGGAAGGTGATTAGTGGGAGGCCTTTATAGAAAAATTACAAGTAACTCATTCCTACGTTAGAGAGGAAGAAGAAGAATTTATATGATACAATATCCCAAACTTAGAGGACTACATTCCTAGGTTGGGGTATAAAGCAATGTTTACTAATGAAAACCAATTATATAATTGTTGGTGGTGGAATCCCTTGTGAAATATATCGTCACCTCTGATATCAAGGATTTTTATGTGGTTGACCATTATGAATAAATCCTTAACTTGGGAATTTCCGACAAAAAGGAATCATCAAGGACATAGTAGGTGTGCATTGTGTAAAGAGGAGGTGGGAAAAATAATCCATTTGTTAATATCCTATTCATACACCTCCAAGGTATGGATAGAAATCAATATTATAAGAGAAATTAAGGGCAGTTGGTAGGGGGATCCTATTATATGTTGCTTTAAAATTTGGCAACACAAATAAGAGTGAAAATAATATAAGGAACTTCCTTTGATTATGTCACCGGGCATCTGTATTGCCAAGAATTTTAATAACGTTGAGAATAGCTTCATTCCCCCTTTTAATGTTCTTCATAAATAAGAATGATATTTGAAATTTTTAATTCCATTCCAAAAGAATAATCCTATGAGACAGTCATTCATGATCCTATTGATAAGTCAAGAGCATGTGGGTATTTGATGGTGTTAGTCAAGGCACTCAACCTAGTTATGGGGCATGATGCATCATCTTCCTAACTGAAACACACTCCATAAGTTACAAGACAAGCCTTGGGGAGGATCAGAAAACAATGCAAAACTCTTAACTTTGAAGTTACTTTTAAAATTGACAATAGATAAAGGTGTTTGTTGGAAATAGGTTGAGGCCAAGGTTCTCATGAAAAGGCCAACAAAGTTCCAAGTAGTGTATATGCACTAACAATTTCAATCCTCTAGAAGGGAAAAAGTTCTCACTTGAAGTGCAACCAAGATCATGGAAAGATGAGGTAAATCCTTGTGAGTGGCATAGCTAGAATCATGTTACAGATTTAACATCTAACCATAGTTACATAAACAAGGAAATGCAAAACAATTTTTCAAAATTGAAACCATTATATAGTATATTACATGGATCTATGTAAAAGCATAAAACCACACTTAACATTCACACAAAACATATGAAAAATTTAGACGGGGGCCCAAAAGATTTCCTTTATTCATATTTCAGACATACTCGAGATGGGTTCTATAAGATCATACTGGATTTCTAGGACTTATTTAATAGAGAAAACAAATAACAACTATGAGAAAAAACTTTGAAATATTGAAACAACCAATGAACCCTTTTTCCTTTTACCTCCATGTGTCTTGATACAAAATGGATTACTAATATTGACCTTGTCAAAAATTGTTACAAAAGTATAAGGATGGTCAAGTCAGTCCTTTACCCAAGTTGGGGCATTAATTGTATTACATCTTCATCATATTCGGTAGCTAATTGGTTATACATTTTTTTTCATCTTTGACATTGATCCCCATGTTCTTTCTCTCCTCTTTCATACACATCCATCTTCCACAATGTTGTTATAGAATATGAAGGAAGCACCAATGTGACTAAGATTCAAGATTTTGGAAATTCAAAGATAGTGATTAATTGGAAAATTTGGTTTGAATCCTATGATTGAAAAGGTGAAAAAAATGGCCTTAATTGTCTAGGACAAAAGGTTATTAAGAAAGATAAATTCTTATTTTTTTAATTACCCAAGAATCTCTTTAAAAACTATAAACAAATACAATAAGTTTTCAAATTCAAATAAAAAACTATATTTTATTTTTATTTTTTAAATAAATATATAAACATAATATCAAAATAAACATGTCAATAACTTATAAACCATACTACTATTTCAACATCCTAAATAATGGAAACTAATCCTTCAATTAAGGGTACGATGTATTTAAGAGTAAGCTAAAATATATTTTAAAAAGTTATTTTATACAACATAAACATTGAGTTTGGAAATTGATTCACGTACACACTTATCAGCAATATTAAATATTTCATTCTCAACATTTGAAAATTCAAAACATGTATCAGTGAGATAATGATAGAACATTAAAAACCATTACATTACAAAGCAATAATAAGAATAATCACTTATAGGAAAAAGTCTAAAAATGTATTATTAATTAATAATAATATGTTATTAAATAATGTAATAGTAATGATAATTTAATATATTAATAAGAACTTGTTATCAACCAAATATCTTTATTTAATTAAATTATACTAAATTATAAATTATATATTATAAATTATTATTATTATTATTATTATTATTATTATTATAAATTAAAAAATAAATAAAAATAAAACAAATATATATAATCATCCACCGTGGCACCATTCCACAATCAATATAGTCTGACACATGGGCCCTTATTCTCATTACAATGCTTCATCATTAGTGTGGCTCCTCTTGATATGATGTGTGCATTTAGATTATATGCGACCAAAAGCTGAATCATAAAATCATGGCATGTTTGTTTTCAGTGACCCATGACATTATTATTAATTTAATGTTGTTCTCATCTTACATTGTGTTATAATTCCATATACCAAATATGGACCATGAATCATAATTCCTTTACTTTGGGATTTTACATATGTCTTTAAATGGAAATTAATTACAACATATCTTTTATTCTTCACTTATTATTGTTGGTTATAAGAAGACAATTGGATTGCTGAAAATGTAGTGTGTTCTAATTTCAACAAAGTTTGATGTTGCAAAAACGTGGTTTACTGAATATAAAAAACGATCACGGTGGTTAAGTCAAAGTAATTAATACACTCAATGAGATATATAAAAATATACTTAAAAATCATAACAAATTTTTTGTTTCAATATTTTTTATTTTATTTTTAAATAGTAATATAATGTATTTTAATTTCATTGTTTAATGGTAAAAAAATGGCTTATTTAATAATAAAAACTATCAAAATTATTAGATCAAAATAATTAATACAGAAAATGAGATATATAAAAAAATATATTTAAAAACAATAGTGAATGAGACATAAAAATATAATTAAAAAAATGAAATATATAAAAATTATAATAATTTTTTGGTTTCAATATTTTTTATTTTATTTTTAAGAGATTGAGTTATTTGTTTAAAACAAAGTACAAATATTTTAGTCTTAAATTTTAAAAATATTATAATTTTTATTTTTTCATTTTATTTAACATCATCAAATTAGGTTACAATTTTTTCCTAAAATTTTAATTTTAATTTTTTTTATATAATATAATTTAATTTAATAATTAAAATACTATAAGTTTTAAGGTTAACTATTCATATCTTTAATTTTATGATTTTTACCAAATTTTATTAAAAAATGTTTCTTACTAAATTGTAATACCCTTTGTTATATTTTGTTAGTTTATTTTATTTAAAAGAACAAGGAAACAAATGAGTAATTTTTTTAATATAATTCTGAAGTTGAGAGTTTTAACAAATATAGAGTTAATTGACAGAATTTAGTTTTAAAACAGTTACCAAATCCTCCGCATTCTTTACGAAGACAAGTGGCCAATACTAAAGAGAGTGAGTTATTGCTAGAAAAGTCTTAGGAAAAGAGAAAGAGAAGAGACGAAAAGATGGAAAGAAATGTTCTGACAGGGATCACAGAGGTAAAGGATCTAATTGAATAATCCATTATATAGCCCAGAGCTTCCAGTGAGAATCTATGAGATGTTAAGCTCTCTACTGGAACTGTCAATGAGCATAAGAGAATGCTAGGCTCCATAATAAAGAACTCTCTTTTAACTATTGATGGAAACTTGAAGTTGCATGAAAACAGTTTTAAAACTAAGAGTTTGGGCAAGGGGGAGGAACATTACAAGCTTGTCCTGTGGCTAGGCAATGTATAGTTGTTAAAGCTTTGAATCCTAGAATATTCAGATACGTTTACTCGTAACCTAAACTCCTATTTCGTTTTATAGTTATTATGCAGAATGTTTACAGTTCAAATTTATGTGCTTAATTTGAATATGAATGTAATTACTGATTATTCAAGGAAAGGAGTGTTAGACTAAATTGTGTTATTACTTTTTCTTTATCAAACCAGGTATAAACATTAACTTAGGCAAATAGCAAAGAACCCCTAAATTAGTAATTGTTTTTATTTTAAACCCTAATATGATGGTAGAGAAATAAAATAGATATTAAACCCTTTTGTTTGGTAGCGTTTCAAATAGTTGCAACTAATAAACTATCCCAATATGTTGTAACTACAAGAATACAGTAATCCAAATGCAACAATAATTTTGAAATATACAAGTGTTGTTTATAAACAAAACCAATCCATAAGTTAATTAAAATTACGGTCGATGTTGCTTAATATGGCAGCCATTAGAACTGGAAACCATTTAAAAATAGAAACCCTAGGAATGAATAAAAGTAATTTGAAAAATCTATTATGAGTCCATAATCGAAACTGAAACTAACTTAAGTAAATTTTAGGGTAAATTGAAAACCCTAAATACAATGTATAAAATTATCACTTAAAATACAGAAGCATAACAAATCGCCCAGTACCAAAAGATTTAGAGCCTAGCTATTATAAACCACTACTGTATCCCTTGGAAACAAATAATATTCATTTTAAACCCATCTTTGTCGTTGGCTAGATTAAATAAGCTTTACCCTTTAAAAGAATTTGACATAGTGTAATAAGAGTTATCAATAACCAAGTATTACATTACAAACATGAAACAAAACACATTATATGCAGATTCAAACTAAATTACTAAATCAATCGTGTAATGTTCCAGCAAATCAAAACCTTATAATTTGTTGAAAGAAGAACCCAACCTATAATAGCTTAAGGTGTATGCCTTCAAAACCCCAACAAGATACTTTTCTTCTACGGACGCGAAGATAGCCCATCCTTTCACACTGTATGCAGTAGTATGGGAAGAAGTTGGAATTTTAAACCAGAACTTACCATTTCAATTGAAGCCGAGGGTACATTCCATCAACCAAACCATATGATCTCCACCTGCAACCAACAGTTGAGAAAATATTAAAATATTGATACTCATTGCTACGATAATAGTAAGGATAAGGTATGATGCATTAACAAATTACTAGAATATTAAAGTTAGTAGCAATGTCTGTATACGCGACGAAATAACTAGGTAATCGTAGCTCAAACTGAAATCCATAGTGAAGTGTTTATCTATGGAACTGTGGAAGTGTTAAACGTTGATATGGTGCCTATATTGACCATCAATCTAACCCTCGTGGCACAATCAGTAAAGGAAAACTGTGGCAGAGATTCCAAAGCAGTTCGAACCGCTAACACTGCCCACTGCAGAAGTGAACTAGCTCGCAAGACATAACCCTAGATAAAAGTCAACATAAATCATTTGGTGCGATACATTTATCTATCACTACGCGAGATCCAAACATTTATAAAATATCATTTAATTGATAAAGCCTTGAAACTGCTATAGTGTGGGTTCTTCTCATAATAAGCTAGGAATGATACAAGGGGGTGTCATACCTTTGGAGTTTGACCTATACATGAAAAAAATGTGTTAGCCGAGAGGCCAATTAAGTCGTGGTGTAAACTTCCAAGTTCTTCCCAAACTTCAGAAGTAATATCATATATATATTCTTTCTAATCAAAACCATCATGTTAATAATTAAATTGGGGATCATCCTTCAACAAAAATAAGTCAAGTTTACCTCAAACATGTAATATAAAATATTTTTTATTTATTTATATAGTTTTGGGTCATTACAAAATGGTATCAGAGCAATGTTAAAACACTTTGACCTAATCGGCATCGCTTAAAATCATGTAGTATTATATAACTAAGTATTGGGAGTATAAATTGAAAATAAATAACAATGAATAAATATGGTTACACGCTGACTTAATGATAGAAGAAGGACAAAATGAGGAGGAAGAAGTAGTTCTTGAAGGTATGAAAACGTTAGAGGATGTGAGTCTTTATGTAGAACTGGGAGAAAAACGTAATGCGGATATGTAGTCAGAGATGTTAGAGACAATGAGAAGTTTGAAACAAGACTTGGAAATCCTTAAGGCATATAATCTTAGATTAATGAATGTAAAATCCGATCAAGAGGATATTAATGAACTAAATTTAAGGAATTTGACAGACCCACAAAAGAACAATGGTCAAAACTCCTGCAGTACAAGAAAGAAAAGAAAAGGAGCAGTACAAAGTGGCAGTAGTGAAGAAACCACAAATAATATTTCTATTCCCGCAAGAGATTTGAAAACAAACAATGACACAAAATTGGAGAAGCATCAAGAAAAACCCGTGGAATTGCAGGAGGAATTTAAAAAGTTAAGGCCTCCAATATTTGACGGAGAGTCTGAGGAAGGTGTTGAATCATGACTACTAAATATTAAACGATACTTTTAGGTATACAAATATGATGACAACTTGAGGGCACGTTTAGCAATTTTTCAATTAAGTGGAAAAGTTGCTTTATGGTGGCAGGAGGATAAAAGTGTGAATAATATACGCAGTAAAGAACTAAGATGGAAAGTTTTTAAAAGGTTTTTTAAAAGAAAATACATGTCAGAATGATACTATGATGAGAAATCTAAAGAGCTCAATGATTTAGGACTGGGTATGTTAACCATGGAAGAATTTGTAACAAAATTTGTGAATTTACAACATTATGTATCTTATTTAAAGGAGGAAAGAGATAAGGTTTATAGGTTTATCAGTTGTTTACCTCCAACATATAAAGAAACGATTGAGTTTGACATCCCTAAGACCATGGATGAAGCAATTATAAAAGCTAAGTTGTGTTACCACTTGTTTAAACAAAGGTCAAAACTGAGTAGAAATTGGAAACATAAGAAAAACGACAAGTTAGATCAACGCAAGAAAGGATTGAAACCCTCACCATTTAGAAAGGGGGGGAAAATTCATACTGATAACAATTACAACAAGCCAAGTGTAGTCAATAGTAATGGAGTAAAGAGTATTGGAACTTCTAGTGGGGGATGGAATAATAGCTCTAAGGATGTTAAATGTTGGGGATGCAATGGAACACATGTATACATAAATTGCCAACATAATCCTACCAGAAATATGGAACCCATAAGTATGCTACATGAAGCTTATAATGTCAATGACTTGGCTAGGAGTATACCAAGAATTAATGCTTCTCTAGAGGATTGACAGGCGGATCATCAATCTACCATGATAGAAGTTGAAGGTAAAATTTTAAACACCTCTGTATATATACTCATCGACTTAGGAGCTAGTCTAAGTTATATTGCACCAAAAATAGTTGAAAAATGTAAAATTGCTAAAGAAAAACAAAAAAATGCATGGTTGGTACAATTGGATACAAGGGTGAAAATAAGGTTACAAAAATAGTTAATAACTACATATTAACTCTTGATAACATGGATACCTCAGTTAATCTAAATATACTTCCTTCAGGTTCTTATGACCTTCTAATATGTATGGATTGGCTAGAATCTCATAATGCTATTATAGTCTGTTTACATAAAGGTTTAGGTTGTAAGGATGAGGAAGGTAAAAATTATACAGTAAAGGGTATTTATAGACCTATATCTACCCGACAAATTTCAGCAGTACAACTTAAAAAGTGTATCAGAAAATGGTGTCAACTTTATTCCATTAAAATTAAAGAAACATAACCCACAAAATCAACATCAGCGTTGGAACAATTTACTATTTTGAAGGAATTTCAGGATGTATTTCCTGATGAGATACCAGGAATACCACCTAAATGATATTTAGATTTCACTATAGATCTAATGTTGGGTTCAACGTTGGTATCAAGAGCTCCTTATCGTATGACTATGCCATAATTGACAGAGTTAAGGATGCAAATACATGAATTATTGGACAAGGAATACATTCGGCCTAATGTCTCACCATGGGCAGCACCTGTGTTATTTCTTAAAAAGAATGATGGAACCTTTAGAATGTGCATATACTATAAACAATTAAATAAGATGACAGTTAAAAACAAATATCGATTACCAAGAATAGATGATTTGCTTGACCATATTGGAGGAGCAAAAATATTTTCAGAAATTGATCTCAGGTCGGGATATCATCACATACAGGTCAAGGAGGAAGATATTCATAAAACTGATTTTTGAACTAGATATGGGCACTATGAATTTGTGGTAATTCTGTTTGGGTTAACCAATGCCCCTACAACATTTATGAACATGATGAACAATGTGCTAAGTAAATTTCTGAATAAATTTGTGCTCGTATTTATTGATGATATTTTAGTATATTCAAAAAATGAAACAGAACATGAATATCATTTATGACAGGTGTTACAAACTTTAAGAGAACATCGGTTATATGAAAAACTGAGTAAATGTGACTTTTATAAAAAGGAAGTACAGTATTTGGGACATGTTATATTAGAAAAGGGAATAGCGGTTGACCCTGCTAAAATAAAAGCTATCTTGGAATGGCTTGCACCAAAAGATGTGCATAATATAAGATCTTTCATGGGCTTAACTAGTTATTACTACATATTTTTTGAAATTTTTTCCCGAAGAACTCATCCTATAACAACTCTGCAGAAGAAAGGTGTTCGATTTATTTGGAGCCAACAATATCAAGATAGTTTTGGTAAATTAAAACATTTATTGACCACGTCACCTATATTAAAAATTGTTGATTCAAATAAGGACTTTGTGGTGTGCACGGATGCGAGTAAAGAATGCTTGGGAGGAGTTTTAACTCAAGAAGGTCATATAAATCCAGGAAATTAAAGGAACATGAGAAAAATTATGTAGTACATGATTTGGAATTGGAAGCTATCATTCATGCCCTTAAGATTTGGCGACATTATTTGATAGGAAATAAATTTTTGTTATTAACATACCACATTGGGTTTATTTATTTGATCAGAAAAAAATTGAATTCCTGTCAGGTTAGGTGGCTTGCGTTTCTAAGTGAGTATGAGTTCGAAATTAAACATATAAAGGGGAGGAAAACATTGTAGCAGATACATTAAGTCGGAAACAACATAAAATGCATGCAGTACTAATTAGTGGATATGAATCTGAATTCAAAACTTTGTTGAAAGAAGCATCAAACATTGACGAACAATATAAAAATTGGATGGAAAAATGTAATCAAGAAAGTTTTAGCACAAAAGAGAGTCTGTATCAGATTGATGCAGAAGGATTTCTACATTTCAAAAATCAAATTTATGTGCCCAATCAAAATAATGTTAAGCATATCATCTTTAGAGAATTACATGCTAATCCGTATGCTGGGAATCCTGGATATCAGAAATTCATAAAAGTTTTAAACAAAGATTTTTATTGGCCAAATATGAAAAAAGAAGCAGCTGAATTTGTAGCTTGATGTTTTACATGTCAACGGGTTAAATCTATTCACCAACACCTAGCCGGATTATTGTATCCTATACCCATACCTAAGTGGAAATGGGAAACTATAACTATGGATTTTATTACAGGATTACCAAAAACAAAGAAGCGAAATGATTCTATTATGGTGGTAATAGATAAATTTAGTAAAGTATCCTATTTTATACCTGTAAAGTCAACATATAAAGCTGTAAATATTGTTGATATATTTATGAAAGAGATTTTAAGATTACATGGGATTACAAAAACAATTATTACGAATCGTGATGCTAAATTAACTTCAAGATTCCGGACAATGTTATTTAAGGGTTTGGATACAAAATTTGAATTTCAACACCTCTTATCATCCGCAAATAGATAGACAAACTGAGCAGATAAATCAGGTTTTAGAGGATATGTTAAGAATGTATGTAATGAATCAACCCAACAAATGGGAATATTATATTCATTTGGTAGAATTCGCATATAACAATAATTATCAAGCATCTCTCAAAATGAGTCCTTTTGAGGTGTTATATGGTAAGAGATGTAAAGTACCTTTGAGTTGGAAAAATATGGAGGATAGGATGGCTTTAGGGCCTGACAAGTTAACACAAATGGAGGAAATGGTACGACAAATAAAACAAAACTTAAAAGCAGCACAGGACAGACAAAAAAGTTTTGTAGACAGAAAACAGACAATGAAAGAGTATAAAGTGGGAGAGCATGTATTCCTGAGGGTTAAACCTAAGAAAAGAAAACTAAGAATAGGACCTTATGCAAAGCTTGGACCCATATACATGGGACCTTTTGAAATTTTGACTAGAATAGGGCTTGTAGCTTATCTGTTGGATTTACCTCATCATATAAGAATTCATGACATTTTCCATATTTCTTTATTAAAAAAACATGTTTTTGATCAACTCATATTATTTATTGGGATAATGTACAGGTGGAAATAGAGGGCGACTTCCACACGGAACCAATGTGCATTCTTGATAAGAGGGAAATACAGCTTCAGAAACAAACTATTGTACAAGTTAAGGTACAATGCAAACATTATTCATCCAAAGAAGCTACTTGGGAAAGAGAAGAGACTATGAGACAAAATTTTCTTGCTTTATTTTCAGACTATAATAATAATACTAATTATGCACCAAGGATGGTGAAAGGTTTTTAGAAGGGGAGGATTGTAATACCCTCTTGTTATATTTTGTTAGTTTATTGTATTTAAAAGTACAAGGAAACAAATGAGTAATGTTTTTAATATAATTATGAAGTTGAGAGTTTTAACAACTATACAGTTAATTGACATAGATTTATTTTTAAAACAATTACCAAATCCTCAGCACTCTTTACGAAGACAAGTGGCCAATACTCAAGAGAGTGAGTTATTTTTATAAAATTCCTAGGTAAAAAGAAAGAGAAGAGATGGAAAGATGGAAAGAAATGAGTTGTCATGGATTAGAGAGGTGAAGGCTTTAATTGAATAATCCATTATATAGCCCAGAGCTTCTACTGAGCATCTATGAGATGTTATGCTCTCTACTGGAACTGTGAATGAGCATAAGAGAATGCTAGGTTCCATAATCCAGAACTCTTATTGGCTATTGGTGGAAACTTGAAGCTGCAGGAAAACAGTATTAAAACTAAGAGTTTGGGAAAGGGAGAGGAACATTACAAGCTTGTTCCTATGGCTGGGCGGTGTATAGTTGTTAAAGCTTTGACTCCTATAATATTCAAATATGTTTACTTTTAAACTAAACTCCTATTTCTTTTTATAGTTATTATGCAAAATGTTTACAATTTAAATTTATGTGCTTGATCTAAATATGAATGTAATTACTGATTATTCGAGGAAAGGAGAGTTAGACTAAATCTTGTTATTATTCTTAAAAAAATTCTTTGTCAAACCAAGAATAAACATTAACTTAGGGAAATAGCAAAGAAACCCTAAATTGGTAATTGTTTTTATTTAAACCCTAATGTGATGGAAGAAAAATAAAATAGCTATTAAACCCTTTTGTTGGGTTGTGTTTAAAACAGTTGCAACTAATAAAGAGTCCCAATATGTTGTAACTACAAGAATACATTAATCCAAATGAAACAATAATATTGAAATATATAAGTGTTGTTTATAAACAAAACCAATCGATACGTAAATTAAAATTACAGTCGATGTTGCTTAATATGGAAGCCATTAGAATCAGAAACCATGTAAAAATAGAAACCCTAGGAATGAATAAAAATAATTTGAAAAATATATTACGGGTTGATAATCGAAACTGAAACTAACTCAAATAAATTTTAGGGTAAATTGAAAACCTAAATACAAAGTATAAAATTATCAGTTAAAATACAAAAGCAAAACGAATCGCCCAACACCAAAACATTTACAGACTAGCTATTATTAACCACTACAGTATCCCTTGGAAACAAATAATATTCATTTTAAAACCATATTTTTCGTCGACTAGGTTAAAGAATCTTTTCCCTTTAAAAGAGTTCAACAGAGTGTAATAAGAGTTATCAATAACTGAGTGTCACATTATAAACATGGAACAAATCACATTATATATGCAGATTCAAACTAAATTACTAAATCAATCACGTAATGTTCTAGCAAACCAAAACCTTATAATTTGTTGCAAGAAGAACCCCAACTTGTAACAACTTTAAGCGTCTTCCTTCAAAACCCCAACAAGATACTTTTCTTCTATGGCTGTGAAGATGGCCCATACTTTCACACTCTACATAGTAGTATGGGAAGAAGTTGGAATTTTAAGCCAGAACTTACTATTTCAATTGAAGTCGAGTCCAAACCTTATGATATCCACCTGTAACCAACAGTTAAGAAAATAGTAAAATATTGATACCCATTGCTACAATAACACTAAGGAAAAGGTATGATGCCTTGACAAATCACCAGAATAGTAAAGTTAGTAGCAATGCTTGTATACACAACAAAGTAACCAGGTAATCGTATCTCAAACCGAAATCCGTAGCTGAGTGTTTATCTCTGGGACCGTGGAATTGTTAAACACTGATATGGTGGCTAGATTCACCATCAATATAACTCTCGCCGCACAATTGGTAAAGGAATACTATGGCAGAGCTTCCAAAGCAGCTCGGAAAACTAGCACTGCCCACTACAGAAGTGAATGAGCTCGCAAGACATAACCCTAGCTAAAAGTCAATGTAAATCATTTGGTGTGATACATATGTCTATCACTACGTTGGATCCAATCATTTATAGAAAATCTCATTTAATCAATAAAGCCCTGAAACTACTATAGTGTGGGTTCTTATAATAATATGCTAGGAATGATACAAGGGGGTGTCATACCTTTAGAGTTTGACCTGTACATGAAAAAAAATGTGTTAGCCAGGAGGCCAAGTAAGTCTTGGTGTAAACTTCCAAGTTCTTCCCAAACTTCGGAAGTAATATCATATATATATTCTTGCTAAACAAAACCAGCATGTTAATAATTAAGTTGGGGATCATCCTTCAACAAAAATAAGTAAAGTTTACCTCGAACATGTAACATAAAAGAATTTTTTTATATATTTTTGGTTCATTACATAAATTCTATTAAAAAAATGTTTATTTGAAGTGACAAAAAAGAGCCAATTATTATTAGAACCACCAACCATAATCTTAATTGTAATTAGGAATACTTCACCAAACTTAAAACCCAAATGAATTAGAATTGAAAACCACTTGGAGAACTCTACTTGAAACAAGTTTTTTAAATTAATTAAACTAATTGCTGAATATTATTCTAGGTTTTGGACTTTTTATGGGTATATTTTTTTCTTTGTTTTGATTGGAGTTGGAAATCTTTTAAAAATCTTAAATCTATATATGTTAATTCTAAGGGTGTTGAATCAATTTATGCATTCAAAAACAATACTTTCAATTTTATACTTAACCAAAAGAAATTACCCAATTCAACCAAAAATCACAAAAAATCCAAAACATTAAATAAATAAGCTACTCTTTAAAAAAATATATACAAACTTCTCACTATATCACCATTACAAAAAATTTAAGTGGTTTATTTTTTACTTCATAATAAATTTATTAAAATAAATAATTATTTTTAATTTCTTTTTTAATATTATTATAAGTATAAAAATACCTTAATATTTTTTAAATTTTATTTTAATATGAGTATAATAAATGTCACACCTTTAAATTTAAAAGATCCTTGCGTTTAAATGGTTAGCTAAATTAGATTTCTTCTATTTATTTTGTTTTGGAGAACCAAAACGAAATTAGAGATTTAAGATGTATGGTCTTCAATAAATTGTCGATTATTTTCTTCAAAATTTGACCATATTAATTACCAACAAAAAAAAACTATATTGAAAAAAAACTATATTGAAAGAGGTATATAAAATTGTAATTAGAGTATCTTTAATAAAAATTATATAAGCCAAACTCTCAAAAATGGGGCCAACAAACAACATGTTTCATTAATTTAATTATCATTTTCATCAATACATTTTATTTTGATGTTAAAAACTAATTGCTTGAAAAATGCATGAAAATAAACAAGAATATATATTTTTATTTTATATATATATAAAGAATATGTGAGTCCGGTGGGTTAGCTCAAGTGGTTGAGAGTTGTTTATGCTAGCAGAAGGTCTCGGGGTCAAATCTCCGAGTGGCTATGCTGGGCCTCACTTGATGTCCCCACTGGGTTAGGCCATGTAATTAGGGAGTATCTTTAAATTGCTATGTAGAAGAGGGTCACTTGTCCCACAAACAAAGGGTATCATACACCAAATCGATAATTGTTACTTTAAAAATAGATTATTATTTTATTATTCTAAAAAATTAAATGAATTATTTTTCATATTCATAAATCCTAATTGGTATAAAACAATGAAAAAATATGTGTGGTATTTTAATAGGCCCTGGTATCAAACTAGCCAAATATCTATCAACATTTGTGACAAATGTTTCAGATAATCTCGCACCAATATTTCATAATATAATTTAAGTTTTCACAAATTAATAATGTCAAACAGCGTGCATATCAATTTCTACATCTTAGTTAACAATGTGAATTTCCTATATAAATGAGTAATTTTGTAAAAAAAAAAAATACGACTAATTGCACTTTGAGGTGTCTATATCCCACCATGGGGAGATGTTACCACTTTAAAAAAATGATAATAAAAATATTAAAGTAATTAATAATTGCATGTCAGCTTCATATAAATTAATTACACTTTTATATACATATAAATATATAGGTATCTCTATGTGTGTTCACGCATGTGCCAACACATTGAAGAGGAAAAGAAAATGATTGAGAACCATTAAGGAGGAGCAAACTATGCGTAGGTTCATTTTGGATTAACAAACAATATTAGTTTGCTACATTCCATTTTTGTTTCAATCGTTGAATTTATCTAAGCAAAGTTAATATTGTAACATGTATCTATAAAAAAATGTTCAATTAACCATGGTCTAAAACCACAAATGAGTTTCATTTGAGGTGGATAAAGTCAGTGTTGCGTGGTTTGAAAATATAGTGGTGCAATGTCCTTTTTATATGAAATCAATAACTTAACAAGTTCCTTGATTGAGCTATGTGATAAACATTGATTATATGATTCTAATATATATGAAACATGACAACAAATTAATAATATTGTATATGCACTTAAAGTTGAGTGCACGAAGTTGGTGACCTCAAAAGTGGCAATGATGATTCTTCACGAACACGCGCATGCAAGAATGCATGTGCATTTAGAAGAACATGTGCACATTCCTTTTTCTATGGGTTCAATGTCTTCTAAACCAACACACAAACCGCCACCTATTTTTCAAAGTAGGCATGCATAAGAATGCACATGCGCTTTACGAAAGCGCACACACACTCTGAAAGCATGCACACACTTTTATAATTAAAAAAAATGCTTTAGTATTTTGTCCATTCATTAAACCATTCATTTAGTCAATAGCAGATTAAAAAAATGAGTAAGCCATTCATTAAAGCATTCATTCATGAAATAGAGGAAAAAACCATGTAAAAATTTTAATTATAAATAAGAAACTCAAAATTTCTTTAGTGTTCTTTTTTACTTTTCTTCTCTTTAAATATTTAGTCAGAAGCGCATCTTCCGGAATCTAATTATCGGTCTCCCTACTAGTCTACTCGCAAAGTTGAACTTGTGGCAAGGGGCTATGAATTTCTGCAATAATGTCGAAATGTTTCATTAATTTATTTTTATTTTTATAAATACAAGTAATTCATTTAAAAAAACATTACAAAGGTGTTTTTTACTTGGCATGGGCACATCAGCATGTTCATCATTATCTTGTATAGGCTCAACCTGTTCACTGTTATCTGCATCTACATGCTCTAGAGTTGAATTGTAGAGAAATAGAATTAATGTTCATCATTTGCAATTATCTATACAAAACAATAGCATATTAAAAAATTCATTACTAGGAATCGAAGCATGATCTTCGTCGGGTTGGTGTATATCCTCGACATGAACGGGATCATTACTTTCCTGCTCAAAAAGGAATAAATAATTTATGTTCATTTTTTTATTACTTTCCAAGCTTATAATAGTTTCCTTTCATGGTTTTTATTTTCCTTAGTATGAAAGCCTCTTCTTCAAAGTTAAATTCTCATTTTCTCTTCTGTACACCTCTCCAAAACTAACTCCCTTCACAAATTCTAATTTCCCCTTCTTTTCATGCATCAAGGTTGGCTCCTCTCCTTGAATGTGAGAAGCTTGGGGGGACGAGCCAGATAATTGGCCCCCAAAAGACTGTTTGTCTCCAATAAAGTGGATGCGGTGTTCATTTAGGAAACTTTGGTAGTAAGGGACACTATCATTTTGACTCTCAAGAATATGTTTACTAATTGGGAGTTTGTTTCATTAAAGGCTAATGGGTTCTCAGGAAGTTTGGTGATTGGGTGGACCTCTTCTATCTCTCTTTCCAATTCATTTGTAGTATTTTTAGGCATATGCATGATTTTTCATAGTCATGGATTAGGTAAATACTTACATCTTCTTAATTTTTATGGACCATATGGGGGTTGAGAATAATTTTGGACATCACTGTTTCCTGTGACTAGATAAAATTTTATTGAGGAAATATGGGTGGAGAAATAGTGGAAATTCATTATAGAAATAAAATATGGGTCGAGAAATAGTGGAAAGTCATTGTAGAAACTACACCTATGGAAAACCTTCTTGATGCCCTAAATTCTGATAATGCGGAAGAACTAATTCCATGCATAATTGTATATTCTAGTACCATGCAGTAGATATATTAGGTTTATGCATAGTGTACAATAGCTCAAAACAAGCTTAAGAGGTAGATTTATCATAAACAAGAAGCACGGAGTCGTTGCATTTAAAACAAAAAAAAGTTTCTTATACAAGTCCACCTTTTTAGCATGGAATTTAAACATATAATATTATCATGGAAAAATCATTTCACAAGTAAAACAAAGGTGGCATCAACCACAATTCATTTAGGATATGGAAGTCCTTATTCTCAAAGCCATTGGTTGACCTTGATGCTTAAAGTGATGGTAAGTAAGGTTTTTGTTGTAAACTTACCTATAGTAAGTTAAAAATGAAAGATGCCTATCTAATTAGAAAATGAAAGAAAAAATTAACCTACAATATTGATGGGGAATTTTTTACCTATAGATTCCTCATAAATTGCGGGTTACTCATGCAATGTGAGTGCTAGTTGTTAATGTTTTAGGGTAATTAGGGGTTTTCAACAATTTAACGAATTTGTGCTTTAATGGAAATAAATAAACCAAAATACTAACATAAAAGTACAACAGTGACAAGGTCACAGACCAACCTTAAGAGTCCAACCATGGTCATGGCTCAACCTTAACAGGATCATAACATTCACAACCAAACACTAGCAGGTCAACAAGGGTTATGACCCAACCTAGGCAGGCTCAAACAGTTAAAACCCAGTCCTGGAAACCTTGAAACAGTCACAAGCCATATCTAGCAACCTTCAAATAGTCACGGGCTAGCTCCAATAATCATGGACCAACAGTTAGTATCTCAATAAGGTCATGTGTGAGGTAGAGAGAGAAAGAGAAACAAGCCCTTAGATGTCAAGAACAAGAGAGCAATAACTGCATATCAAATGTAGAAAGTGAAACCAATGGATTACTAACATTCCAACCAATGCACCAGCTAGAAACCTTAGGGATAATTCTAGTGTTTTGACTTTCCATGCCCAAGTCAGAAGGAGGTCGTAAGATCGAATTCATGAGGCCCTTGGGGTTAGGTATACATGTTTGCCGACAACATTTACGATACGAGAATTGCAAAAATACCGCATGTGTGTGATATTTGAGCATTAACATGACCAGTAAAATCCCATCTAGATTCATAGAAATAACGGGGAACCCACTAAGGCCAACGGATCTACCATCATTTATATCCATCAAGGAAATGGTCATTTCATCAAGAGTAAATTCTTAATCACATACCCTTTCATTTTAGAGGCAATAGTCAGCAAAGAAGTAAGCTTGCATGGAGTCCTTACTCTTATTATTGAGGCCCTAGAATTAAAGGACATCCCTATGATGAGCTACAAGCTTTTTTCCATCTCTTATCTCTTTAGGATGCAACCTCCTGCATTTTGGATGGTCACTATATTTTTAGGGGTCTGCTTAGTAGCTAGAAATTTTGAAAATGCATCATTTATCCTATCCTTAGAGTTTATCAAATGAAAATTGGCACATAGTTTTGTTCCACTAACATGCCTAATTTCATCCATATTAAGAAAAAAATTGCAAATCAAACATGTAGCTCCTCACCCTAGGGTGAAAATTGCAGCCTTCAATTGAGACCAACCAACACACCATTCACTACCTTGTTGCCAATGATATACTGTCATCTATAACTAGAGCTAAGATTAAGTCAAATTATAAGAGTTCCATGAATAACTAGGGCTGAGAGTGAGCCATAAAGTGCTTGTAACAACCCTTTGGAAGGGCACTAGTAAGGGTCATCATAGACAATATAACCAATAAGATGGGAAGTAATGTATAAGGGACAATACAAGTCAAGAAATGAGTGACAGAATTGAATTGTAGGATTACCTTTTAGAAAATTATATTCTATCATTTAGTTTCACGGGCATGGAGAACATAAGGTGCCATTTTAAATCAAAGACTATTATGATGATTAATCAATACCTTGAGCCACCACACCTTGGGATAGATTGTAAATGGAAATATATCCAAGTGGATAGTCATCTACTGACAATAAATTAGATTGTGAAAGTAATTATATCAAAATACGATTGATTTAAACGAAGGATTATAAATAAATAAAAATTAAAGTTTCTAGATAAATTTTCCAAACTAGGTCAAAGGGACTAGACATTACAAGAAATATGAGAAGCCCATATAAAAGTAGGGGATATTTCTACAAAAGAAAAGAGAAAAATATAAACTCAATGGTAATATTCCATAGATTTCATAAAAAATTATTTAAGGGTTGGCTATTGTTTACTAGAGGTTAATGAGCAAGAAGATGACACATATAGATAGAGTGTTTACTCACTAGTTAGTCCCATTGAAAAGAGAGCTACACATGACAAGTCATTAAAAAAGGGCATATAAATGATATATGTAACACCATGCACCTTACTCAAAATACTAATTAGTTTGTGTAGTTATACATGACTCCATTTATTGAAAGTTACACTTGAACTATTTGCTTCAAAATAGATATCTATACTTTCCTTTGGAAATGTTAAGTTTACCGAGGCTATAATTATTAACTTTAACAAGCTAGCATTAGGCCAACTGCACACTAACTAGTTTGTTGAGATAAAATTTTAACACTATATATACCATTCTAATTAGTATAGATTCTTGAACCAAACCAAAGATATGGTTTGTGCCTATGATAATAAAGTTGGGATATGCTATGTGAAATTGGGATATATGTTCTCTCCAAAAAAAAGGAGTTGTAGACCATGTGTCAAAATAGAAGCATGACACATTTGAAAGTCACAACAAGTGACTACCTATCATTATTGGTGAATAAGTTTTAGAAAAATCAACAATCTTTCCAGATATAGGGAATATCCTAAGAAAGATAATGTAGATGAACTTGCATAAACCCCATTCCTGCTCAAGGTCTGATCTATCCTTATGTCAATATATTCTATTGAACTGTAATATATTATTATCAAGGTTTTCTCTAAATGTTTTTATTTAATTTATCTTTATCGTTAGGATTTGCTGTCAAGGGATGATCTATCTTTATGTGTTATGTTGTTTCCCACTTCAACATTGATATGTATTCTTGCCATAGCCTTCAACAAAACCACTTTATTCCCTGTTGATACAGACATGTGGATTGTGGGTCACTAAAACACTATTTTTCCCTGCTTCGAGTTCATGCCAAAATGGTATTTAAAATTATCAATATCAATCATGGTTACAACTCATCAAATTATTTTCCTCTTTGAATCCTCTAGAGATCTATTTGATCTGATACCAAAATGATACAGAAAATGAGGGACAAGACCCAAGTAAACAATGGAAGATAATTAATTTAACGAAAAAATATTCTCACAGAAAACTACTCTCAGAAAATACACTCAACAAATCTTAATATGGTTCAAATACACAGTAATAAACTATGATTACAAATACTTCAAAGGACCTAAACAAATACTTCCTCTTTGCTCCACTAAACACACACAGGTGTTGTTAAAA
>LPNX010724265.1:1127283-1141171 GCA_001517045.1 Pseudotsuga menziesii
ATTACAATGACTTTGTAATTATTTATCCTATATGTTAATAATCATCCACCATCTAACATATTTATTCTTCATCTTAAAATTTCTGAAATAATTACTTATAAAATTATTAAAAATTATTTCACAAAATAAATATTAATATAAAAAGTTAACAAATAATACTTTGATTTTAATATAAATGTTTATTTTCACAAAATTCGTCATTGTTATTATATTTACTTTTTAATTGAGAATGATCAGATTATTCATATAATCTATCTTAAATTTTAACTTTCTCATAACTTTTGACTTTGCCAAGTGTCGTCGCAAATTCGACACACTATTGTCGAATATCCGACGACTCATCCTCCAAGTGTCGTCGCAAATTCGACACACGTCCGTTGCATATTCTACGACCTAATGTCGCATATCCGACGACATAGTGTTGCAAAGTGTCATCGAAAAACCTACGCTGAGGATGTCGTAAATTTGATGATGCTTAAAGAAATCGGAAGGTACAACACTTTTCATCATTGCAAACCGACAAAAACGTACTTTACGTCGGATGTCATCGGATTCTGTCATCGGATTTGGGGTTCAAATCTTGTTGTGATAACATCCTATCCATGCATCAATTTTTGGATTTCATTAGCTCACTAGAAAGGTATTTAAGAGATATACATGATTATATCATTAGTATTTCATATTTATACAAAAACGTTTCTTATTTTGGAAAATAATATAAAATGTATGTTTAGGTCATGATCGATACCTCAAACCACTACATAGTCACTCTAATAATGATATTTGGTGTTCAATGGTATTTGGGTGCTCCTATGAGGTTTCTTAAATGAGAGATGGTTTTAGGATCGTGACTATTGATGATGTCGATACCATTAGGTGGTTTTGAGTAGTATTTAGGAATATCAAGGCCTTCGGAATGATGTTCCAAGGAAGAACACCATACCTTTGACCCTAAATAAACCTTGAGGCATCCAAAGCCAGGAATAATTCCTCAAAGCACCATCCATGACTTTGTAGGGATATTCTGGAACTATGCATTTAGGTCTTGTGGCGTTAAGGCCTTCGACATGGTCACTGTACAATTCCTCTATCCCTTAAATTATTGTTGAGGCATCCAAAGCCATGTTTTATTCCTCAAAGCACCAAACATGACTTCACAACGGTATCCATGGAACTATGTTTCTAGGTCTTATGATCTTGGGGTCCTCGACATGGTCAATATAACAGAACTGAACCTTAGTACATAGAGGATGCTTCTAGCCATCAATGGTTAAGAATTTTTCCTCCACCAACCTAAGGTGGTCTCCTAAATGTATCATTGACCTATAATTAAAGTTGTTGGTTCTATTAGGTTGTTTTAAGCAATAAGTACATGTCTTAGGGCCTTGGGAATGATGCTATTTGGAACAAGACCTTTCCTTTGGCCCTAAATAAACCATTAAGAAATTTAGGGCCATCAACAATGCCTCAAATCACTACACATGATTTGGAATTGGTATCCATGGTTCTATGTATCCAAGTCTTGGGGACATGTGGCCTTAGACATGGTTAGGGGAGGAGAATTGAACTTAAACCCTAAAATAATATTTTAGCCATATAATAAGGTTTCCCCATTAAGCACACATGGCCTCCTGGAAGTATCATTGACTTATGATTGATGATGTTGGTACCATTAGGTGTTTTTGAGTAGTATTTACATGTCTTAGATCCTTGGGAAAGATGTTCCAAGGAGAAATACCATGTGTTTTTCCTTGAAAAAATTATTAATGCATTGAAATCCATGAAGAATGCCCCAAAATGACACATAAAACTACATAGGGGTATCAACGACACTATATAATCTAGGTTTTGTATCCTTAGAGACTTATACATGGTCAGTGGAGGAGTCCTAAATCATGGGATCCAATGGAATATTATATCCATCAAGGTCTAAGAAGGTTTCCTCCACCAACCACATATGGAACCTTTACAGTATCATTAAACTATGATTGAGGATGTTGGTTACATTATGTGGTTTTAAGCATTCTGTAGGTGGATCAGGACCTTGGGAATGATGTTCCAAGGAATAAGGCCACCCCTGTGGCTCTAAAGAAACCATTGAGGAATATAAATCCATGTACAATGCCTTGAGGAATGATGCATTAATTTGCAAGAATATTCATGCCACTATGTATAAGAGTTTGGGACTTATGGACTTGGACATGGTGAGTGTAGGAGAATTGAATCTTGGGTCCTAATGAATCTTCTAGCCATCTAGGGCTAAGGAGGTTTCCTGCACTAACAACACATGGAATCTTGATGTTATCATTGGCTTATGATTTAGGATTCCAGTTCCATTAGGTATTTTTTGGAAATTTGTACATGTGTCAACGACTTAAGGATGATGTTCCAATGAATAAGACCATTCCCATGTCCCTTAAGAAACCATTGAGGAATCCAAATCGATTGACAATTCCACAAAGCACCATCCATGACTTTATAAATGGATCCATGTTGCTATGTACCTAAGTCTTGGGGGGATAAGGCCTTTGAAATATTCATGGGAGGATACCTAAACCTTTGTCCCTAAAGTAATATTCTATCCATCCAAGGATAAGAAGGTTGAATCCATCGACCACACATGGCGTCTTTATTATGACTAAGTATGTCTATGCCATTAGGTAGTTTTGATTAGTATGTACATGAAATATGACCTTGAGAATGGTGTTCTAAGGAATAAATCCATGCCTTTGTCCCTAAAAAATCATTAAGGAATTTAGATCCATGAAAAATTCATCGAATCACCATGCATGACTTGGTACGAGTATCCATAGCATTGTAGATATATATTTTTTCGCTTTGAATCCTTATTTATGGTTAGTGAAGGATACCTAAATCTGAGTTGCTAAATGAATCGCCTATCCATCTAGTTCTAAGAATGTTTCCTCTACCAATCATGCATAGCCTACATAGGTTATTAATGGCCTATGATTGAGGATGTCGGTGACATTAGGTAACTTTTGAGTAGCATGTAGGTGTCCCAAGGATTTGGGAATGACATCAGAAGGAAGACTACCACACCTTGGACCTAAAGAAACCTTTAAGGAATTTTAAAACATGAATAACTCCTTGAATAATGACACTTGACTACACAAGCTTATCCCTGACATTATGTATCCAAAACTAGGAGGCTCCCCCTCTTACTCTCTCCCCAAACTTCTATTTCCTTCTCCCTCTCTCTCTCACACTTGCTCCCTCTCTCTCTCCCTTCATATTCCCCTATCCTCTTCCCCATTTCTATCTAAACCCACTCATTCTCTCTCTGTGTGTGTGTAATTATTACCCTCTCTCCTACCCTCTCCTCTCCCTCCATCCCTCCCTCCCTCCCTCAATCTCTCTCTCCATCTTCCCTTTTCTCTTTCCCTTTCCTCAATCACCTTCACTCTAAACCTGTTTATCTATCATTGTCTCTCTCTTTCCCTCCCTTACTCTTCCTCTCTTACTTTATCTCACTCACCATCTTTGTTTCTCTCTACCTATCACTCTCTCCCTCTAACTCTCAACCTCTCTCTCAAAACCTTTTCACTCCCACTATCCACCCTCTTTACCTCTACCCCTCTCTCTCACTCCCTATCTCTTCTCCCCTCTCCTATTCATTCTCCCTACATATATCCCCCTTTTTTACTCCTTCTACCACCATTGTTGTCTCATGCTCTATCTACCTCTTAATATCCACCTCTATCTCTTTCACTATCCCCCATACCTCCACCCCTCTCTCTCCCCCTCCCTCTCTCCCGCTCTATATTTCCTATATCCTCCCCCCTCTCTCATCACCTTATTCTACCTCCCACTCTCTCTCCCTTCCTCCCTCTCACTCCCTCCTCTCTCTCTCTCTA
Source organism: Pseudotsuga menziesii (assembly GCA_001517045.1). Taxonomy (NCBI): domain Eukaryota; kingdom Viridiplantae; phylum Streptophyta; class Pinopsida; order Pinales; family Pinaceae; genus Pseudotsuga; species Pseudotsuga menziesii. The sequence goes on from LPNX010724265.1 coordinate 1,131,159, forward strand.
TACTACCCACTCCTATCTATCTTCCTCCCTCAATATCTCTCCCTTACACTCTCTCTCTCACTGTCTCTCTCACTTTACCTCTCTCTCCCTCTCTCTTTCTCTATCTCCCCCCTACTTCCATATTCCTCTATACTTATATCCACCTATCTCTTATACAAATCTCTCTCTCTCTCTCTCTCTCTCTCTCTCTCTCTCTCTCTCTCTCTCCTTAGACTCTCACTCTCTCTATGTCTCTTTCTCCCTCTCTCCCTCTCATCAACTCACTCTCTCTCCCCCTTGACCTATCACTCTTCCTCACACTATTCTTGTTATCTCTCTTTCTCTCCGTTTATAAGTCCCTCCCTCTTACTCTACTCAGTCAATCTCTCCCTCTCCCTTCACCTATCACACTTCCCCATCCCCTGATTGCATTCCCTTTCTCCATCTACAATTCCCTCCCTCTCACCCCTCCCCCCTCCAAACATACATCCGAGAGCACATGCATGCATTAGGAATGTATTCAATTCTCCTCTATTGATCATGTCGAAGGCCCCAAGGCCATAAGATGTAGAAACATAGTGCCATGGATACTTATGTCAATTCATGTTTGGTTCTTAAAGGAATTGTCCTTGGCTTTGGATGTCTCAACCAAGGAAAATTTTAGGTGCAAAATTTCACCGATGGGTGAAAAAATAGGGTTTAAAATTTTGAATTGATGAATTTTTCTAGTGATATATTTTAAAATGGTGTATAATAATTCACCATAAAGTTAAATATTTTTTTACATATTTAAACTCCTTCCCATCCAAAAATAAATAAATAAATCGTGGTAAAGGATCCTTCATTTTTGCCCCAATTAAATGGAATCAATATTTTTTTAGGAATAGTTTTCCCAAGATTTCACCCAAGGGTTATACATGTTAGGATAATATTGAATTATGTTCATTCAAGATAACCTTATTAAATATAGTCTTTATTCCATTAATAATGGGTTTACCATTGGTTGTTTAAGAGCCCATAGTTTTGGGTGTCCCATGGTATTTTCCCATGGTATCACATGTGATAAGAAAATATTTTCTTAAGATAATCACGATAAATAATGATTATACAATGGGTGGTTTATGAGCCCATGGTTTTGGGTGTATCATGGTATTGACCATGGTATTGTATGTGATAAATCCTATTTAAGGACTTCAGGAACTCCATGGTAATTATAAGATCTAACTTTTTCTTGAGATATTCATGATAATTGTTGATGAACATATTATTTAATTTTCATTTATTTTATTATTAGACATGTTTCCAGTGCTTTCCCACTACAACAGGTGAAAATGGAAGTTCTACTAGCTCAAGGAAGCCAAGGTAGAGAGCACACAAGAGAGTGTCTCTTGCGGCAACGATATGTGTAATAGGTGTGGTAACTATGAGTAAAACCTCATAAAATGTAAAGTAAACTATGCAACTAGAAATATAGACCAAAGTGCAATGCATGTGAGCATGAAAGTAAAAATACTAAAATGAAAATATTGAGCCATAAATGTAAGCAATAACTATAAATAGTAAACAGTAAAAGTAAAATGCAAATGCAATAAATTCTTTTTTTTCCAAAGAAAAAAATCATAAATATTTTATTCACTTTCAGCAAATGGCCCTCAAAGTCCATTATACAAAATCCAACTATGAAGTTGTCATTAAATAACAATATTTGCCTCAGGAGGAGCACAAGAATCATTACCATATCCATAACTGATCCAATAGTAAAGTTATCATTACATACAAGGTATCTTCAAAAAGAACCAAAACCGAAACTTTTCAGAAGAAAAGATATCAAAATGTCATGCATTCAAATCAGTCTGATCTTAGCAGAATTTTTTCATCGTTCCTGATCATTCAGGTTAGATCAACTGTGAATCATAGTGATCACAAGAAAATATAACCAGAGCAAAACAAGCTGGCTGAAATGGTCTCATAAATGAATGATAATTCATAAGCTGAGCAAAAAAATCAGCGGCTAATAAATTGGCCATTTCCAGACCATCCAGAGAAAATAAAGTTCATATCCATGTCAACACCATATAAGAAGAGGCCAAACAGCCCACTTATCAAGCTCTTAACTATGTTGCTTGAAATCACCAAAATTATGCAATAAATGCAATAAATTCATGGAACACATTCATGCACCACACATGAAATATTAAGTGGATTTTCTTTTCATTCTTTAAATAAATGGGGAAACTTTTACATTTGGTTTCGAGTTACCTCGAATAGTAGGGGTCCCTTGTAACTGTGTGATGTATGGTGCTCCTGCTCTTCAACATTCACTGGTTGTCCACCTCAAAACCAACTAGGTGCTTCTCTCAATAGGGGTTCCAAGCTAAAGATGGTAGCTAGGGGTTTCGGGAGTAAAACTAATGGAGTTTTGGCAAGGAGAAAATAGCTTCTTTTTTTTTAAATGGGGCCTCCACCCCTCTTTTATGGAAAATTTTACCAGCTGTAATTTTTCCCTTCATTTGGGGAAACCATGGTATTGGCACTAGGTTTCGAATTTCCCGCTCTTCATCGATTTTTGAATATTTTCCCCATTTTCTTTTTATTTTCCTTTTTTTTTTTGGAATATTTATGCAGAAAAATGAATGTTTTTTTGATAATATAGTCATATAGATTAAGACGTTTAGGTTGGTGGGGGCGACCGATCTTTAGGATAATGGGTGTATGGACGATGTGACTAAGGGGGTTGAGCTTAGGTGAACAAATTTTTGGTTTTAACAAGACCAATGTTTATTTTATTAATATAGTCCATTGTATTCATCAATCCATTCCAATTTTTTACTTTCCATTTTAGAAATTATGCCTTTATTTTATTTGATAAATTCATTTTAGTTCATGCTTGAAATGTTGTCTATAAGAGGGGTAAATTATGTTTTTATTTTCAAACATAGAAAATGAGTATATTATAATTATATAAAAATATTTTCCTATTAAATTATATATAATCTTAATTGTATCAAAACATATGTATTCACCAAAAAATTACAAATATTTTATAATGTAGTGAAAGATTTGCCAATATTTTACAAATATTTTATAATTTAATGGAACATTCGTCAAAAACAAATATTTACATATTTTATTATAAATCAATTAGCCTTTTAATTTTCCTACTTACCTAGAGGATTCACCCAATTATTATAAATATAAATTTATGGAGGGTTCTTAAAATTTTCCCTTTCCTCAACAATAATTTTAGGGATAAAGGTATGTGTTAGAATAATAAAAAATCTATTCCCATACTTGGTATATATTTATTAATATTTAGAATTAATTTCCTAGGCTCTAGACCAGATAGATGAACTCCACTTGCAATTATGGTAAACAATTGCCATGTTTACACCCAGGATTTCCTTACACATATTTTGGATAAGATTCTTCCAACTATACAGACTTCCCATATTAGTAACTATGCATTTCCTGCCTTTAACAGTTTTAGATAGTTTTTGCAGTTTTAAAGTAGAAAGGGTAAAATCTAGTCACATGGAAAACGCCTATCTTTTCTTGAACTCATATTCCATCGTTTTCTCTCATTTTTGGAATTATTTAGTTGAATTTCCATCACGAATTAGCTATCCTATCTCAATTATCTAATTTTTTATATTCCTTTAATGGATTGGAAATTGATTTATACACCTATGGGGTTTTTCTGGTTTTAGTAAGCCTGCCTTATGAGATAGTCTTGAGTTTCCTCTTTGGAAATTCTATTTTTTCCTTTATAAGGATGTGTTACCTATGTAATAAAATCAATTATCATTCATTTATCATTCTTTAATGTGTGTTCATCATTCTTCTTCTCTCCTTATGCTAATTTTCTGCAATTCTCTGTGAGGTTAATTATGTGCCTAGATCCTAGCTAGTTTATAGAATTATTGCTACCATAAAGGCTTTAGAATTATGACATGGTATCAGAGCTATGAGATCTCATTAATTAATCCCCCTTTTAATATTTTTAGGTTTAATTTGTAGGTACAAATTCAAATGGATTCAATATTTCTTACTTCATCCGCAATTTATTTAGAGTGGAAATTGAAGATGATTTCATGTCTAAAGAGACAAGGTCTCTATGATGTTTCTATTGGAGATGCTAAAGAGTATTATGAATAGATACATGAATGGGTGAATTACTTTGATAGATATTTTTGAGCTATCTATCTATCTTTTTCTCCAAGCATGGGCTACCTTGTTGATTATGTTGACTACCCAAAGGATATCTGGACAAAACTGGATAGAGATTTGGGAAAGAACAATGAGGATCAATCTAGAAATTTGGAGAGAGCATATAGCTCCTTAGTGATTTCTATTTTTCATGATATCTCAACCTCTATAGTCTTTGACTAACTTGTTCATGATCAAGAAGTCTCTCATGCATTTCTTGTTTCTACCATTCTCTTTGATTTGAATGCTTCCTCTTTCTATCAAGAAGTAAATATTGAAGAACCATCTGTTTTGTATCTCTTTTAGTTGAAGATACCGATTCATATTCTTATGATTCTAATGATGAATAATAAGTGACTAATGGAGCTTCTATTACCATTTTGTATGATCCAATCACACATTCAGTGCTCTCTATGTCTTCTATCATATATTCTGAGATCCATATGCCCGATCCTTCACACCTTGTGCATACCTCTCTCCTTGATGGTGTGCAACTCAATGAATTCCAAGATTCTTCCTTATCTAGATCAATTCCTATTTTTGTCATACCACTCACCATACTTGATCCCATGTGATTCTGCAACTCCTCCTTTGTTCTTGGCATTTATTTTCAAAGCCTCCTTGAAGATTTTGAACATCTCTTTCTTTCCTCCTTTCATACTTCTACCACTGAGGATTCTTTATTAGTTTATGCTCTAGAATATTCTACTTATGTTCCATTCTATATTCCTTTGGATACTTTGGAAGCTATATCAACCTATGGATGCTCTTCATTCGCACTCCCTAATCCTAAGCCTTCTCCTTTTTCATACATACGCACTTGCACACTTCCTCTTAGTGTAAATGAAGTTGGAGATCTTATGCATTTTCTTGGATGCTTATTTCATATATTTGGATCTGATTTCACCTCTACTGATTCGAATTCCAAGTCATCACATCATCTTGGAGCTTATTACAACTCTTAATAACTTTCATTCCTTCTTACACATTAGTAGATCTCAGTTGTTATACATGGTCGCAGTTTCCATCCTGTAGTTGTTCTTGATCCATGTGAGCTGATTTATCTTCTTCCAAAGAAGAAGATTCCCCCAGACATCAAAATTTAGTTTGGATCAACATCAACACCAACAATCTTTGTTTACCTTTCATGTCCTTTTCTTGAGGGAGGATTTTCCCCATGTGGTTTTTCCTCTTTCCTCAGTTATCTGGAAAAATAAATTGTAAAGGGTGACCATAGAATTCTTGTTGGGACCTATATATATCTATTATATATTTCTAATATTGCACATAAGTAATGCTTAAATGGGGGTGTTAGAATAATAAAAAACCCATTCCTAAACTTACAATATAGTTATTAATCTTCAAAATTAATTTCCTAGGTTCCAGGCTAGGTAGTTAGCCTCCACTTGCAATTATGGTCAACACTTTACATTTTTACACCCAGGAGTTCCTTAAACATATTCTAGATAATATTATTCCAAATATACAAACTGACCAGATTAGTAACTATGCATTTCCTTCCTTTCAAAACTTTAGATTGTTTTTGCAGTTTTAAAGTGGAAAGGGTAAAAGATAGTCACATGGAAACTTCCTATCTTTTCCCAAAATTATCCTCCATCCTTTTCTCTCCTTTTTGGCATGATTTAGTTGATTTCAATCACTAATTATCTAGCCTATCTCACCTATCTAATTCTTGACCTTCCTTTATTGGATTGGAAAGTGTTTTATACACCTAAAGGGTTTTTCTGGTTTTAGTAAGCCAACCTTATGAGCTAGTCTTCCGTTGCTTCTTTGGAAATTCTATTTTTCCTCTATAAGGATGTACTACCTATGTAATAATATCAATTATCATTCATTGATCATTACTTAATCCGTGTTCATCATTATTCTTCTCTCCTTATGCTAATTCTCTGTGAGGTTAATTGTGTTCCTAAATCCTTAGCTAGTTTATAGATTTCTTGCTACCATCAAGCCTTTATAATTTTGACAACATGGTCCATTGACCTTGTAAAAGTACTGAAGACCACAATAACTAGATACATAGTGCACTGGATACCGGTACAAAGTCATTGATGGTGATTTGAGGAATTATTTGTAGCTTTGGATGCCTTAATGGTTTCTTTAGGGCCAACGTTATGGTGTTCTTTCCTAGAATTCCATTCCCAGGGCCCTATGACACTTGCATACTACTCAAAACCACCGAATGGTACCAAAATCCTCAATCATAGTCCAATGATACTTATAGGAGGCCATGTGTGTTTGGTGGAGGAAACCTTCTTAGCCTTGGATGGATGAAAGATTCATTTAGGGATCATGGTTTAGGATTCCTCCATTGACCATGTATAAGGTCCCAAGACTAGAATACCTAAATACATAGAACTATGGATACCTATAGGAAGTCATGTGTGGTTCTTCGATACATTATTCATAGAACTGTATGCCTAATGATTTCCTTAGAGTGAAAATTAGCATCATCTTATTTCCTAGAACATCAATACCAAATCTATAAGACACCTAATTAAGGTTCTTGATTTCCTCTAATGGCTCCATTCAAGTCCTTAAGACCCATCTGACTATGAAAAAACTCTTGATTGTTCCCCAATCCATATTTTATGCCAAAGATCAACTTTAAAAGGTGTAAGCCATGGTTCATGTCCTTGATCATTTCCCATTACCTCATGAATCTTATATTAGGTTATATTTTCCACAATTTATTCTCCAAGTATGGTTCAAGACCCATCTCTAGTGCACAAAATAACATAATGCCACCCATATCCCACTTTAAGGATAATGATCTACTATATAATGCATGTCTTTTGGTATCAGGACTTGTTTATGGTCTTTGGTCCCTAGACACTTCATATAGGGATTGAAAGTATTATATTCCTCCCACACCCATAGTTAAGGCCTTGAAATGCATCCCTAATTTCCAAGGAATTATAGGGTCCATCATACTCATATTGGAGGAAAACAAATCCCCTTTAAAGGGATCGTGTGATGGTTTGATTCCTTGTTCATGATGTGAGAGCCCTATATCTTCACTAACATCATAATTAACTCCCGCCCTTACATTATCCATGTTCCTAAAAAATATCCCTCATTAAAAGACTCATAAGAGAACCCAAATACCATTGAACACCAAATATCGTTACTAGAGGGACTCTACAGTGGTTTAAGGTATCGATGATGACCTAAACATTTATTTGCTATTTTTTTTTTTAAATAATAAATAGTATTAGTATAAACATAAAATAATAATGATACAAACATGTAGATATATGCAATACCTTTCCAAAAGCATAGGTTTAGATATGATTTTATGTCCAAAATACTAAACCATTTTTAAATTATAAAAGCGTGTATGCACTTTTAGAGCATGCATACGCTTTTGAAGCATGTGCATGCTTTTAGAGTGCATGCACACTTTTAGAGCATGTGTGTATTTTCAAATCGCAAGCAGGATTTTTGAGTGAGTCACACTTTTTTGAATTTGAATTTCATAGGTGGGAGGATTACTTGCTTGTTAACTAGGTTGGTTCATATTTAGGTTTGATATGAAAAATCTAGTGCTTCAGGATAAAAATTCATGAAAACCTCTCATTTTCAGGATATATATATGATGTCTATGTTTTTTACATTATTTTTCTATAGGATAAAAAAATATGTTGTTAATGAAACTACATACCCATATAGAGTCGACTGTGTAGATTACAAATATATAATTTTTTTCCAATAATATTGTTTACTATTTTTAATATTTTCCTCTTGACATATACCAAAATCTTAAAAAACATACCTCCTTTGTTTTTGCTATAACGTTTTTTTCTCCTTAAGCAATTTTACCAAAATTCTATGGTGGACTAGCACACATTGAGACTTACGATCTAAAACAAAGTGTTTGATAATGTTAAGACCCCTTTAGGTCGCACTAACAAAAGTCCTTGTCATTTCAATAGTAGAATGACTTTCATATATATGTGTGTGTGTGTGTGTGTGTGTGTGCACTAGATCAATTTGTTCTCTACATCTCTACAATTTTTTGTAGTGAAATTCCATTATTTAGGTATTGCAAGGTTGCACTAACAGACACATATACACTATATTTTGCATGAAACTTAACATACCGAGGTTGGGAAAACACAAATTTCACCTATTCATACACAATTTTCATAAATAAAAATTTTGTAGTTGGAAAACTAATTCATTTTCCTACATTTCATATTTTTACACCATATTCAAATTCATTGTGGAGGTATCTCGAATCATCCCTCCAAGTTAACAGAGTGTTGTTTTCCTAGGTTTGCATTGCCATTAATGTGTCATGAGAGACCAACATTAAATTGCACTAGCCTTGAAGTAATATGTTTAGAAATAGGATTTAATTTTTATCTAGAAGATTCAATTGACACTTGAATATAAGCTACTATGCTACTATTGTAAAGACATTTGAATTAACAAAGTTCTTGATTGAAATATGCAATAAACATTATCTATATTATGCTAATACATCTAGAAAATGACAACATACTCATAATATTGGATATGGACTAAATCAATTTGTTTATACTTAGGATTTGATTGAGCTATGCAATAAACATTATCTATATTATGCGAATACATGTAAAAAATGGCAACATACTCATAATATTGGATATGGACTAAATCAATTTGTTTATACTTAGGATTTCATTCTTATTTAGGAAATTTTATTGATAATTAAATAAATACTTCAATACTACTATTGTAAAGAGATTTTTTACCATGTAAACAAAAACTACTTACATCTAGAAAAATAACTTCAATATCAAGATAGACAACAATGATGCTACATTCATTGATTTCAATGTGTGTACATTGCTTTCTGTATTTCTTGCATTGATTTAAATATATTACCTTCGTGTATTGATTTCAATTTCCTCCTATAATAATAAAATGGATTATGTACAATGAAATAAATATATTTCAATGCTCATGCATTGGTTTCAATGTGTCTTGCATTGATTTTGATATATTACATTCATGCATTGATTCCAATGTCCTCCCATAATGAGAAAATTAACGATGTACAATGGAAGAAATTTATTTCAATGTTTCTGCATTGGTTTCAGTGTTTGTTGCATTAATTTCAATGTGTTAACTTCATTCTTTGATTTCAATATATTAACTTCATGAATTGATTTAAGGTTTCCTGTTTTTTTACAATATGTCATCTCTTTGATAAAAAGGTTTCAAGCACAATTTCATTCCATAATGAGAAAATTGATGATATGCATGTTAAGGATGTAAAAAGATAAACTTAAGAACATGTTAGGTGAAAAAGGGAGAAGTTTTAAGAAAACATTAATGAAAAAAAGGAAAATCAAACAAAAAAAGTGAGGTTGAATGACTAAGAGATAAGTGATTTACAAGTCTTGTGTTTAATTACCTTGTAAGAAGAGATGATGCATGTGAAATATATACTCATACATGAAATGATTTTTATTCAAAAAAAATTGTTAATAAAATTTGATTCAATATAGGAGGAGATTTATCACTCTATAATCTATCTGTCTTTTATCCTCCTTTTTCATATTTACCATCTTTATTTACTATATGCATTTTTCACCATTCAAAATTCTTAATTACTATTCAACTTATTCCTCATGTAACTTATCAAGTGGTCTTCTTGATAGTACACTCTTTATTATTATAAATCATACTTACTAAATTTCAAATGATCATATACATAAACATATACATATATACATATACATATACATATACATATACATATACATATACATATACATATACATATACATATACATATATATATATATATATATATA
>LPNX010724265.1:1141362-1185997 GCA_001517045.1 Pseudotsuga menziesii
GTGTGTGCACACACACACATACATAGATGTACATACATACATACATACATACATACAACGACTACACCCAACCTAGATCCACTTAAAATACAGATCAAATCCCTCAAGGGGAAAATGTTTCATCAAGTTTTGCACTCTAAAAAAATGTTTGCACCTCAAGGGATTTGGTCCCTCTCATCACTTGAAAAATCTAGAGTTAAGATGGATCTAATCTTGTTTAGTATAGAAAATGGAAGGAACTTAGGTATGATCATGCACACCACCATGCCATATAACCTTTATTAAATTTTCATGGACAAATAAAATTGTTTGACCATGCATACACCTACACAAGTATAACTATATTAAAATATAATTAAAAATTAGTTGAAATGAGCACAGGTTAAATACCAAGATTATTTCAAAGGAATACTATGTAATGTATTAGGATAAAAAAATGAATTGATATAATGAGTTTTAAGGTAATCATGTTAATCAAATAAATTTCAAAATTGAAATACTACATCATCATACACCATATTGACATAATTTTGATGTGATGATAATCACTTTCCATCTCACTAACCACCTATATATGATGTCCATGGGGTGATAACTCTAAGTATGAAAAAGATTATGTGAGTTCATAAAGTGGGTATGTAATTTTTTCAATATATATTTGGGTATAATGGTAGATAATTAGGAGTTTGGGGTGTGGGTAAGTTTCCATCTTTGTATCTCTGTCTCCCACTTTATCTCACCAACAATGACCATTTCCAATTAACATCACATAATCAGCAAGTAAACTTAACACATATTTAGTGAGTTATCTTTGCATATCTCTTGGTGGAAAACATGCAATGCTTCAATGTGAAGCTTCTCAAACTTAGTTAGTATCCATATGAATTTGGAATTATCCTTACCCAAATAATATCTTATGGATGCTCTAAATATTGACCTAGCTATGAGTTTTCAAGGAAAATTATAGAGAAGAATGAATGTACAGTTACACTGATGGATTTTTTTCCTGATATCCAGTAATACCATGACAACAAAATTTGCATGTCAAGTTTTTAATGTAATTACCTATGTACAAAGCAATTTCAAGTCATTGTTCTTGTAGACACTACAATATAACGTTGCATACCAATTGTTTGATGAAATGATTTCAGGTAAAGTGTGTGGATAAATGACTACTCAACATACACACTTTCAAATCATGGTTAAATAATTCATTGGGATTAATTTGATGATGTGGATGAAATCAAAGGTTAATATTAGATAATTAGGAGTTGGGTGGAGGTGGGTTGGGGTTGGGGTGGTGGAGGGGGAGTGAGGGGTTTTTATATTTGTATATAATTCTAATATGTATCAAAATATGATCAATTATACGTAATGCTTACTTAGTGAGTCATCTCTTGGGGTCAGTGCATCTTCCTTGGAAGAAAACCTACAATTTTTCAATGTGATGATTCTTAAACCTAATTGATCTCTATATGAATATGAAAATTTCAAGTTGGACTCATCCTTACATGAATAATATCCAGTGTATGCTCTAAAAATGGACATGGTTGTGATATTCTAAGAAACATTTAGAGAATACTTCATTTACATTGATAAATTTTAGAGTACGTTTGTGATATGGAGTGTTTTGTGTCCTCTACCTTTGATGTGTAGTGACAGGTTGTGAATGTAGATATTATAGATAAAGGATCTATACCAATTTTTTCCTCATCCTTGTGTGTTTCTCCTTATTTGGCCATTTTCTAGCATGCTTTATTTCATATGGCGGGGTTTGACAGTGCGAAGGTGCTACAAATATTTGTACAAGAGTTAGGGAAGTTAAAGATCAAGGATCACAAGGTGTATGGCCATTATGTTTTGGCCCAATTTTTTCCCAAGGATGTTTTCTTCAAAGAGTCTATTATGTTCTTTATGGTGGTCAACAATACCATGGAAACAAAGTTTGTATGTCAAATGTTTTAAGAAATATTTACTCACAAAGTGTTTCATTAATTCCTATATCATGAAATATCAAGTTGTTGTTCTTGTGGCTACATAATCTAAGTTAGATAGATAACTATTTTATGAAGTGATTGCAAGTCAAGTGTTTTAATAGATTATTTCCATATAAACACATTTTTAAATTATGGTTAAAGCACTAATATGGAAGCAATTGATGATGTGTATGAAATCCATAGATGATGTGCTATATATAAATCTCAAAGTGGAGCATATGCAGTGGATATATGTTTATAAATTGTGACTTATATTTGTAGGAAACAATTTGATGACCAATATTTATTATTATATCACAACATATACAAGTATTCAACTCTATTTCTGAGTTTTCTACTTATTTGGATGAGTGGTGGGAAAAGGAACAATTATGTTGCAACATCATCTACTCAATATTACTAATATCCTCCTCATATGTAACATTATTTTGATCACTTAAGGGGCCAAATTATCATTTTTAATAATGAACATTAGTTTGGATGATTTTCATCCCTTAACCATGGTAACCCTTGAGAGATATCAGTGCTAAGAACATGTTTTGATACTAATATTTTTATTGATAGTGGTAATATACTTTGAAAGAAATTGAATTGCATTGCTCCCTTTTCAATTAGAAAATAAACCCTAGTTATTTGGGTTAAACATGTAATCATTCCAAGAGTTCTTATCAATATTACTTGTGAAACACGAATTGAAATCATGTAACTTTGTCTTAGTTAGTGTCATATCTTCTACCTTGTTTTTATTTTTTTTAATCGAAAAAATAATTTATATTTATATAAGAAGGGGGATTGCGGCCTAACCATCTAGTCGAAAGGAAATACATGAGTATGCAAAATAGAGGCCTTGTTGGTTCCCCCAAAAAAAATTCAAATTCCCTTCACTCTGTCCATCTTCTATTTCTATCCTTCCTATGAATATACTACTAGTGTAGATTCTAAACAAACAAGTTCCACAAAATTTAACTTTACAAAATATTAATCAAATAAAAACATAGTTTGTGGAAGCTATATATTTGGTAGGGTGCATAGTAGTAGTTGAGATTCTAGTGTTGTTCTCAATTTCTATTTTCTTCTCATGCCTTTTCTCCACTATTTCATATTCCTTCTTAGGGCCTTGATACATCTAGGGTTAACATATAGATGCATTTTCCTTTTGTGGGGTTCTACACAAATGAGGGGATATTTCCTTCTTAAGGTGGTGCACTTTGATTTGCAACTCCTTGATTGTGTTGTTTTGTTAATTTAATTGGACTCTTAAGCATCTAAAATCCATTTCCAACATGGTTTTTTTTTCCTTTGAGCCTATCTAGCTGAGAATTCATGGTATCCTAATTATTCTTGAGTGCCTTCATATTCTCTTTGAATCGTCTCTCTGTTTTTTTCTTTTGTCTATCTACATTTACAATAAAAAATCTCACCATCCCTCTAACTCAGATAGTTAATGTTCACATCTACACAAGGATTCTGATTGGGAATTGGAGCCATCCATGATGACTTCATATCAGCTTCTCATTCCTCCAAGGACTAGATCCCTTTCTTCTGTCTGATACACCCTAAAATTGTTCATAACCAGTTACCTCCTTCACCTATCTTTGTTCTTGATTTGTATTTCCTCTTCTACACCAATAGAACGGAATCTGTCCCTTCAAAGGTGATAAAACCAATTCATTTTCCCATATATCAAGGGGATTATGTGATATGCAATGCACTTATGCCTTCTTCAATTCGAATTTATGACTGCCATACTCTTCCCCATTCCCAAGCATTAACTAAATCAACCATATTTTGGAAGAATTAAGTGATTGGGCACAAAAGACAAAATGGGTAGTTGAGGGTTTGATGGGTTCTCCCTTTGACATTTGGCTTTTCCCCACTGGCCCCAAAGGTTAAATATTTCCCCCTCCTTATCCTTAGGAAAATCATGCCCCCATCTCATTATTTGTTGCATAGACATAGCTGGTTGTGGGTTTTTAATTAAATTGCATATTTACATGATGCCCAAAAATTATAATGTGATGGCTAGCATGAAATATACCTTTGGCAACGATTTTAATCTCTAGAACATAAAATGATAAATTGATGGTGGGGATTTTTTCTTTAGCTCCACAACATGATTAATTACAATATATACATCAGATACATTTTAATGCAAATGGGGTCAAAACTGGGGTCTTACATTCCCCTCCCCCTTCAATAGCACTGTCCTCAGTGCTTTACAAAATTGAACAAAATGGTACACTGGTACCACCTCAGTGCTCCGCAAAATTGAACAAAAATGGATGTGCCAATTGCATGGCATCCTCCAGCTCCCATGTAGCCTCTTCAAGACCTTAGTGTTCCCATTGCACCTTTACCTGCCCTATGGCTCGGTTCCGGAGCATTGTGACCTTCCTATCGAGGATGCGCATTGGCTCGATTTGGAACTCTCCCTTGGGTTCCACCTGAATCATGTCCCAATTTATCACATGGTTAGGATCATGTACATATTTCTTAAGCAAAGAAACATGAAAAACATTATGAGCTCTAGTGCTAGCAGGCAATGCAAGTCTATATGCAACTGGCCCTACTCTTTCAATCACTTCAAATGGCCCACAATATCTAGGTGACAACTTGGCACAACTTCCAAGCTTCAAGGAACTCTTATTTTCCCTCACTCTGAGGTAAACATGATCCCCTACATTGAACTCTCTGTTCACCCTATGCGTATCTGCATAGCTTTTCTGTTTGTCCTGGGTTGCTTTCAGATTCTGTCTGATCTTTATAACCTCCTGCTCCATCTCCTTGAGAAACTCTGGACCAAGCACAACCTTGTTCACTAGATTATCCCAAGTCACTGGTGTCCTACACCTTCTTCCATACAAAGCTTCATACGGGCTCATCCCCACAGATTCTTGTTGTCCATTGTTATAAGCAAACTCTACCAAGTGTAAGTAATCTTCCCACTTGATTGGTTTATTTATCACATACATGCGCAGCATATCTTCAAGCACTTGATTTACTCTCTTCATCTGTCCATCCATCTGAGGATGGTAGGCAGTGCTGAAATTCAACTTTGTACCCAAATCTACGAACAACCCCTTCCAAAAATTGGAAGTGAACTTGACATCTCTGTCAGAGACTATTGCCTTAGGAAATCCATGCAATTTAAAAATCTCCTTCATGAAGATCTTTGCAATGTCATCAGTCTTATGCATATACTTAACCGGTATGAAATGTGTTTCCTTTGTCAAATTGTCCACCACAACCATGATGGAATCATGTTGTCTCCAAGTCATTGGAAATCCTGTAATAAAATCCATGGAAATAACTTCCCATTTCCATTCCGGAACTAACAAAGGCTGCAACAAACCTATAGGGTGTTGATCCTCAACCTTTACCTGCTGACATTTCATGCACCTTGAAATATATTCAACCATGTCCTTTTTCATTCCGGGCCAAAAGTACTGCATCCTGGGGGTAGCAATTGTCTTCTGATATCCTGGGTGACCAGAATATGGAGCTTGATGGATCTCATCCATAACAACTCTCCTTAACTCCACTACATTTGGAATATAAATTCTGCCTTTATAAGTAAGAAGTCCATCTTCTTCCAATTTATATCCCTCATACCTCTTCTCAAGACTTTGTTGCTGCAATTTGTCTTTTACTTGCTCATACAATTCATCTCCAACAATATGATTAACAATCTGCTGCCTCAAATCCGATTGGCAAATACTAAGAGATGCCACATGTATTTCCTGTACCTTCCTGCTGAGCGAATCAACTACCTTATTCTCTTTTCCCTTTATGTGCTTGATTTCAAAATCAAACTCACATAAAACTCCAGCCATCTCGCTTGCCTAGCATTCAGAGTAGGCTGATCAAACAAATACTTCAGACCACAATGGTCTGTCCTTAGCTCAAATATTCTACCCATCAGGTAATGCCTCCACATCTTGAGAGTATGTACTATGGCTGCAAGTTCTAGATCATGAGTGGCATAGTTTTTCTCATGTTCCTTCAACTTTCTTGATTCATAACATATCACGTGGTTGTCTTGCATAAGGACTCCTCCAAGCCCTTGTCCGCATGCAACGGTACATACCACAAAATCTTTCTCTGGGTCTACAACCTTCAATACGGGTGCACTGGCGAGAAGGTTCTTCAACTACTGGAAGCTTTCTTCACACCTCAATGTCCATTCAAACTTTATCCCCTTCTTTTGCAGAAGTGATGGCATGTGCAACTTTGGAGAATCCTTCAATGAATCTTCGGTAGTATCCTGTAAGTCCCATAAAAGATCTTACATCTGTCACATTTCTTGGAGTAGGCCAATTCATAATGGCTTCAATCTTTTCAAGGTCCACAAATATACCCTCTTCTGAGATAATGTAACCCAAATACTTAATTCTATCTCTATAGAAGTCACACTTGCTCAACTTTGCATATAGTTGATGCTCCCTGAGCAATTGCAATGTCAATCTCAAATTCTCTTCATGCTCTTCCTCATTCATAGAATAAATAAGAATGTCATCATGG
This sequence comes from Pseudotsuga menziesii, assembly GCA_001517045.1. Classification (NCBI taxonomy): domain Eukaryota; kingdom Viridiplantae; phylum Streptophyta; class Pinopsida; order Pinales; family Pinaceae; genus Pseudotsuga; species Pseudotsuga menziesii. The sequence continues at coordinate 1,147,881 of LPNX010724265.1, forward strand.
AAAACAAGAACAAACTTGTCCAAATACCTGTTGAAGACACTGTTCATAAGTCACACAAATGTAGCTGGTGCATTTGTGAGACCAAATGGTACCACTACAAACTCATAATGTCCATACCTTGTTCTGAAGGTTGTCTTAGGAATGTCTTCATCCTTGATTCTCACTTGATGGTAACCAGACCTCAAGTCAATCTTGGAAAATACCCTTGCTCCTCTCATTTGATCAAAGAGGTCATCAATCCTAGGCAACAGGTATTTATTCTTCACAGTAACCTTGTTCAATTGTTTGTAATCAATACACAACTTGAGTGTACCGTCTTTCTTCTTTACAAACAGAACTGGTGCTCCCCAAGGAGACACACTCGGCCTAATATACTTCTTCTCCAACAACTCTTGTAGTTGCATTTTCAACTCTAGCATCTTTGGTGTACTCATTCTGTAGGGTGTCTTGAACAGTAGTGCTGCTCCTGGCACAAGTTCAATTGTGAAATCAATGTCCCTCTTTGGAGGAAGCCCTGGAATATCATCAGGAAACACATCCCTAAATTCTTGCAACACATGAAAGTCCTCCAACCTAGGAGTTTCATTCTCTGTTGCCTCCAAAATACGAGCTGCATAAAACTGGCAACCTTTCCTACATAACTTCTTCAACTGCATTGCTGAAATCTCCCTCACAGAAATCACCTTTGGAATACATCTTATCACTATGGGGTTCCCTTCTTATCCATGCATTCGAAAGCCTTATTATAACAATCAAGCTTTACTCTGTGAGCTTCTAACCAATCCATTCTGATGAGAATGTCATAGGAACCAAGTGGTAGAACATTCAGATCTACACAAGTGACCAATCCATTCATGACCAATGGACATTTCTCTACCACTTCACTAACATTTCTCTTAGTCCCAGTGGTTAGTTGAACTAACCAATATTTTCTATGCTTTACTTTCTTAAAAGCACAAATCTCCACTACTCTAGGGGTAATGTAAATGTGACTAGAACCAGGGTCAATCAAAATAGAAACAAATTGCTCAACAATCTTACCTACAACTTCAACCACAGTTGATTGGTGATCTTCCTGGCGGTCCTCCAATGCTGCATAAATCCTAGGGATGGCCCTTGCTAAGTTGACCCACTGTTTCTGCTTCTTGAATGTTGTAAGCTGGCCTTGCATTCTCATTCTCGAGTGGAAAATTCCTACGCATGTGGGGTCCTCCACATTTCCAACATTGGAGAGGTTCTCTATTCTGCTGTGGATCTCTAGGCTTTTCTCCCACCACTTCAACTGGCTTACTCGCAGCTTGGGATGGTTGCTTCTGTTGATTCTTGAAGTTAGAAGGTTTGAAACCTTTCTTTCTCTGGTCAGACTTCTCATTCTTTTTGTCCTTCCATGTCTTATGATAATCAGGTTTACCTTTGCTTTGCTCATAGCAATACTTGGCCTTCCTTATTTCCTCTTCAAGAGTTCTAGGTTCATAAAACTCAATTCCGTCTTTGTAAGACTAAGAAAATCCACTCAGGAAACGCTGGATCTTCACTTTTTCATCTTTGATGTACCTGACATATCTTAATAGTTCCAAGAACCTATTGCATACTCTTCCATGGTTTGCCGTCCCAATCTTAGCTCATGGAATTATTTAATCTTATCATCATAGTACCTGTCAGAGAGGTACTTCTGCTTGAAGTATTTCTTGAATTGTTTCCACACAATTATTCTTTCATTAACCTTCTTTACTTGTATGTGGTGTTCCCACCATATGGATGCTCTTCCAATCAAATTGAATATAGCTACCCTTGCTTTGATATTTCCGGAGTAATCTTGAACTTGGAAATACTTCCTCATCCCAAGAAGCCAAGCCTCATCTTCTTGACTAGCCTTCACCTCACCATTAAAAGTAGGAGGCCTTGCCTTTTTGAATTCATCTCATGAATTGTTCTTGTAGCGTCTCCTCTTCTTATTCCTGTGAGATGGAGAGATTGAATCCCCACTAGGTTTTTCAGAATCAGATGACCCACTAGTAGTCCATTATGGAGTATTCCTTCTATCCCTGGAAGCCTTCCGGGAAACATGGGACCTTTTACGGGAATCTCCCCTGGCGCTACTCTTGCTTCTTTCTGGATTAGTTGTCTTATGCCCAGAGTTTATCTATCCCTGGATGTCTGTCAAACTCTGTAGCATAGATGCATTTATTTGATTTTGATCTTCTTGAACCTTAAGCATCATTTCATTGTCTTCTTTGCAACTTTGAAAATCCACCCTTAGGCTCCTCATGGTGGCTGCAAAATTTGGGGGAGTATCTTGAAATCTTCTCCCATTAGACTCTGTCTCGTCATTTTGAACTCTGACATTTTCTCCCATAACATCTTTCTCGAACTCACAGGGGTCCTGTGCATCATTCATGTCGTCAATTCTCATCTTGGCTCAACCAAGAACAAATTTTTGAAACTGCTCTATGCAGAATGCTGCCTCTGAAGGTGAATATAATTCTGCACAATGTGTTAATAAACATAACTGTCAGCTGCATAACAATATCATGAGTTCATAATTACTTACCTGCATGTCAAAACACATAATTTTCTTTCCAGCATGAACGACTGTCTCAGGCAGACGACGGGGGTCAAGGGGGCTTGCCTCCTTGACCCTCGTCGGGTCACTCTTCCTCTATCTTCCAATGCCATATTAGGTCGATCTTCCTCTGTCATCCGATGTCATATCGAGTCGATCTTCCTCTGTCTTCTGATTCACTGGCTTGATCTTCCTCCGTCTTCTGACGCATCAGCTCGATCTTCCTCTGTCTTTCGACACATCGGCTGATCGATCTTCTATTCTTTTTCGACGCTTCAGATTGATCTTCTTTTCTTTTCCAAGATGCCTCGGAGGGCTTCACCCGAGAGTCATCAGAATTTTTTTTTTGAGATTTCCTATACTTAGAAAAATTTGCGAATTTTTCCTCTCCTCTTCCTCTTTCTATCGCTGTGTTGGCTCCCTTTCGGCGAGCCTTACCAACACCTCGGCTCCGCCTAGCCGAGACCTTCGGCTCCTCCCAGCGGAGACCCTCGAATCCTCCCAGCCGAGACCTTTGGATTTACCTAGCCAAGTACATCGGCTCCTCCCAGCTAAGACCTTTGGCTCAACCCAGCCGAGACCTTCAGCTCCACCTAGCCGAGACCTCCAGCTCCTTTGGCTCCTCCCAGCCAAGACCTTCGAAAAAATTTCAAACTTAAAAATTTTTCAAAATTTCTCTCTGCTTGGTTTCTTTACCAGATGGACTCAGCTTAAGTCCTCCAATGTATCAGATGGACTTCAGCCTAAGTCATCCGACGTATCGGATGGACTTCAACCTAAGTCATCCGATATTTCCCATCCTTAGAAATTTTTTTTTTTTTTTAATTTGAAAATTCTTCCTGATTTTTACATTTTTCCTCTGCTGGGCAGACGTTAACTTGCATCTGTCACTGCTTCTTCATGGCCCATTTAGGCCCATGCTGCAACGAAGCTCTGATACCACACTATAACGTCCCTGGCCCTCCGACCGACGAAGAGGACGCTACCATAATACTATCTACCCAGGGATTTAGCCCCATAATACATAAAATAAAATGCATTGAACGAAGATACAAAGATGCATAAATAATTAACACTCAGCAAAAGCAATTACATTTAATTCAAGCATTCAACACATTTTAACATGTTCATCATAATTCATATAAACAATACAATTGCATGGGTAAATTCACAAGAATACTTATCTTCGAATGAAGCTTTCCGCAACCAGTTATGCCGCTGCAACGTTCCACCCAACCATAGGCTAATGTGCTCCTTAATCTCTCAGCAACACCTCAACCCCCGAGCTGGGCATGATTTCCCCAAGGAAAAGGAAACTAGCAGGCTCACACATAGCCAAAGATATGTCAAAACTCAGTCAAACCAAAGCTATGTTTGGGTTTATCATACTGCCAAGGGGATGGAAATGCTTGTTGCTAAACTAGTGAGCTCAACCATAGAGCTATGAACACCTGCACAAGATCTGAATTGACTTTCCCAACACATACACATCCAACACAAGGAATCATCCCCTTCTCTGATGTACAATCCCTCAGGCTATGCATTCCCTTCCATTTCTATTCAGGATGTGCAGTAAGGAATAATCAGCCCTCAAGATATCTCAGTGAGGTTCCTCATGCACTAGACTTATCAGGCAAATTACCTCTTCCACTCTTAACTGATTTAGACCAAATAAAAAAGTGTAACAACTCAGACCAAGGAAAGAGTGCACACACAGCAAAATACTAATTGTCGATCCTTGGAAAAATATTGGGAAACCCAAAAACGGATTTGCAGATCGAGAAAACACCAGGGAGAGAAATACGATTTCAACAATCGTTTAATGACTTCCTAGGGCCAAAATTGACCTATGCAAAAAGCCAAATTGTGTTTTTGATTTCTGAAGGTGACTCTGGCAATATGGGAGCCAAAATGACTGCCATAAACCCCAAAATCGTGAATCTAGCTTCTTGGCCACTCAGCAAGGTAAAAATGGTGCCCAACCATCGGAGAATCCATGAAAACACAGGAGAACGTAAATCTTTCTTGCTCACTTGTTGAATAATAACCAAAACGAATTTCTAGGCATGCAAATATGAGGAAAATGAGCAAAAAGGTGAATGATAACACACAGAGAACTTCAGCTGCATGAAGGAATCCAACGTGAAGGAGAATGGGTGAGAGAAATGGAAGTAATGGGTGAGTAATGGCTTGGGCATGTATTCCCAAGCATTTACTTGCCCCACTAGTCAGAAAAACGTTTTCCAAAATCTGATGCCTTCTTCAATTCGAATTTCTGACTGCCATACTCTTCCCCATTCCCATGCATTAATTAACTCAACCATATTTTAGAAGAATTAATGATTGGGCACAAAAGACAAAATAGGTAGTTGAGGGTTTGATGGGTTCTCCCTTTGACATTTGGATTTTCCCCATTGGCCCTAAAGGTTAAATATTCCCCCCTCCTTATCCTTAGGAAAATCATGCCCCCATCTCATTATTTGTTGCATAGACATAGCTGGTTGTGGGTTTTTAATTAAATTGCATATTTACATGATGCCCAAAAATTATAATGTGTTGGCTAGCACGAAATATACCTTCGGCAACGATTTTAATCGCTGGAACATAAAATGATAAATTGATGGTGGGGCTTTTTCCTTTAGCTCCACATTACGATTAATTACAATATATACATCATATACATTTTAATGCAAACGTGGTCAAAACCAGGGTGTTACACCCCGAGCTTGCAAGGCTACTTTCCTTGCCGAAACTTATTCCCTTATGAAGACTATAAGGTTTCTAGCCATCCAAATTTTATAGTTCATGAATAAGGGAAATACCTTCAAAACTCTTTTTAGGATGTTTTTTTTTTAAATCTCAAGATGTTTTTTATTCCAGATCAAGTACATTTCATAACAACTTATGGGCTTCGTTGGACTCTTTATGAATTTTTCTTAATAATATCTCCAAACCACTAAGGAAAATTTGCATTCCATGAATAAACAATGACTTGTTTCTTTAGCATATTTACACAAATGGAATCTTGATGGTCCTTAAAAACCTCCATTTTTGAGGTTCTTGTTAGTTAGAATTCCTCCATGTGAAAAGATCCAGCTGGATGCCTTTATTTTTGGGATTTCTTCATTATTTCGAATTTCCTTTCCAAATGAATGACTTAGGGAGGACTGGTATAGCTTCCAATTGGATCCTAGACAACTATGCGGTTTTTCCATATCCAAAATTTTGACCCATTTCCTAGATTCCATGAAAGATGATCTTTTATGATTTTATAGGATTATTTACAAGAATCTAAATTGATAAGTGTAATTGATTCCCAATTCCCTGATCCAAAATCCTTAAATGGTTTATATGAATATGAAGATAATTTTGGTGATTATTGATCTCCACCGAGCGCTCTTTCGTGATACTAATCTCCATAGAATTTGATCTCCCAATTCTTTATTCATTAGGCCTAGATATTTGATTTCTATACCCCTTGGTCCATTGGGTACTAAAAAATGTGGTCGCCATATTCGACACATGTTCCATCGTAAAGGGGTCTTTCTAGACGTCAGTCAAGCATTGCTATAGAAACATCGCTTAAGAGACAACATGCATCGATTAAAAGATGTTAAAGTACTATTTTTCTTGACATCAATATATTCCAACAACAACGACGAAACTTCTAAAAAGTGACAGTTGCAAGTCTGATTTAATGTCAAGTAAGCGTCTGAAAAGAAGCATTACAAATGTAAACTTAAAATTGGCTTAATGTGGACGATCTATTGAACTAATTTCCAAGATTGGGCTAGGTGATTGAAATTATATTTATGCTATCGACGTTCAGACCACACCACTTAACGTCAACTTTACAATCAAAAAATATTTTTGTAATCTATACTTAACATCGACTTAGTGTGCGAAAGGAGACGTTTTCAAAGTAGACTTAACTTCGGCTTAACATCTAAAACGATACATCTATAATTGCATTAAGTTAAAAAAAGACATGTATGATCTGTCGAACTAACGTTGATTATTCTCTTTGATTATTCTTTTGATCATCACCATTACTATGTTTATGGTACCAATGTTCAACCCAAACCACTCGAACATTGGTTGAACATCCAATAAGTCATGTTTATAATTGGTCCCAACAAAAAACTTGTGGAATATACATTTGGATTAGTGTCCATGGTTGTTGCTTAAAATTGTTGATCCTATCCCTAAGGAAACCATGAAATACTTAGCCACAACCAAATATCCACAACAAGAAAACGTCAGCACCAACAACCACTTGAAATTTCCAAATTTTCCAAGGGTAAAAACTTAATCCTAGAACTTCAATTTTGCACAAGGAGAACAAGAAACCCTAGCACCTCAAGAGAGAGATATTTTCACAAGAATAACAAGAAACCCTAGCACCTCAAGAGAGAGATATTTTCACAAGAATAACAAGAAACCCTAGCACCTCTGATTTATCAAGAAATTAAATCATATTTGAATCAAAGGGTAATTACAACTATTGTAAACTTGTAAGAGGCATAAAATAGTCCCAAATGTGAAATTGATAGCATGCACAAAGGTAGATTAGGAAGTTGTCATATAATGCTAGTGAAGACAGTGTTAAGGTCAAACATTTGCAGTATAGATATCTCAATAGTAAATCAGAATGCATAAGTCTACAATAATAGTACTGAACCAATATTCCTAATAATTATTGCCAATAAAAATAGCAACGAAATAGCAATGCGATCCCTATATATCGAACATATATAATCACAAGTTTGGAACAAATTAGTAGTATCAAAATAATGATTCATACTCTTATTACCTAATGTTATCAAAGGAATTTCATCAATGCCAACAAGACATATTTGTCTCAGATCTAAACTATTAAGGTCATGGATGTGGTGAAAGTGATCCACAATACATGACAACCATCATGATAAATATTTATGCAAGGCCTTAAAGTTGGGTATGCTAAGAACTTTGTATGTGTTTAAGATAAAATTTGTAATGATAGTCTGATATTATACTTGGAAATTTAACATAAACAACTAGGGAATGCAGGATAACAACAAAAAAAGATCAGTAGTGAATACTCATATTTCCAAATGTAGGATAACAAAAATGCTGATACAAAGGTGCCATCAAGAGGTTTTCTTGAAAGTCAACATATGTAATTAGATTGGTTTAATTTATGTCTCAAGTATATCAATATATAGAATTGTATGACAGTCAACATACCAATGCAACTGTTTTGATGATAAATTCTTTGTGTAAACCCTTGAAGTCTTGGCATGAATATTATAACAAGACAAAAAAATTATTGTATATTAGCCCATTAGAAAAATGATTGAATGAGTATGTACTTAAGGAAAAGATAGAGCATATAGGTTCAATTAGGGAACTATTTTGTGAGAATCAATTAAAGATCACTTATTCATCGACTCACCTTCACTCACTATGTATTAGTAATATATTCAACAATGATAACCATGATGAATTTGTCTAAAAGCTAAGGACTATGAGATGATGATTTGATCAGAGATGTAACAAACACATACTAAACCAACTCCACTTGAATTTGAGATATAGTGAGGGTTTGAAATCTTGTTATTATTGTGCTACATATAGAAGGCCATACAATAATTAATCATGAATGGATATCAATGAATTTATTACTCCATAATTTTGCAAGGGGAAATATAATTCAATTAGACTCTTTTCAATGTTTAGATCTATAGCTAATCATAGTGAGCATGCATCAACATAATCTAGGAGGTAAAACCCACCAAGATTACAAGGTGATAATCATACTTGTCCATAGTACTCAAGGTCAGCTATGGGATTATACTTGAATGACATACTCAAGGAATTAATAATTATTATATTAGTTTTTTTAAATATGTATTTGTATTCCATTTGAAATATCTTATCTTTACAAATGTCTTCAATTCTCATAAAAAAAAATTGGTATTTTTCTACTTTTCATATACAACTCAATTTTGTAATTTAATTGTACAACATGGAGAAAAAATATCAGTTTTTTATGGTTGGAATGTTTCATTAACTATAAATAAATTGTTATACTTTCCTATCACCTTTCACTTGGTTCACTTTTCATCTATAAGGGCTCATCACCATGTTGCAACTAGGCATGACAACTCGCTTGGGGATATGTATAACATGACATAAGTAGCATTTCTAATTGATGTCCTCACAATGAAGCAATAAGGTAATTTGGGAGACTAATATTGCCTCATATGATATTTATATTTCAAAGTATGCATTATGAGCCTCATGAACTAAAGTTGTAAACTAAATCGATAATTTTGGGAGAAAGTGCACAAGAGAGTGTTGAATGATCAACTAATAACATTTGGGAATTTACATGTGTAAATGTGACATTGTATAACTAGTATTTCTGGAGCCAATAACACCATAAGATCATATTAGTGGAATATTGTTAACATAAGAACATTCCTAGTGAGGTGACACTATTTTAGATAGATGGGAGAATTATGATTTTTTTAGAAGGATAACTAGTTATCATAGTGTTGAGTGTCGAAAGTTGGAATATTTATGAGTGACACTACGTAAGTCCTAGATATGGAATGACTAAATGCTAAGTAGATTGATAGTTTTTCTAGTATCCATTACAACTATCAAATTTTTTTATTAGATATTGACCTATTCTATTGCGCATTAGTCTGCAATCATTCACACATTTTGGCACTCTCTTATCTTCATTTTTCTCCTTGTTGATCTCATTTCCAAATTCCATACTTAGTTTTCATGGGGTTTCTTCCTTTGTGCCAAAAGTATGAATTGCACCATACTATCTTCACACATGCTCAACCTATATTGAATAATCACACTAATCCATATGTGATTTCATTTTGACTTAGGTTCATTTTCTCTTGACATGCATTATGAACAACTTTTTATATATGTTGTTTCATCATGAATGGAATCCCAACTCTTGCACATTGCAACTAAAGAGACAGAGAAATGTGGAGAGACAAATATAAATACAAGATGTGAAAAGATGAGGAGCCAAGGACTTAAATAATTAGAAGAGACATTAGAATGGTAACCAAATTGGATTAGAAAAGACATAACATTGTAACCAATAAAATATGAACAACTATGAACTATGTTGTATCATATCATTAACCATATACTTTGCCCCTAAGATTGTGTGTTTGTTTTACATAGTTCATGTTGACAATTATTGTCAATGTAATATGTGTAACTTGAAGGTCACTACTCACATTGAGATTTGAGAAAAAAATAATAAAAGGCCATGTGGCACCAAGTTTTTGCATCAATAACATCACGAGTATGCCATGTATGTAGGATATACAAGTAAGGTCTTAATGATAACATTAGATTAATATCATAGGGATAGATGGAAGAATAAGGGAATGCCATATCACCATGTTGATGTCACCAAGGAAGACATAAGTGGTGCATGAACCAATTAGGATTAAGGTTTTTCCACATAACCCTGATGAGGTCAAAACATAGGATCCAAGAGGATATTTATCATATATGTTAAAATATTGTAGCTTTAGAAGATTTTTTGGTTGTATTAATTGTATTCCTCCTCCATGATATGTATCTGATGTGATTGGTCATGTAGGAGTCATTGAAAGAATCAATGTAAACCTCCATATGTAACTCAGGTCAATTGTACCCATGTGTCATTATAACAAATATTATTTTGGTGTCTTCCTAAACAAGTCGTCCCTGTCAGTTAGACAAGTCATCCCTGCTAGGTTTTAGGTAAATTCAAGAGTAAAAAATAAATAGGTAGGTTCCCCCTTCATTTGTACTCACTTGACTCAATAAATTTTTCAAGAGGAAGAAGAACAAGTGCGCCAGAAAGAAAGAGGAGAAGATGTCTTGGGGTTTTACACTATTTTGGTTGAGTTCTATACTGAGGAATTTTTGTTGGGTTTTCTCCCCCATGAGGGTCTCCCAAGGTAAATCTTTGTGTTCTCTTGTGTGATTGTACTTTTTGTTCTTTTAGTGATCCTACCATTGTAAAGGGTATCAGAGCCACCCTGAAACGAGACACTATACAACTAGGGGTTGTTATTTTGAACAAAACCCTTGATAGATCAACCAGAAAAGAGGGCTCACTCAACTTTCCTAGGAGGGCGCATCTTTCTGTGAAAACATAACTGAATTTTGAGAAGTTTCATTTTTGGACCAGACACTACTGTTAGGAAGAACTAGGGCTTCAATTTTCTTGAAGCTCCGTCATCAATCTCAAAAAATGCAAGATATAGTCTAGCTCTCCTTGGGGAGGGTAATCTTTTACATCACTCAACCCTACTAGTGGACTCAACTAGAAAATTAGGGTTTTTTCATCAAACCCTAGGTCATCTCGAAGAAGGTCAGCCAAAAGCAATCTTCGTCAAGTAAGTATTGTTCCTTCTATTTCCATTTGAAGTTATCATTCTATTAAAGATGAAAAATAATACCAAGCTGGATGAAAATCTTGACGAGGCAAATAAATTTAGAGAATGGAAGTATTAGATCATGCTCATTCTAGAAGAGAATGATCTAGAAGGATTTATAAAGGAGGAAGTTGCAGAACCACTGTTATGAAACCAAGTCCCATAAATAGCATAAAAGGAGCAGAAATAGACAATAAGAGAGTAATCGACGCCTTAACAATGAGTAACAGAGATAAATATAAATCCTCTTCGAGGGAAGAACCTTGTTAGACCATGTACTAAGTACACAAGATAAGATAAGATACTATGATGACTAAAATGAGAATATATCCTTCCTATATATAGGAGACATAGGTGTACAATAACAACTAATAGACCCACTAATAGACCCAATCCAACATAAATAATATGTAATGCACCACAATATAGGGAGTAATGCGTCACACTATATGGTGTAATGTTCCATCATTAAGGGCTTAACGACCATAAGGAGATGAATCTAAGGCCAAGCGCAGGAAGGATATGATCAAGGCTAAGAGGATAATAGCTGACTCCATCAAAGATAACTTGATCCCTCAAGTATCTTCAAGGAGAACACCAAAGGAAATGTTTGATTCCCTATCCAACATATTTGAAGGAAGAAATATAATTAGGAATATGACCCTGAGGAATCACTTCAAAAGTATGAAGGCTTAGAATTCAGAAACCATTCAATCATACTTAACAAGAGTATCTCAAATCAAGGAGCAGTTGGAAGCTATTGGTGACATGATAGAAAAAGCAGAAATCATAATGACCACCTTGAATGGTATTCCAAGTGTCACCATGCCTTTCCAGCGCTTGGATCCACTTCATAGTCAAAATATTACTAAGTGTCACAATGTCCATTGGCGGGGCCTTGACTTTGAGCTCCACACCATGAACTATTACACATGTACATTTATATCAATTATAATTAGATACAATACTAGGGGTTAAGAATAAGGGATATTACACTTATTCGATTTATTCTCCACTCAACAACTTGGCCAACCTTTGGGTACCTAGATAACCCTCAAAAAATGTTGATAGTCACAAATCAAGAATGATATGCAGTGTAAGGCTTATTTGTAAATCATCTAACATGCAACAATAAGAAACAACCCATAGTTGCATCATCCACAATTGAGACAATGTGCATCATAGCAAAGCATGCTAGAAGGAAGTTACCTAGCTTCTAAAGTTGTTCAAGGCATTGGTATGCTAAGTAAGGACTGTTACTGGATGAAATGGCGGTCCAAGCCATCGGTAAGCATATGAGGATGAAGTGACCATTGTCACCTTAGTCAACTTCCTCCAACTGCTTTGGAATCCAAATCCTCATAGGGGAGAGCCCTATTTTGACTCTGCAAAGACACTAAGACACAAAAAGAAATCTTCTTTCGAGGATTGTTAGTGATCAGTTCCTAATGGAGTCTAAAAGGTGAGTAAAGGGGTTGTATTGTATAGTTTTTATAGCAGTGATATATCCTCCCAAATGTTAGACTTATTCTACAATGTAACCAACAAAACATAAGTGCAATTATTGATCAAGTATAAGCATTTATCATAGCCCAAAAACATAAGTACAGTAGTAAGAGCATGAATTAAATAGTTATGACACCATTTCAGTACAACATGTAAGCATTCAGTTATTTATTCAAACATTATAGCAACATTAGTAAGTTTAACAAGGTTTCATATTTCATATAAGTACGTTCACTTAACCAACCTTGTATTGACTAAACAACAACCAAATCTGAAGCTAGTGTGTGTGGAAGAACAATGTATTCACCTAGCCCGCTCTAAATGTTATTCCAAACAATTCCAAGCAGCAGCTATATCAGTCATTCATATATGTACATTTTGTGACAGCAGTGGTATGATTTAAATTAGTATCACATGCATTATCGAGCATAAACAAGTTAACCAAGTGATTGCTTCTACTGTAAACCAAGTTGCTTACTGTATGTATATTTTATATTGCAGACTGTGTAACTACTAGAAAAAGGATGCAAACCATCCAATTTATAATGATAGCCCAAACTAGTAATTTATACCAGCATTTAACTAACCCTTTATTCGTGCATGTGTAGGTCAAGGAAGAAGCAAAGTGAAAGTATAGCAACGTTAGCATTATTGGCATCATCAACATAACAGTACTAGCACAAACAAGTATTCACTATAGGGCATGTGGTAGAGCATTAACCAAATGATTTCATCCACTTTAAAGCATGTAACTTACTGTATGTGTAATTTGTGCGCAGACTGTGTGTAGAATGGATTAGAGGACGTTAACAGTCCACATTTTGGTGTCAAATGCAAGCAACTTATGATTATATAACCATTGTTTTGTATGTTGTGTGCAGGCGTTGATGTGAGAACAAGGTATGGGAGGGATTCCACTATAAAGGTCAGTCCTATAGGGTAATAAATTACTGCCATAGAGTGTGACTGTGGGCTATTAGCAGCCCTAAGAAATAGAAGCAAAGGTGAGGAGAGGGGAGTTGGGAAGGCCACGGGTTAAAGAAGAAGGGAAGAGGGACTACTTAGGAGGGATAAGAAGGGTCAATGGAGTCTGTTCAGGGAGAAGCGAAGGTGAAAGATACAACAGCGAGGGTTAGGGGAGCAGGTTTACGGCTTTTAGGGCAGAATTAGTACTGTTTTAGGGCCTTTTGGAGCAGATTTTGATATTTTTGCATTTTTTGTATTTTTAAGGTTCCCTATAATTTCGCCTTAGGGATTTTAGGGCTTTAGAGACTAGGGAGAATTTGTAGGGAAGGTGGCTAAAATTTTATGGAGGCCCGAAAGCGCAAAAAAAAAAAAATTGACTTTTAGGGTTTCTAACATAAAATTTGCAGACCTAAATTTAACCTAAAACTAATCCTAAACTATCCCTAGAACTAGGTTTGCAAAGGGAAATAAGAAGTTTGAAAACCTAGGGGACTACCCTAGCTCTACCTTACCCTAACCTAGGGCATCTAAGAAGAGACTAGCAAACCCTAGAGGAGACTAACCTAGGTTTACTACTACTCCTAGAGTTCTAAGGATATATCCCTAGAAGTACTCCTAGGGAGGACGTACTTTTAAAGTTAAGGTGCCTAAATCTTGAAGAAGACCTAGCCAGATACATAATGCAGCTCTAATGGCTACCATTCAGTCCTAAACATAACATCATTCATCAACCAATAGCAAAGAGCAATCAAGATGTAATCTTAGATAACCCCTTGTGCATGTGTTAAGCAAACAAATCCAACATCAACTTAATGAAGAGCATCAAACCAATAGAAACACCAAGCCTCATTATCAAACCCAAGAAAAGATCTTCCTCTAGAGGTGCACCTCCCTTTAAAGAGCCCCAGAAGGGTAAAATATATGCAGTGTATTATCCTATAAGTTATGTCTTTAAAATGAAAGTGAGGAGATCTATTTATATGATCTCACGCTCACTTTTTACAAATATCCAGTGCTACATGCCTTAAAATAAGTCAACTTGAAATTATTAAAATGTCAACTTAAAATTAAAAGAAAATAATAATAAAATATAGCCTAAGGTAGGCTCAAGGTAGGCTACCTGGGGTATTTGTATCCCCAGGTGCCAAAATACGCTCAAATAAGCGAATCACTCTGAACGAAAGGCTGGAGTGAGCTGGAGGGAGGGCGTTCTACCCCATCTAACCCCTAGAATGTTGTAAAGTCCCTCAACGCCCTCCTCAAAGCATGAAAAGGCCTAGCATGGAGGGTGGCTTTCCTCTGAGGAGATAAGGCTAGGGAGAGCAGGTTCCCACTGACTGAAGGGCCATGAGGGTGTCCAAAGTGCATGCATATGAATACGAGTGTCTTGTAGCTGAAGCAGAGGCTACCAGAGCCCGTAAACAGGATATGGAGCCATGTGACCCAGTGGTCAACCCTTAGGGTCCTCGGACACCAACCCCAAGGTTAAAAACCCCAATAAAGGGCAGTCAGCAGTGCCATTAAGCCATAGTACCCCTAAAGGATGACCAAAGGGCCCATCCATGACCACCATTGCTCGATAACGCCCCTCTTGGTGGAAAAAATTGGCCCTCTCCTTGGGGTACACCTAAAGGTGCGTTGGGTACAAGTGCAGCATAACAAGGACCATAAAATATCTTCTACAACAATTAAACCTCTAGTGATCTCATGAGAATATGACATACCATGCCAGATCGAAACACACCAGTACTCAACTTTACTTTGTGAAAAAAAAAGTGATTCAGTAAAGTTCAATCCATTTTTTGTAGAGGTAATGAAATAGTTGAATAGATTCTCATGGGCCATCAAAAGAGTGACAATTGAAACAATGAAAAACTTGAGACTCTCGGAAGATTGATACTTGATAGGTGTAGTATTTGGATGATAGTTTTAATATTTTTCTATGAAAGAGAATGGAAATATAGTAAAGCATAAATCTCATAATTGTTATTGTATACTAATAACTATGATAACTACAAAAGCTGTTCAACTACCATCACTACAAAATTGTTTAGTTTCAGTTCACCATTCAAATATTTATAATATGAAATCCCTGTTTTATTGCAAGAACGTGAAACCCTAGAGTAGTTCCATGCAGCCCGGGGAGTTGAATACATTGCTGATATGTCAAGCCAAACATGTAGGAAACTTTCTCGAGTTATTAGAATATAGAAAAAATATTCTAGCAAAGGCAATGAAGAATCAGTTTCCTAAATTTCTTGTTTACAATGTACTATATTATTTGAGAGGTATATTCTATATTCACATTCACATATCTTATACAACTATAGAAATCCATATATATCATGTACTAATTTTTTCATGGCATCTCATATTTCTTGTTTGGGTCTTCAGAGGACAAATAGAAGTCCCATGTCATTTCATTTCCAATTAATTTTCTTATTTCTGGAACTGGATTAGTCCAGATATTCAAGCTTGGAAGCTGTACTTGTTTAACCTTCAACATAGACAAGACTAACCCAATGAAGATGCCTTTTATAGTTTGATATGGAGCTATGGAAACCAAGTGCTTTATGCTTTTACTGTAGTACGATTAAACCTTTCTTTCTTCAACCTCTACTCCACTAAAAAGTAAATATCTTGAAGACATCATTTTGAATTTTTGTGATTGGTTGCAAAACCCCCTTTGCTACTATGTTACCAATAGTCAATCTAGCACACAATACTTTTTATGAATTGCATTTCCAAGGTCAAGTTCTTGGTTAGCTCTTGCATGGGTGTTTTGACATTTAGGGTGAATGTTATTTACTAACGAGAAGCCCAGTAAGCTTGAAATACATCATAAAGTTGTCTCCTCAATATAACAATAGAAAAAAACTAGGGGAGAGATGCCAGTAGGTGAATGGGGAACCACTAGTGGAGATAGAAGTGGTGTTGGCTCACTTCAATCTTGGAAAAACTAGCTACCATAAATGGTTCATAAAAGTACTTTATGTACAAGTCATTGTCAATATTATTTTTAAAATTACTTATTAAAAAACTTTCTTCTACATTTTGAAATAAAATGAATATTTGAAATTTGAAATTTCATTTTAACTCACATCAATGTTCAACCATTGCTCCCAAGCAAAAATACACTAGGACTAGACATCTTGGAACTTTGTGGCTCATCAACATAGCATCATTTTGGATTTGTCACACCTTAAGACCAACATGGTTAGATAGAGAACATGCCAAAGCATGTGTGGTAAAAATTTGGAGGAAAAAAGAGCTCAAGAACAAGGAGAATTAAGCTACACAAAATGTGTAAAAACACTGCACCACTATTGGCAACCATCCCCTAATACAACGATTTTAAATTATATTGAAGAATATAATCATTGTGCTTTAAATACTCACTAAATTTTGACAAAACACATTTTCAAGGCAGGCAAAACATGAACGACAAAGGTACTGCAAAATCCATATGCAACTACATTTATAGCATGAAAATTTAGTATGCATAACAAGGATGTTTATATGTGCTCAAGAATGCTTATATATACAAAAGTGGAACTCAGAGATTGGCTATCAAGGAATACACACTTCTAAAGCAAGAAAAAGGATTATTCTAATGACTAAGACATTGAATACTTGGTCCTTGGAAACTCCTAACATAATGATATTACAACCTAAGCTGAAAAGCTGATTGGCTTCCCTACTCGTCCTTTGTCTGAAAATCCAAATTCTAATCCATTCCAATAATGAGGCCAATAAGTAAAGAGACTACAGAAACTACTAGTACACATTTTAAACTAAAGTTGGAAAGCTCAATACAATTGGGAATCCAACTGATCCTTGCATCATATTCAAATGCTTTTTCAGCTTTTGGAATTTTCTCTATTTTACCACTCACATTCCTCAAAGGAAGATGAATACTTCTTGCGATATTTTGTGTTTTTGTAGCCAATCCTTTCATCTGCAAAATTTAGGATTACAGGCAAAGCAACTTCAATATGTTAGACATTGACAGTTCATAATCATGTCCAGAGAGAGAGGTGCATATGTAAGAATAATTTCTTCTACCAGCAAGGTTAGCATTTCATTTAAACAAATCAAATGCAAGTATATAGAAGGAAATTAAACTCCACATCTTTAGCAAAATGCCATTTCAAGACTTTCTAGATGAAAATATATCATATTAAAGGAAAGTACAATACTAGTGTGACTGACAACACTTTACTAAGATGGCATATTCCAAATGAGAAATATCATGGTTAACACTTGCAGTTACATGTTTGCAGTTTCAGTGTTGCACTTGAGAGATTTTCATAGCAGCTGTCAGTGGACATATATTTTGCACTAATGGATGCATAACAAAAAGAGGAATAACTGTTTATCCATTAATTAGTTAATATGTTTACTATAATTTAGTTAGACTGCATGCATTTTTCCTATGATATCCTTGCCTATATTAACTGTCTCCATCTTTAAATTTTCTCTCTTCATGTTCTCCAACTCTTGACACTTATCAGTATTGTCCAAATATATTGTATTGATGTATTATTAGTCTGATGAACAAACAAGCATCAAAATAAATGTCTGAGAAGCTTGGTCTATCACTTGAAATTGTTGATGCTAAGATACTTGAAACACCCCAATGGTAAAATTGTTGACATGTTCTCTCAATAAACAGGATATAGTTTTCAGATTATAATCACCACTATTTGACATGGCATATCCCGAAGGCATTGTTGTTAGCATCTGCTTATCTGAAAAGCTTCTCTTATCATGTCATGGAAAATATTCTTTTTATAGAGAAAAACCACATGTGATGATTTACAAATGTATTCTCATAACTCTTAACCAAGAACTTTCAGTTACCAAATAAACTGAAACCATTACAAACAGTTATTAATTTTTTCTTTATATCACGTTATGCTCAATAAACATTTTTTGTCACGGATTTTCTTTTCTTGTGGTCTTCTAACTTCAAAGATTTTATTGTTGGCATCAAATCTGTCAACTCTATTAGCCCTACTCTCATTGGATTTATGTACCTTCTAGGTCAAGAAACTGAATTCAGAGCGCGGACAAAGTAAACAGGAAGAGAAGAAGATAAATAAAAGGATGTAAAAACTCAATCTTATTGCAGAACAATCTTTCTACAAAGGAAAAACACCCATGAATTTATAATTGAACACTTAAAGATATGTTGGTTACCCAATAAACTAAACTAAATTCATTAAAGAAAGTTATGGAAAGTCATGTCTCGGTGGGAACAGACAGTGCAGTTGTTTGCAACTTTGCATTGCCTATGGAGTCTCTATCATCCCAGTGGAGTTGCTCAATGATTCGGTGGGGTCTCAAAAAATGTAAACAGCTCCCAATTCCAGAATTTATTGTTGACACATTCCAACACTCCCACTAAATATTAACTCTGGAATTTTTACTACACTCATTATTGTTCTGATGCACTCATGTTCGTCACCAGTGAGTTATTTGTGTGAAAAATGCAACCATTTGATTAGTTTCATACAAAATAAGACTTACTTCTAAAGATTCAATCATTTCTCTGATAAAGTGACGTTGAATATCAATGTCTTGGACCTAAAATGATTTGTAGGATTTGTTGTCAAAGTAACTGAGCTTTGATTGCCACTGAAGAAGGTTGTTGGTCCTCACTGAATATTTCTGATAGCTTTGAATAAGTTCTAAAGTAACATAGTTTCCTTTGTAGCATGTGCTGTTGCCATGTATTTAGCTTCAGTTGTGGACAATGCAAAGATGGGTTGTCACTTAGGATTCCTACAAATATCTCCTCCAAACAAAAGAAAAATGTATGCTATTGTTGAGATGAGACTATTAGTGTGTTGCTGGTGTGACTTGAACTACTCCCACTAACAAATTACATAATCCAGAGTTCCATTCAAGTATTGTAAAACTCTTTTGACTGCTACATAATGTTGTGATCTGCGATTAGTATGTAGTGACTAATTTCTCTTAGTACACATGCAATATCAGTCTGAGTCCATACCATTGTCTACATCAGATTATCAATTGTCTGCTGATATGAAATGGATTCCATACTTTTCTTTTCATCAGCTTGTTGAGGATACGTGGTGTAATGTCCTCATCTACTTGAGCACCAAAACACCCGCTAACCTATTTGATTCCCATAGGTTCGAGCTGGTATCTCCTGAAAGGGGAATTGACTAAGGACATTTGATACTTAGGGCAGAACGGAGCATTCTTTCAGTATTAAGTCATCAGTATGGTAAATAAAGCCTTATTACTTTAGGCTTAGTCAACATGAAATTAGAATTGCATGCATGCAAAAGTGACACGTAAACCCTAAAAGTGACATGCAAACCCTAAAAGTACATGCTAAGCTATTTAAGAAGGGTTATTGGACCAAAGGAGCTATCCATGATTATTATTGCTGAGTTTTGGTTTCAAGAGCAGCAGCAGCAAGCACCGCAGCAAGCGTTGCAGCAATAAGTTGGGGTTGGAGACGAAGGTCTTCAGCTAACAAGGGATTTCAGCAGTGAAATCTATCTTCCCTAATCACTTCAGGGTAGACCATCCAGGTCTATCATCGGCATTCATCATATTCATCTGTATTCAGTGATCCCATACACAGAGAACATTTATTTGCAGGTTCACGTTTTGCAGCTGGGGAACAGCTAGAAACCCTCAGAGGAATTCGCTGGCACCCTAAAGCTCAGTTTTTCCTCCGCATGTTAGCTTCATCAGTCTCAGCAAGCTCACTCCACTGCACCGAGTGATTATAAGTTCCTTGTTTTCTTATCCGGAGCAGTTATCAGCAGATACGTGAGAAAGGGGGGCGTGAGCATTAGAGGGGCAGATCAATTCGCTAGGTTCCTTAGAGGAGGTAAAAGTTCTGCATGTGGCATCTAGTATCTCCGACAGGTAAAGACCAACATCCCAACAAAGTTTCAGCAGCATCAGACCACTCCTCCCTCAAAAACGTCAATATCATCTGAAGGACGGCACTTTGTAGTTGGGCGTCAAACAAAGGAGAGGAGCACTATTCTTCTAGCACACACTACATGCATCTTATATCTGGAGGACTATCAGCTTCATTATCAGTGGTATGTGTACATCAGCTTACTGAAAATCTCTACCCTATAATCTCTCCAAGTTAGCTATTTTTTAGGGCCATTTGGCACGGCACTTTTGCATGCATGTTTTATTAAGTATTTTTGCACCATCTTGAGTGTATGAGCAAAACAACATAGTAGTTAAACAGTAGAATATCAGTTTGGGATATTACACGTGGATAGTTTACTAGTAGCATCTTTAAGAGTTTTGATAGGCTTACATTCATCCATACAAAATTTCTTCAAGATGTTCTGCAAGTGTTTGTATTGGCTCAAATAGACCTTCCTCTCCTTCCTATTGTGGATCACCTATATGCCTAAATAAAGATTCCTCAAAGTTTTTCATTTCAAAATGAGAAGATAGCTTGATTTTTGTTTTCGACTAAAGTCCTCTGTCATTGTTAAATAGAATAAGATTATTAACATAAAAAGAAATAGTGACAAATGTCTTTCAAAACCCCTATCATTTATAAGCACTTCAGAGACCGTACCTACATATCTAATGACATCATAGTGAGGGTGATTGCCTAAAAGTAAAATCCATAAATAGATTTGAATCTTAGAGACCAAATTTTATTTTCCTTTCTATTCTTAGCTTTTAGGTTGATGTATTTCTTCTCCATTTAGAAAGGATTCCTTCACATCTATTTGATGGACCTACATCATTTCAAGTAGCAAATGCATGAAGCATCTACAGACATCAGACTTTTTAAAGGAGAGAAATGTTCGATGTAATCAATACCTTCTTCTTGTAATCAATACAGCAAGTGCCTTGTGCCTCAACCAATCCATCAACTTCCATCAACTTCATACCTGGTTCTACAAATTTTGCATGGATCCAACTATCTTCTAGACTAGAGGAAGAGTTTCTAGTGTCCAAGTCTTATTTCTCGTGATTGAAGTATCTATATATGTCATCATGGGCTTCTTTCCACCTTAGTGAGTCATCACATTATAGAGCCTCCTTCAATCTTTGTGGCTCATCTATGCTTGTGATTAACACATTATATACAATTTCACTAGAACCTTTCTAACTTGTGTTGAATGAGCAACCTTGGTTTCTTGATGTGTATTTATTATTTGATTTTCTCATGTCTCCTCTATGTTGAGTCACCAAGTTGCAATGTCAACATGGTTGAGTAGGTCAAAGTCACAACGACATTAAGATAGTTGTTTGGCAGGTCATCCGATAAAGGAGGTACACAATGTGATGAATGACACCAATAAACATTGATGGTGATAGGTCATTGTAGTCAACTCCTTTAAAAGGGAGTGCATAGATAGATTCCTAGAGAAAATTGTCTAGGGTCTAGGCGTTTTACAATCGCAATAATACTTGTTGTATAATATAGAATCTTGTGTCTATCTCCTTGATTGAGATGAATGAAATTATTTAAAGGATACACCATTGTACTCTGAAAAGATTCATGTGATCATATTTGTATGTGTTGCTTGATTTTTGTTAATTGTATCTAGCAACACGTAGTGAAAGAACCTAGTTAATGGGCGTTAATCTTTTGACTAGTTCTTAATTATATTGTGCAACTATCTCAGTAATTCAATGAACCATGTCAAATCAACGTGTCTTGCATCATCATTTGCAATAAAAGCAATGACTTCTCCCATTGATATTGAAGACTAGTAAGAGCCTTATTTGCAGTATTCGGTGGCCTTTGGAAATAATATGTGGTGAATTATAGGTTTCCAAAGTTTTAGGATCTACAAGATCTAGAGCCTGTAGAAATGGGGAAGTGGAATTTGATCTTGGGTTTATAGCGGTTAACCATTAATATGGACTATGGTTAGATAATATGTTTTTGTAATTGTGTGAAAATGTTAATCTATCTATGAAGACTTCACATTTAGATGGAATCGTGCCTAGAATCACTAGGATCTGATAGAGGGAACAAAGATTTGAGTCTTTGAATCTTCAATGGAGAGAATTACAAAATTTGGAGAGTTTACATACAATCATACCTTGTCAATTGAAAAATGTGGTCAGTCATAGAAAAAAAGGACCTAACAAATGTGACATGTACTAGAAGCATTAGAACAAGGAATCTAAATTGTGATAAACTTGAGCTTGAACAGTGATGTTTTGTGTTGGGTGCACAATTTGAAGAAATAGTGAGGCATATAGAGCTCTCATGAAAATATACAAGGGAAAGAACGTGGCAAGTTGGTGATACATGCGATACTAGTTGTTATATAAAAAATATAACATAATACAATATATATATAAATATAAATAGTAATCATAATAATAACAACAACAAACAATAATAATATAATAATATAATAATAATTAGTGAAAATGTGTAACTCTTTATGAAGAGTTGTGTAAGAGGCCCTTTAAATGATTATATATACGGGCAATTCTATCTTGTAAAATATCATATCTTATCTCATATCTTATAATTATTATTCATGGATTATTTATCCTTTCTAAAGTGGAAGTTTCAGTAAAACGAATTTTATTGTTATAGTGGTATCAGAGCCCTTTCTTGGGCATTTCCACTGATCCGACCTTTGGCTAGAATTTTCAGACCTTGTCTGATCTATTTCAGAGTTTTCGAATTAATTAGGTCTTTGACCTAACTCAACAAAAAAGAAAGTAAAAAGAAGTAAAAAAAGAGAGAGAAGAAGAAAGAAGATCCGAGTTTCTAAATTAAATAGGTATTTGACCTTACTCAAAAAAAAAGAGAGAAAGTAAAAAGAAAAAAAAACAACACATTGTTTTATAAAACCACATGTGGTTTTATAAAAAAATCAACGAAGTGTGAGAGAAAGATAATAAAAAGCATAGAAGCATATTATAATTATTATCATTAATAATAATTATCATAATAAATATTATATTATATTTATTAATAATATTATTATTATTAACTTTTAATAATAGTAATAATAATTATTGGAAAGAAATAATTATTGAAGAGTATAGTATACTATACAAGATAAAGATGTCATTTTTTGATATTTCTTTGGATAAGTAGCATAATAAAATAGAGTCTCATGGCGAAAAACAAGGACGATTCCCACAAATTTTTAAAAAATATGCAGATGCCATATTAAAAATTTACAGGCTTATTCAAGAAAAGGTTGTATGCATCGCTATTTGCCCGACAACCAAGAAAAATTTCATAAACGTTGACCTAGCAAACTAATTAGTGCTTTCAGAATCATATATAATTGAAAAGAACATGCTTCTTTTTTATAAGAAATATGAGCTTAAGAACCTACAACTATCTGTTGATGATTAAAAGGTCATAACTCAATTTAGTGTTGTTTCACTGGTATCATTGGATCGAGACAAGGTTGATATAGTTCTAGGGTCATCTTGGTTAGATACATTGGGTACCTTCATGTTCAACACAAGGAAACAGTTCTTGACATTTCCTTATAAAAAGAAGAAAATCACATTCCAGGATGTTACACCGAAATCAAGTTCATGAGTTGTGTCATCTGAAGACTTCAAAGACATCTCGAAGGTGATTTCACAAGAAGATCAGAAATCAATACAAAAGATGTAGGAAGAAGTCGACAAAGTTATCATGGACAAAGAAGACGAGATCTCTTGTCTAAGAAATCATAATCAGAAATTGCTTCTTCAAATCAAGAAGGCAAAGGATAAAACACAATACAATCAAAAGCTAGAAGAGGAGAATCGACATCTTCAGAAAAACTATTAGAAAATATCGAAGAGAATGTTCACCTTAAGAATAATAAACAAGATCTAATAGATCAGATTCATAAGCTTAAAGATGATGAGAAATCACAAGAAAAAATGATCAGAAATCTTAAGAATGATAAAGATTCGTTGGAAAACAAGTTGGAGCAAATTCAGAGGACATGAAAACCCTCAGACTCAAAAATCCAAGTTGAAGAAAAAGAAGCAAAAACAAATCTAGTCCTCGTCACAATTAAAAAAGAAGCCAATCTAGTAAAAAAACAAACAACAAGAACTCCTTATTAACACCCAAACTATAAAAAACATTTTGACCAACGATAGGGTCAAAATGAACATAAACAAAGGAGTTATGATATAAAAAAAAGAACACAAAAACAACAAACTAAGCAAAAAATAAGAAGTTCCATCCAACAAAGCGATCAACAAACAACTCCAATAATGATAGATATCGGATGGACTACTTCACAAACGATGTCACATTTTTTCTTGGGAATTCAAAACTCATATCTTCTCATTTCGTTAAAGTGTCGCAGCTCTAACACAAAAGATCAACATATGGCATTACAAGCAATAAATCAGACGTAAGACTTGTCTTCAATGAGCTTTGAGGACAAAGCTTCCCTTAAGGAGAAGGCAATGTAATATAAAAAATATAACATAATACAATATATATAAATATAAATAGTAATCATGATAATAATAACAACAAACAATAATAATATAATAATGATTAGTGAAAAGGTGTAACTCTTTATGAAGAGTTGCGTTAGAGGCTCTTTAAATGATTATATATATGGGCAATTCTATCTTGTAAAATATCATATCTTATCTCATATTTTATAATTTCTTGGATTATTTATCCTAAGTGGAAGTTCAAGAAAACGAGTTTCATTGTTACACTAGTTCACTCATACAATGGTGATGGATGGAATATCAATAATAGTGCACCTATATAATATGAAGAAGGTGTCTAAATAAATGTCATTAGTTGGTGTTTAAATATTCAAGAAAGAGAAAGTCAACACAATCTTGGAAAGTTTACCTCAGTCTTGGGAATTTGTCGCATCACTTGAGAAAAAGATTGATTCACTGGACCTAAATTCTCTCATTGTTGCACTACTACAAGAGGAGAGCGGATGGAATACCATGAAGGATTCCACTATTGAAGGGTCGATGTTGTATTGGTAGAATATTGTTGACATGAATTCTGTCGATGAGTTTCATGAGTAGAAGTCGACAAAATGACATTGTCCGTTATAGTTGTCGAAGGAAAGAACACACGAAGCATGAATATCCCAATAGGAAGAAAAAGTTTTAAGGTAAAAAGAGAATCCAGATGAATGTAATGGTGGATGGGATACAAGATTGGTCAGATTCGGTAGAATTATTGTTCCTCCTCAACTTGTGATCCACAAGGGATATGCAATATTGTTAGTGGATTGACACTAGAACATCCTAATATGATATTGCATCATGAGTCATTTTCTCACTATGATCAATTGGACCAAAAGGGCCAAGTCCTCGTGAGGAATATCTAATGTTGAGATTGAACATCAACAAACCATTTTTGTTTGATTTCAAAACAAAAAATTAAGGAGATCATGAATGTATTTCATGTCCCAAACATGAAAGAGAATCTATTGTCGAACACTAGGATGAATGACCATGGCATCGCCATTGCTTTCAAAAAGTATGGTAACTTACCTATTACAAAAGAATGGGAAGACATTTACAAAGGAATTTTGACAAGAGGTTATATCCATTGATGGGAGTGTCAATAATATGTGATCCATTGTCATCTATGAGGTTGATGGGTGAAATAGCTTGAGTTGCTAATATTGATGATCATTTGATGTTGTGGCCCAAAAATATTAGACATCTTGGAGCTTGGAATCTAGTCAAGATGTCTCATACATAGATTGTTCGAGGTTGTTACCAACTAAGTTGCACTAAGTTGGATTTTTAAATGAGCCGCCAAAGATGAACAATCACTTGTTCAATTTTCAAGTTCAGAAATCTTTGCAGTGCTTCCTAGGCCCTTATTTTTATTTTTTTAACATGTTCATACCCCATGGGGAAATGTAATAAAATGAGTTAGCATGATGACTTTATGTAAAAGGTTTGGTTTCCTAAGACTAAGTCATTAATGCATTATTCCAAGGTGTTTTTTCCTTGTTAATTATTTATTGTTTTTAATCTATAAATAATTTCCAAGTTTTTCACCCAAACCTCCAAAGCTGGAATAAATGCCTTAGTGATTAAACCTTAAGAGGTCATTAAAACCAGCATGGAATACATCGTGTCGGCGAAAATATTGCCGAGGATCCGGAACACAACTTATCGACAACATCGAGGAAAATATTGAAAAATATTGGCAAATATCGGCAAACTTCAAAAAATACAAAAATATACATTTTTTTTCAATTTTTTAAACATTTAAAGCAACAACAACATCAAATAAACACATTGCCACATAAATATGAAAAGAAAACATATATATATGATGTATAAGATGTCTAATGATATATCATACATCAATACTAAATCATGTCCTGACTCCTGAGTAGTAATGAGTGTATTGACTTTAGAGCGTCAAAATATCATCAAAAAATATAATAAATGTATATCTCATCATCATGACTCAAGTGTCAACCAAGATCTACATACTGCATAGTACAATGAAATCAAATAAAACAAACTAGTGATTCCCCCTACCCTTTTTACAGGCAAAGGTGATGGCTCTGGTAATGGCTCTTCCTCTAGTTGAAGAAGGCCCTATGGGTGGCAATAGAATCTGATGTGCTCTAACAGAAGGAGAAGCTACACTCTGATGTCCTCTAAAAGAGGAAGAAGCTAGAGTCTGGTGTCCTCTACTAGTAGTAGTGCCACTGCTATGTCCAAGTCCAGCTCGCTCTATCGTCACTATCTCTGTTTATGTCTGTGAAAGTGGCTCCCACGACCAATATCCACTAGATCATCATCCATCTCCTCTATCGCCTCCCCTACCACTTGGCCCACTCCCCCTCTAAATCCTCATGTAACCAATCAAGGTCCTGTTCCATGACAGGTGCCTCGCTCTCCACCCTCCATGCAGCAGTGATGTCAATCCCATCTAATGAAATGGCATCCACATTTGGTGTTTTTTGAAGCTGCCTCACCCATAATCAAAGGTTGTAGTAGACGTAGACCATGTCATTGAGGCGGGAAGTTTCCAACCTGTATGAGGGTCATAAATTATAAATTATAATTCAAATTTTATAATATATAATTTAAACTTTAAACATTGACATGGCAATGAAAATAAAATTTATAATTTATAATTTAAAATAACTTCAAAAGTTTATTTGAAATTTTTTAACCTGTTGCGCTTCTTGGTGTGTACTTTCTCAAATACACTCCAATTGCGCTCGCATCTTGACGAGCTACATGTTTGGCTTAGCACCCAAATGGAAAGATTTTGTAAATGGGGTACTCTTCAGCCATAACTTGTCCACCAAGCATCTAGAACAAATAAGAGAAAGTAGAAAGTTAGAAACATAATTAAAGAAAAATAACATTGAAACTTTAAAGTTTGAACTTTGAAACAAATGGAGAAGAGACATTGAAATTTGCAATAAAATGAACTTGAAGCTTACCTGGCATTTTGGCCTTCCTATCATAAACAGCCATGTCAAAGCCCAATGTCCCACCAGCCATCCTATATATCTCCATTTCTTTAGAAATCTCCGCACGTTCTTGCGGATCTAGCACCATCCTCTGAACATATGTGAGGAATCCATCCATAACCTCAGCATCAAATCTAAAACCACAAGAGTAGGAGAATGCGGTGTTGAGGTAGATCCCTGCAGCATGAATGGGGCGATGGAGTGTATTGTTCCATCGCTCATCAATGACCTTCCATATCAATAATATTCTCTCATACCCCTCATCCCCCTTATCCTCATAATATGCACAGATGGATTCTTTGGCCCTATCTATGGCCTCGTACAAGTAGCCCATTGCGAGCTTGTCTCCATCAACCAACCGAAGAACCTTTACCAAAGGTTCACTAATGGCACACACCTCCTCCACTCTTGCCCAAAAGCTCTCCTGGAGTGACACTAGCCTATATATGGATTTCCCCTCCGGTTTTGTGCTAAATGACAATGCATGCCACTCATCGAAAAGGAAGATTCTCTTAATCTCCCACATACAATCCAAGAGAAATCGAAGTGAACTAAAGCTTGTTGCAAAACGTGTGACTATCAGACACACCAACTCCTTGTTATTTGTGAATTGTCTCATCAAGATGAGCACAAATGTATGATTATATATAAATTTTGTGATGGTCCTAGATGAATCAACAATATCTCTGATGAAAGGAATTTTTCCCATATCCTCTAGCATCAAATCGATGCAATGTGTGTTATCACCAACCTTGTAGTTGCCTATGTGAGGTGGATCCAAGATGGATGGTAGAGGGACAAGCAACTAAGGAGGTGGAACCAAGACTGCTTAGACTCCCAAATGGATGGTTGTCACGCCAATCAAGGCAACCTTCACTTTATGTGTCTTAGCCCAAGACAACAAAGGGGGAGACCCAAATATACTCCCAACAGGAGAGATCCAACCTAGACACTAGATCAGATCAAATGGACTTTGAGGTATGTAAGGTGTAAGGTAATGGAAACCCTAGATGTATGGATGATGTCATGAGGTGAGCCAAGGATTTGGATCAGGGCTTAGGAAGTATGAGGTTTGATCCAAATTGGGGCAAAGGTGACCTATAAGATAAAAACTAGATCTAGGGTTGAGGTACTAGCAACAAGTGAGAAAATCCACTACCTTGGGAAACGTGACCAATGCAGGGAGGTCAAGGACATGATTGAGGCTATCTACTACCAATGGATAGACTCGATGAAAGATATTACAAATTCAAAGTACCCGAGTCACTAGGGAAAGGTCAGTTTACATGGAAAGACCAAAGAGGGGGTAGCACTAGGGTTGGAGATCAGTGCCTGTCAGATCTAGGGCAATGGAGTCACTATCTGCCCAGTGTTGGAGGAAACCTACCTGGGAAATACCCCGATCTACAGACCTAGAAAGGTATTTGACCGAAAAGGTCAGTCTACGAGGATAACTAACAGCAAGGTAGGCTAGCGCTAGGGTTTGAAAAGTCAATTTCTCAGATCTAGGGCAATCTAGAGACTTCTAGCTCAGCGTTGAAGGAGAAATGGAGAGAGGGGAACCTGATCTACTAAACCAAGTTGAAATTTTTCCGGAAAAATCAGATCTCGGAAGAAGTCAAAAAATTGATGTGGAGCGCTAGGGTTTGGGATGATTGTTTCTCAAATCTAGGGCAAACCAGGCAGAATTAGCTCAGCGTTGAGGATGAAATGGTGAGGGGAGGACCCGATCTACAAAACCCAGCTGTGGTTTGTCAAGAGATCGAGCGGTTTATTTTTTAGTATTTTTGGTTTTTTATTATTTATGGAATTTTCAGTAAAATGAAGAAAAGCATGTGTCAATGGGATGAGATCTGGAAGAAAGGAACTAACCTACAAATCTTGCCTAGAAATCCTTGTATATGCCTTGAAGGTGATGATCCCTGCTATCCCGATCAATTTGAGAAGACCTGTGTGATTTCTAAGCCCAACGTTTTGCTCCAAGGGACCAATGCACCCTCTCTCCTGCACAAGCAAACGTCAACAATATCAGATTTACTGTGTCATGAGAAAAAGACAAGATCTACAAAAAAATAACAAGATGTAATCATAGATCACAATGAAGCTAATGAAAACCCCCTGTTACAGACGAAACCAGTCCAAGCGAGTTGAGGTCCCCCAGCAAAAACGCCTAAGTGAAGTCGCCCTCATGTAGACAAGACAATGATTCCGAAAAAATATAGATCTCACACAAATTTCCCGAATGCTAGGAAGCAAAAGACTTTCCAATCACCATCTAAGAACACCAAATGTAAAGGAGATCCAAAAAATATCCAGAAGAAAGTTTTTATATTAATCAGATCCAAGAGCCAAAGACCCCTTACAAATGAGAAGCTCTCTTCTTTAAAAAGGAACGAGAGCACCAAAGTCCTGACCACTTTCAAAACGAGTGGCTAAGATTAAAAGATATAAATGTTTTAATCAATGGTTGAGATGAGCTCAACATACAATACATGGATCAATATAACCATAAAGTACCAAAGTGGACTAGATCACCCATAAAGAGGGTACCCCACTCAACAAGAAATAAATGAAGCACATGGTGGGTCTATGGAGTGTTAACTAACTCCCTCTGGGTGTCCCCATGGCACAATAAAACAATATAATATTTTAATTTTTTGACTTTGTGCCTCTTTGAGGAAATCGTGAGCCTCCCAAAAGCTCCAGAAAATAATATAAAAATGCCCAAAAAATAGGTGTGGCCTCAATCAGATGCTGCAACTGCTGGAGAAGGTGCGGAGGACATCACACTCATCATCATGATTCATCCATTTCATTTCCTTGCCTCAGTAGCCCAAATCGATTTCTTCAATAGCCATTTAATCATTTTCTAATATGCCTTGGGAAATGTGAACCTGCCAAAACAACCTCCTAGGGTGTCTGCGTTGTCCAACTGAGCCCACCAGGCTCTTTGGGATGGGGGTACTATGGTACAATCAAGTGGCTGCACCCCCTATGCCCTGTACAGCGCCCTAGGAGATCCAATAAAAACATCTCCTTGCTCAGACACATCATCTTGTGAAGCAAAACTGCATTAGAAGGGTAAAATGAGCCTGACCATCTCTGCAAGTGCCCAGAACTGAAAGTAAGCTATCTCACTAGACTCAGAGAGTCCAAATCCATCTAGGGTGTATACTCATACCCTTTCCAGGTCTCTTCTTGATCATCAACAATATCCAATAGACAATATAATCACCTGTAAATGAAATAATATAACTCAGACTATCATCCATCTGCTGCAAGTGTTACAAGGATAAGACCTGCTCCACAAATCATTTAAGTAACAATCATAACAAGTAGCAGTCACCTCACTGGAGGTACATCAACCAAATACATATATAGGGTTTTATTTATTATTACTCAGACCAGACTTTCGAGACTATACTCACTTCATAGTTGTAGTCAATTTGCTAGTGAAGAGTAAAGGCTAAAATTTACAGGGTTAGGACAAAGGATTATTACCAATTCAACATTATGACACTTCGCATATGGAAAGGGAATACTCACTATAACCATATGCCGGACAAACAACAACACAGGGAATGGCAGTGCCTCACAAATGGTTGAGCTATTCAGAGAGTGCTTATTCAACTTAGGCATCATGTCTACATCAAGTTTAATCCAGGTTCATTAGGATCATCAATTTTATTTCCATGGCCTTTTTGGCCTATATGACCCTTTGGGGACTTCACCAACGCTTAAAAGCACAGCTAATTGTAGCTTTCATCAAAGACATATTCAAATTTATAAGGTCAACAATATTCGGATATAGCATATATTTAACCATTGCTTTTGGGACCTTTTCTTATACCCTTCGCAGGGTATTTTAGCATTTCATTGCTCTTGCCTTTTACTCACATATGTTAAGAAACACATTCTAGAGTTTACAATTTCCATGGGAACATATACAAATATTTCCAATACAAGCAGTACATGAGCTTTCAGTTTTAGCCAACAACATCTCAAGTGACCAGGGGGAGTTCTGCACAGTGCGAAACATCGGTACAACCGACCAGAATGATTTAGGCATACAATCCAACTTACCAAAGGCAAGTTCAGTCACCAACTCAGAGCCGAGACACAACATAAACATGGTGGTTTGTCGAACAAAGGTTCTAGCGGGGAAAGGTCCTCCATGCCACAAGTCAAGTAGTAAGTCGGGTTAAAACAAAACTGGAAGGAAATGGATGGGTGGAGACAATGAACAATGAAGCCAACACTAGCAAACTAGAGTATGGTGGGAATGACTACCTCTATTCTCCCTAGTGAGGGTAAAACCAATGAGTATAGATCAGGAATTTCCAAGTCTAAGTAGGGACATCAATACATAATACAAATACATCCAAGTCCATATATTTATGACCGCCAGATCATGACACAAAATGCTAGTATATGTCACAAAGATGAGTATAAGAGCAATGATAACCATAACACAATATAATAAATGTCGAGTCATAACCATGCAAATAACCCATCCGAACCATCCTCTATCCAATAAGAAATACTGATACAAATCTGGGCATCACTAACTGCTCTCCAAAATGACTAAATGGCTACATCAGTCCTCAAATCTAAGTGTCATGATACTCGATCCTGACATGGGAGAGTACTATAGTCCACTAACAAAATAATGATTCGTCAAAACTGCTCATCTCAGCATCTCATATGTAAGAGATCTGGCTGAAAAAATGTACTATATCTGAAAAATAGAATATGGTAGTCTGGCTACTATATATGTGATAACAATGTGCACACACAATCCAAAACAAAGTCGGATATCTCATCATAAGCAACCTTCCAACAGCCACATAATTAGCAGCGTTATCTTTTATGACTTGGACAACGTTCTGTGGACCTATTTCTTGGATGAACCCATCCAACAACTCACATAAGAGTGTTGCATCTTTGATATGTGCAAATGCATCAACAGATCTAATAAACATGATCCCTTTGGGGAAATTGACCAAGAAATTAAGAAGGCTCCTACCCTTCTGATCGGTCTAACCATCCGACATAACCGTGCATCCTGTGAGTCCCCATGACTCCTTAAACTCCTCCAATCTCTAAGTGCAGTCAACCTTTTCAGCTTGAAGGATAAGCCCTCTCAAGTCATCAAAGGTGAAATATCCCAAGTAAGGAGATCTGCCTTCTTATGTTTGCACTTGCTTGTTTCTTGTAATCCTGAAATTTATTTGCTTGTGGTTGTTTGAGAATATTATTCCTTTCACTTAGTTCCTCTGGCTTACTAGTTTATTTTGTTGTTTGCAATCTTCATGTAACAGTTTGCTCATTCAAATATTAATTGCATGACATAGTAAGATGCATAACCATTATAAATCCCATGATATTAAACAAGAGAACACAAATGGAAAACATAAACTGTTTATGCAAGTGTGGACATAATAAGTACCTCAAATCAGTCCTGTGTAACCATATATAATAAGTGGAATAACTCTGATCTTTGAACAATGCTGACGGTTTACTGCAAGCTTTAAGACTGCTGCTAGTCAATATTTAATAGTGCCAAGGAGGAAGTATGATGCTTTCAACACTAGATCTAATTCCCAAATACCATGAACTCTGTTCCTCATTTAAATATCAGTCATGCAATGTTATATGCCCCAGCTGAGAATGGGATCTCCGCCAGGAATGTCAGTGGTTGTTGATGGCTGTAACAATGACAATTTATAATCAGATCTTAAATTATGATGACAGGGGCTGTAAGTTTAACAGTAGTACTATATAATCAGATCTGTGTGTATAGGGCAATGGTAGAGTGTTGCAGGAGAAGATAGCCCCCCCTAGACAATTACATGCCCAGAAAAATAGATCACGCCCATCTTGGGGAGATTACAGCCCTGAGAATATGAATACGGCCTTCCCTTTCTTTAATCTCCTCTCATGCATAAAATCGTGCGCCCTCTTTTGAGATATGACCATCAAACAAATATCACGCTCCTTTTTGAGATGATTCAAGTCGCCCTTTTGATAGATCTCTGCTAGGAGTACTGATTCGTTGCCAAAGGAAATGGAAGATCACTCTAACAATGGCTCACCCCCTTTTCTTGTCTGGAATATGACTGCCCACACCTCAGTTTAAAGAGAGGTCTCTGCAATAATGATGAAACGCTGCCAAAGAGAGAGGAAATCTCTAGTGTATTCAATGGTTCCAGCTCTCAAGGATAGCCACGACCTCAGCAGATAAGCATGCAGCAGCGAAGAGAAGAATCTCTGCCCGAATAAAGTACAGAAGATCGCTGCCCAAACCAATGATGAATATGCCCATGCTCCACAACAATGAGGCCTCTACTCGATACACCCTTGTACTCAGACTTCCAAGGAAGAATTCGCCCAGCTGCCCTAAATAACTCAAACTCTAATACCAAACTTAACTCTGGCAATCATGAAGCACAGTGATAGATCGGAATGATCTATCCTTTTGAATTGACTAGGGTGGATAGATCTCGCCACCGAACCCAATTGTTGGCTAAGGAATTTGTCCTCAACCCTAAATAGCTCTTAGAGCTTTCAAAACCCAAAACTCAATAATGAATAATAACACCACAACTTCAATAAATAACCAAGCAGCAGACAGAAGAGGATCGCTGCTCCAAACTAGATGAAGTGGTTCGCTGCCCTAATTGCCGGAATAAGACTAGGACAGATGTTTCACTGCCGAAATCTTGTTAGTTGAAGACTCCGTCTCCAACCCCAACTGCTGTGCTGCTATCCAAGAGCTCCCAAAATAATCATAATCCAAAGTGAAGTCCCCTCTCGCTTTATCCTCTATTTATAAAGTTCAACTGCGCAAAACCTAATCTTTGACCTAATTAGGTCACTTTAACTTCTAATTTGCAGTTGACTTGAATGCATGCGCATGGAGACTTAATTGGGTGCATGCATCATTAAATAATGCTTAGATGTCATGTATGTCACTTTTAGGGTTTGCATGCATATCACTTTTAGGGTTTGCATGCATCTCACTTTTAGGGTTTGCATGCATGTCACTTCTGATCTTTGCATGCATGTCATTTTTAGGGTTTGCATGCATGTCACTTTTGGGAACATTACAGGGCCTTATACCCTGGGCCAACAACAACAACAACATCAAACATAGGTTGGTAGAAGGGGTTGGTTTTGGCAATGCTGAAAGGAATGTCACTCCATAAAAAACACCTACCCACAAGCTTGTCTACTTCAACCTTCTCCTTTACTTTAACCATTAACCTGATAGAACGTTGTGCACCAGGAGTGGTTCTTGGAACATAGTAAGTTGAGGCAGATGAGGGCATTGTGGAACTTGAAGGTGCAACTAAGGTAAAGCTGTCACTTCCAGTTCTACTTCTTCCAATCCCAGTCCTCACTGATGCCCTCACATCTCTCTTCATATTCATATCATGAAGTGATTTATTGGCAATTTGAACAATTTCTGGGGTTGCTTGTTCACAAATTCCCACTTCACGCCCAACAATTTGTGCAAGGTGGTATTTCAATCGACTGATCCCCCCTGTCATTTCCTTTCCACACAACTTGCAAGTCAAATTTTGCCTATTAAACCCTTCCAAGGGATCACCATATACCCACATAGAATCCAAAGCTTTAGGCATTTTGATTTTTCACACAACAATGATCCGACCTGGGGCAAAAAAAAAAGAAAAATAAATTCCAGATTCAAGCTTGAACAAAAAAAATAGTAGATGGTAAGATTCATTGAAATTTGCCCCCCGCCAAAAAATGCTGTAATTAACAAAACGGTCCTAGATTTGGCATAAATGGTAGTAGATTTCTCTTTAAAATTTGGCAAGAAGAGGGAACATTTATAAGAACCCTAAACCTATAACAAATTTACCAAAAAAAAAACAAAAGATGAGCAAATGGTTACACAATGATGTACATACCTGTAAATTGAGAAACCACTAATGGGAATTGTTGTCCGCTGAGATGCACTCCTGCAGCAGAAATCTTTTGAAAGTTGTTCCTTCACTAGAAGTGGGGAAGGTGTGGCCTTGGGGGCAAGCAATGAGCCAGGTACTGTGACCTAAGTCCCAGCTCCACCGTTTAGGCAAACTTTTAACGAAGCAAAGGGGGGTTGTCCCTAATAAAGAGTTTTTCTATGGCTCTTATGTTTTTAAGTGTTTTTGGTGTTGAGTGATGCAGATGGGTGTTTTTTAGGAGTTTTTGAATGATTACAACTTTATAATGATGAAATAAAATAATCACAAGATAAATGCAAGATCACAAGATTGAGGAAACAACCACTTGATAATTTAAAGCAAGACAACCACAATAATATAAATGCTCCAGATATATAAAAAACAAATGAAAATTGATGACAAGGACCAGTGCCTTATGGAGTCAAATATAGTCTTAAGTGCTTGGGTTACTTGATACAAGAGTTCAAAGTGGTAACGTTTGTGAGATCGTTTTGCAATTGTTCTAAGTTTTATTTTATTGTAAATTTTATGTAATCTTGTTTTAAGTGTCTAGGAAACCTAACCGAAAATACTTTCAGTGGCTCCGTTCGAAGACATGACAAACCGGTTTGGAATCACAAGCTAGGTGTTCAGAGAATTTAACCAGCAAGTGTCCAGATTGGGTAGCCCGACGTTCACACTTGGAATTTGCCCACTACCTGAGTATTTATCGAGATAACGTCGGTGCGTTGGTTATGGGGTTGAAAGTTTTATTTTGTTGAATCTTGTAAGATTAACAGTCCAATGTCGTTTCTGAGTAATCCGATTTTTAGGTCAGTCAGAGCATACTCCGGCAAGGAAACAATGAGATAAATTCGAATTTTATTTAAAGGGAGTGATGAGTTGCAAATTTTAATTAGAGCACACAGGTGAACCTCTCCGACAGAGAGTGCTCTTGACTTGTCTTCTGACAAAGGTTCAAGATACTTTTAACTAATCTATATGCTAAGATGCAATAAAAATGCAAAACTTATGCTCTCCGACAGAGAGTGCTCTTGACTTGTCTTATGACAAGTTCAAGAGTCTTGGTTCTTTTTAAAGACAAACAGATTGTAAGCAAAGAAACCAAATGATAGCTCAAATAAAGTAGAAACTAATCTAGCAATTAGTGTTCTAAGCAAAAATGAAACTAATCTAGGTACTTGAAGCAAATCTAAGCTAAGAACACACAAGACACTCTTCCCCAAATGGGGAAGAAACACAAACTATGGGAGGCTTTATCCCACTTAGCCTTATTTTATTAATCAAATACAACTTTTGAGGATTTTCAACCTTGGAATGAGAAATGAAGATAGTAGAAGTGACTTTTAAATGGGCTCTTAAGAGCTTTACAAAAAAGGAGTGTTTAAGTCTTCATGGTTTTGATCTTGGTTTTGCAATCTTCTTCTGCTCTTTGATGATCTCTTCTTCTTCTTCTTCAAGTACCCTTCTTGAGTTTGCTTTTGCTCAAACCTACAACACAATGCAAATCACACTACAAGCACCCTTTAGCATTAGTCAAATCAAATGAAAAGGAAACTAGATGCAACTAAGATCTAAGTATCAAAATGAGATGCAACTTTTACAATGAGATCTAGATGCAAAGCCTAAAATGAGATCTAATATATGCAAACTGACCAACTAGAATGCAAGCTAACAAGCTAAAACATAAACTAGAATGTGATTGAGATCTAGCTAAAAAAGACAAATTCTTTTTATGATTTTTTAAAAGCTTTAAGGAGGAAATAGGGGTAAGAAAGGGAGGCAAACGAAAGGAGGTAAGGGGAAGAAACGAGAGGGAGAGGAAGAGGTAGAAGGCTTAAAACGAAAGCAAGGAGGTAAAAGATCTAGAGTAGGACGAGAGCTAGGGGATGGAAGAGAGCTAAGGGGAAAAACGAAACTAAGGTAGAAGATAGGCTAAGGAGAAAACGAAGCAAGGTAGGACGAAAACAAGACTTGAGATAGAGGAGACGAGAGCAAAGGTGAGAAGGAGATCTTAGGTAGGAAGGAGACTAAGAGGAAAGGAGAAAAGGAGCTTAGAAAGAGAAAACGAGAGCTTAGAAAGGAGGAGAGGGCTAGAAGACATTAGAGAGAATTTGAGGTCAAAAATGGGCCTCCTAAGAGATGTACTACAAAAATATAAGATATATTAAAATATTATGAGTTAGGGGTTTTATGG
>LPNX010724265.1:1186219-1203291 GCA_001517045.1 Pseudotsuga menziesii
TAAGGGGAAAACGAAGCTAGGAAAGAATAAGGGCTAAGGAGAAAGCAAAAAACAAAGGAGAGGAAACCAAAAACGAAAGCAAGAAAAGTGCTTTAGGGCTTCCAAGGTAACCAAGTGACCAAGTTTTAATGTAGTTTGAAGGATGGAACTTGAAGCAAACCAAACGCTTAGTGCCTCCTTCTTGAAATAATCCAAACTGTGTAGATCCTGAAAAGAAAACCAATGTTTAAACAAACAAGCTTGTGATCCTGAAGATGACCTAGATGCAACTGAGCTCACACCCTTCTCCAAGATGGAAAATCCTGTCCAAAATCAAACCACTCAAACAACCCAATGAGATCAATCAACTAGCATGCTAAGCATATAAAGATTCATCAACATTAATACAATTGAATATTTCTTGCTCATGAAATCTTGATACAATAGCATAATCAACCAAATTATCAATTGTAAATGGGAGATTTTACGTTCTATGAAATAGACTTCTAAAACCAATTGATTTGATCACACATAAGCATTTGAATTGAAAAATATGGAAAGCATTCACCTAACAAAGTTCATTCACCACTATCACCAAGTCGCATGGACCTCCAAAGTCTTGATCTTATTCCAAATAATGAGCATAAAGCAATTACAAAATTATACAGAGTAAGTTTACAACAAAGGATCCATCCCAAGAGAGCTCCAAGAGCCTCTCTTTATCCAAAACTAAGAGAGCCAAACCCCTAATTCGAATTGGCTTTGAAGAGAGCCAATGGCACAATAGACAAATTTGAATTCTCCATCACAACCCAATCAAATCCATGTTACAACAAGCTTGGAGTGCAAATCCCTTCAATAGACTCGAGTTTGCATTAGTGTGGATGGGGAGGTGGCCTCCACCTTGGCAAGGCACCCCCCATCCCTTCTTTGGAGACATCACCCATCAAATACGAAGATTCCAAGTGTATACGCGTGAACCAAGAGAGATATGCATGAGTCTTTTATGGGAGATCAAGTCTAAGTTGAAGTAAATGCTAACTCGTGATTGAAGGGAGCCAAGCCATGAGGTGGCCCTAAAACAAGGAAGGCGCCCACCTTCACCATAAATGCATCTCAACCATCCACTCAATCCATTACACATCATGAAAACCTGTTTTTTTTAAAGAAAGAAGCCGAATTCTCTTGAAGGAGATCTCTTTTGGTGACTGGATAGTTGACTGGAAGCACTTGGAGTTGATTGGGATCATCTTTAATGCCCCGTGCCATGTCATTTAGCCTTTTATTTTATTCATTTTGGTTTATTTTGGAGAGATTTGGATTATCTCCAAAATATTCGTTTTTAATATTTTAATTAATAATTTCGCTGTAAATGACTTTTTGAGAAATTATTAATTATGAGGCTGAATGAACATCCAAAACTTAGGATAAGCTGGTCCGAGGTTCATGTGTGACTTTTGGCTTAGGATTTAAGCCTTCAACCTCTGAAATCCAACCCCGGATGACTGACATATTACAAATTGCATTTTTCCAATTAAAAATTTGGAAAAATAATTAAAAATAATAAAAATAAAAACTCAATCCAACGCGTCCGATAAAAAAATTCCGGACAGTGTTTTTATTGGACGACGCTAGGAAATGACCAACTAAGACATACATGGTGTCTAGTAGGCTTATATACATCAGTTGGACTCTAATAATTCCCCAAGGTTCAATTTTCAAAATCAGGCATTCCAGCTTTGGAGGAAGCGGGAGAAAACCTCGTCGATTATTACTCGGTTATAGGCAAAGCATAATTGGCAAGGGCAAAAAACTCCCTTGGAATACCTTAGTTGATAACCAAGTCACGGGTGACCGAGCCACTCAAAAATCCTACTAGCACACTTATTACAAACCTCATGGGGCCATGGTCATTTCAACAGTAAAATAAAACTGGCTAGCCAAAATTGGCTAATTATTGCAACTGGAACTTCTGATACACAAGATATGAACATAAATCATGTTCATCAAATGGCAGCTCGTCGGAAGTCCAACTATGGTACAAAAAAGTTGGTAACAAGAATCAATCCCCAATCCACAATAACCCGATGATTGTTGATGGAAACACAATGAATCTACTGCTCATCTCCAAACAAACTGATAGCAAGCTCCTTTCCTCTCCAAACCCCTCAACAAGCAAGCAAAATGAGAAAAAAGAACCAAAAATGGCCTTTATTCCTGAACTATCCGCGAGCTCGACATTTATTTCGTCTAACTCGCGATGTTTGCGGAAAAATTGGGTAAAAATCAGGATTTTTACCCCTGCGATATATCGTCGATGTCTTCCACACTGATTAACACCTATGTGTCGACGTATATTACCATGTTAATCATTTTTTTGAGTCATTATGAACATGTCCTAAATCCCCCATAGGTTTTTTTTAATTCCAGAGAAGAAAAAAAATCCGTTTTTACAAGCTTATTTTTAATAAGTTAACTGTAAAAGTATAAAAAGTCATAATAGTGTGGCTAGGAGGTTGTTTTTGCTATGGGGGTGCTCGTTTTCTAACTTAGAGCACCCACTTAACCCCTAAACCCACTTTCCTAAGTTTTCGAGTATTTATTTAACCCCAAAATTAATAATTACTCGAAAAAAACAAAAGAGACCCAAAAAATGAAATAATTAAAAAATTCGGGAATTTAAAAAATAAAATAAAATTGCCAAAAGTGAATTTTATGACTTGGTGAACTAAAAGACAAGTACCTGGGAAAGTTTGGCAAGATAGATGTTGCTATTTCCAACTGAACAAAGCACATGATGTTTCCTCACGTTGAGAGGGGCGCATTTTCTCCAAGTGGGGCGCAAATCCCAAGAAATGATGGAAACTTGAGCGAGTGGGTTGTGTAACACCCCGTTTTTTACCTCTATTGCGTTAAAAATGTATATGATGTATATATTGTAATTAATCATGGTGTGGAACTAAAGGCAAAAGCCCCACCATCGATTTAGCGGTTTATGTTTCGGTGATTAAAATCGATGCCGATGGTATTTTGTGCTAGCCAGGCACATTATAATTTTGGACATCATGTAAATATGCAATTTAATTAAAATACCCACAACTAGCTATGTCAATGCAACATTAAAATAGATGGAGGCATGATTTCCTAAGAATAGGGGGGGGGGGTATTCAAACCTTTGAGCCAAAGGGGAAAAGCCAAATGTCAAAGGGAAAACCCATCAAGCTGTCAACCACCTTTCTTGTCTTATTCACCCAAACATTTATTTCTGCCATAAATTGGTTGAGGTAGTTATTGCATGGGGATGGGAAGAGTATGGGAGTCAACAAATTCGAATTTGGGGAAGCCACCCATTTATGGAGAAACGTTTTTTGACTTATGAGGTAAGTCATTGCCCAGAAATGCTTCCCAACCCATAATGCATTCACGTCCTCCATTCCTCACGCAGTTGGAAGCTTGCAAAACTCTCTCCTTCATGTTTTTGGTCTACTGGGTGTTTCCTTCATGTTTGGGGGCAGTTTTCTTCATTTTCCCTATGGCTGGGAAATCGTTTTTGTAATGCTCCATGGTTGGGTTGTCTCCCTCGCGATTTGCTGCATTTCCTCATTGTTTTCCAAGTTGGAAATTCGTTTTTGGTAATGCCCAACGAATTGGAGAAGAGACCATGATTTTTGGGTGTTTGTTGAGTCTGTTTTTTCCCACGTGAAGCCAATGAACGTTTTGTGAAATCGATTTTGGTTCCCAGGGCTATTTTACCCATGCACCATTATCGAATTTGGTTTCTATGATGGTTTTTGTCCACGCCCAGAACTTGTATTTTGTTGTGGGTGCATCTTTTGATTTGGTCTGAACTGGCTTGGAGTGGAATTGGGTCTAAAATAGCTTGATAAACCTAGTGTAGGAAGGAACCTCACAGACAGATCTAAAGGGGTTGGTTTTCTTCTTTGCACACCCTGAAGAGCACTGGAAGGGAAGGCATAGCCTAAGGAACTGTGTAACAGAGAAGGGGATGCTTCCTTGTGTTGGGTGTGTAGATGTTTTAGAAGCCAAGCCAGATCTAGTGCAGGTGTCCATAGCTATGTGGTTGAGCTCACTAGCTTAGCAGTTCAAGTTTTCCACCTCCTTAGCAGCCTGATAAACCCAAATGCAGTTTTGGCTTGGCTGGATTTTGATATATCTTTGGCTATGTGTGAGCCTGCTAGTGTTCCCTTATTCCTTATGGGAATCATGCCCAGCTCGGGGGTGGCAGTGGTGCTGAGAGAATGATGAGCACACTGGCCTATGGTTGGGTGGAACATTGCAGTGACATAGCTGATTGCGAGACAAACTTCTTTCAAGATACGTATTCTTGTGTATTTTATCTCTGCAACTGTATTTGTTTATGAATTAATATAAACATGTTGAATGCTTAAATAAATGTAATTGCTTCTGTTGTATTTGCAATTTTATGCATCTGTACATGTTGTTAGTTCAATGCATTTTATTATCATTTTCATGGGACTTAAATTTCCCGGATTTGATAGCATTATAGTCGCGTTCTCTCTCTGGTAGAGGGGTGGGGACGTGACAGTGTGGTATCAGAGCAGTGTTGCAACATTGGGCCTCAATGGGCCATGAAGAGCAGCTGACAGAGGAAGAATCAGCCTTTGTGTCCAGCATAAAAAAAAAAGCAGACAGGAGAAATTTCCAAAATTTCTCTAAGTATTGGAATTTGCCTATCGGCTCAGTTAGCCGAAGTTGAGCTGACACATGTCAGCTGAGTTAGCCGAAGTGAAAAAAAAAGTTTGTGTATAATTTTTCCATATGCAGGTAAGTGATTTATGAATTCATGTGAATGTTATGCAACTAACAATTGTGTTTATTAACACATTTTGCAGAATCATAGTCACCTTCAAAGGCAACATTCCAGATAGTGTTGTTCGGTAAAGTTGGATTTTGGCTGAGCCATGAGAACCTACGACATGTATGATGATGCACAGAACCCCAATGAGTACGAAGAAGATGTTATGGGTGAAAACATCCGAGTTGGAAATGCCGAGACAGCGTCTAATGGGAGAAGATTTCAAGATACTCCCCCAGATTTTGCAGCCACCATGAGAATCCTAAGGGTGGAGATGCAAAGTTACAGGGCAGATAATGAAAGATTGGTTAAGGCTCAAGAGGAGCAGAATCAGCTGAATGCAGCCATGCTGCAAAATTTGACAGATATTCAAAGGCGGATGAACTCTGGGGACCGGACAGTCAAACCAGAAGGTAGTAAGAGCAACACCAGAAGAAGAAAAAGGTTTTCTAATGGATCATCTGACCCTAAAGGATCCACTGAGGATTCAAGCTCTTCATTTCACAGAAGTAAGAGGAAGAGTCGTTACCAGAACCGTTCACATGATGAATTTAAGAAGGCAAGGCTGCCTACCTTCAATGGTGAGATAAAGAATGGTCAAGAAGTTGAAGCTTGGCTTCTTGGGATGAGAAAATATTTCCAAGTCCAAGACTACTCTGGAAATATGAAGGCTAGGGTAGCCATCTTCAATTTGACTGGAAGAGCATCCATATGGTGGGAGCACTTTAGGCAAGTGAAAAAGATTAATGAAAGGAAGATTGTGTGGAAATAGTTCTAGAAGTATTTCAAGCAGAAGTACCTCTCCGACAGGTACTATGATGACAAGATTAAAGAGTTCCATGAGCTGAGATTAGGACAGCAGACCATGGAAGAGTATGCAAATAAGTTCTTGGAACTATTGAGGTATGTCAGGTACATCAAAGATGAGAAGGTGAAGATCCAACGTTTTCTTAGTGGATTACCTCAGTCTTACAAAGACAGAATTGAGTTTTATGAACCTAGAACTCTTGAAGAAGCAATAAGGAAAGCTAAGTATTGCTATGAGCAAAGCAAAGGCAAACCTGATTAGCATAAGACGTGGAAGGACAAAAAGAATGAGAAGTCTGACCAAAGGAAGAAAGGTTTCAAACCTTGTAACTTCAGGAATCAACAGAAGCAGCGATCCCAAGCTGCGAAGCAGCCAGCCAGAGTGGTCGAAGAAAAGCCAAGAGATCCATAACAAAACAGAGAACCACTCCAATGTTGGAAATGTGGAGGACCCCACATGCGTAGGAATTGTCCACTTGAGGATGGGAATGCAAAGCCAGCTTACAACATTCAAGAAGCAGAAACAGTGGGTCAAGTAGCAAGGGCTGTCCCTAGGATTTATGCAGCACTGGAGGACCGCCAAGTAGATCACCAATCAATTGTGGTTGAAGTTGTAGGTAAGATTGCTGAGCAATCTGTTTCTATTTTAATTAACCCTGGATCTACTCACAGTTACATTACTCCTAGAGTAGTCGAGATTTGTGCTTTTAAGAAGTTAAAGCATAGTAAATCATGGTTAGTTCAGCTAGCGACT
Source organism: Pseudotsuga menziesii (assembly GCA_001517045.1). NCBI lineage: Eukaryota > Viridiplantae > Streptophyta > Pinopsida > Pinales > Pinaceae > Pseudotsuga > Pseudotsuga menziesii. Next base: position 1,192,597 of record LPNX010724265.1, read on the forward strand.
GGAACCAAGAGAAGAGTTAGTGAAGTGGTAGAGAAATGCCCATTGGTCATGAATGGATTGGTCACTTATGTAGATCTGAATGTTCTACCACTTGGTTCTTATGACATTCTGATTGGAATGGATTGGTTAGAATCTCACAGAGTAAAGCTTGACCGTTATAATAAAACTTTTGAATGCATGGATGAAGGAGGGAACCCAAGAGTTGTAAGAGGCATTCCAAAGGTGATTTTTGTTAGGCAGATTTCAGCAATGTAGCTGAAGAAGTTCTGTAGAAAAGGTTGCTAGTTGTATGCAACCCATGTTTTGGAGGCAGCAGAGAATGAAACTCCCAAGTTGGAGGACTTTCATGTGTTACAAGAATTCAAGGATCTGTTTTCTGATGAGATTCTAGGGATTCCTCCAAAGAGGGACATTGATTTCACAATTGAACTTGTCTCAAGAGCAGCACCAATGTCCAAAACACCCTACAGAATGAGTACACGAGAAATGCTAAAGCTGAAGATGCAATTGCAAGAGTTGTTGGAGAAGAAGTATATAAGGCCGAATGTGTCCCCTTTGGGAGCACCAGTTCTGTTTGTGAAGAAGAAAGATGGTACACTCAGGTCGTGTATTGATTACAGACAGCTGAACAAAGTCACTATGAAGAATAAATACCTGTTGGCTAGGATTGATGACCTCTTTGATCAAATGAGAGGAGCAAAGGTATTTTCCAAGATTGACTTAAGGTCTGGTTACCATCAGGTGAGAATAAAAAATGAAGACATTCATAAGACAGCCTTCAGAACAAGGTATGGACATTATGAGTTTGTGGTGGTACCATTCAGTCTCACAAATGCACCAACTACACTTATGTGCCTTATGAATAGTGTCTTTAGTAAGTATTTGGACAAGTTTGTTATTGTTTTCCTTGATGAAATTCTTATTTATTCTAAGAATGAGGAAGAGCATGAAGGACATCTGATATTGACATTGCAATTGCTCAGGGATCATAAGTTGTATGCTAAGTTGAGCAAGTGCGACTTCTATAAAGATAGGTTTCATTATTTGGGTCACATTATCTCAGATGAGGGAATATCTGTAGACCCTGAGAAGATTGAGGCCATTATGAATTGGCCTACTCCAAGAAATGTAACTGCTGTAAGATCTTTTATGGGACTTGTAGGATACTACAGGATATTCATTGAAGGATTCTCCAAGGTTGCACATCCAGTCACTTCCTTGCAAAAGAAGGGAATAAAGTTTGAATGGACACCGAGGTGTGAAGAAAGCTTCCAGTAGTTGAAGAATCTTCTCACAAGTGCACCGGCCTTGAAGATTGCAGACCCAGAAAAAATATTTTGTGGTGTGTACTGATACATGCGGTCAAGGGCTTGGAGGAGTCCTTATGCAACAAAACCACGTAATATGTTATGAGTCAAGAAAGTTGAAGGAGCATGAGAATAACTGTGCTACTCATGATCTAGAACTTACAGCCATAGTATATGCTCTCAAGATGTGGAGGCATTACTTGATGGGCAGAAGATTTGAGCTAAGGACAGACCATTGTGGTCTAAATTGTTGAATTATTGTAACTTCGAAGTGTATTCACTTATTGTACCCCGATGTTCCTATCGGGAGAATCATTTGTATTTCATTGTACCCCAATGTTCCTATCGAGAGAATCATTAATATTGTACTAGGTCAGTAAAGAGTTCAGAAGTTGAGTGTGCTCCAGAGTTAGCCAGTTTTGGGCTAAACTTTTTATTTTTTGTAAATACATGTTCATACCCCCTTGGGGAAATTGTAAAAAATGTCCTAGCATTTAATTTTTTATAAAAGGCTCGACTTCCCAGACTTGAGCATCAAGCCGACTAGCCCAGACTGTTTTTTCCCTTGGTTATTATTGGTTGTTGAACAAACGACTAATAATTTCCGAGTTTTTCACTCACACCTCCAAAGCTAGGGTACTTGTCTTGGTGTTTCGGCATTGGGAGGTTATTAGAGCTTTCGTGTCAATGTTTTTCAACATGCTAGGCATTCCGATTGAGTCGTATGAACATGTACTAGGTCCCCCTCGAGTTTCATTGGATTCCGAGAAAATTAATTTTTTCTGTTTTTTAAGCCATTTTTTAATGGTTTAAATGGAAAAAATTCAAAATGTGAAAAAAATGTGATCTGGAGTCCGTTTTTGGCATGGTTGGGCTCATTTTCAAGCTCGGAGCAGCATCTTTACCCCAGGGGCCACTTTCACTATGTTTTAGCCAGCTAAAGCATCCCGAAAAGCATCATCCGGCTAACAAAGCATCAGAATAGCATTTAAATGCTAAAATTGGAGAAAATGCACTAAAGTCAAAACTTTTAGAAAAGTCAAAAGTCATTAAAATATTAGTGGAATGACATGGAGGAAGTGTCGTTTGGAGTTTTATGTGGTAAATGACATCACCCAAGTATAAAAGCGTCACTCTTATGATAGGTTTGGGTACCAAACAAATAAACCATGTTGTGTTATTCGCCCCTTTTCCAATCTCATGCGTGGGTAAGTGTGGGTCCCTCTCATGGATGATTGGCGTCTTATCTTTGGCATGGAAGGTGATGTGGAAAGGTACCTTGAGTTCATTCTCAATCAAATATAGTTCAATCCACATTTCAAGCATGCGATTTCGTGAATTAAGTTGGTTGGTGGCGATTGGTTGGTGGCAAGTGGGTGCAAGCGAATGGTGGAGCCTCACGCTAGCTTGGATGATGGTGGCGAATAACAAAAGGTGTGGACCCCCCATCCACCTTGTTATCACATATATGGAAGCCGAGCTACCATATTCTATTTTTTAGATACAGTACATTTTCGGCCAGATCTCTTATAGATGAGATGCTGAGATGAGCAGTTTTGACGAATCATTATTTTGTTAGTGGACTATTATACTCTCCCATGTCAGGACACTCAGATTCGAGGACTGATGTAGCCATTTAGTCATTTGCAGAGCTGTTAGTGATGCCCAGATTGGTATTAGTGTTTTCTCATTGGATAGATGATGGTTCAGATGGATTATTTGCATGGTTATGACTCAACATTTATTATATTGTGTTATGGTTATCATTGCTCTTATACTCATCTTTTGTGACATGTACTAGCATTTAGTGTCATGATCTGGCGGTCATAAATATATGGACTTGGTTGTATTTATATTATGTATTGATGTCCCTGTTATCACTAAAGTTGAACCTTGACAACTAGGGTTAAGCTTAGAGAAATCTTAAATTGGTTTAATGGATAACTGGAAAATGAATTTATGGAATGTGGTGGTAGGTAAGACTTACTCCAGAAATCAAGATAGATTTGAAAGCAAATACTGAACAGTTGTGTATATATATCACAATCAAGACTGATAAGACAAAGCTACGAGTATGAATTTATGAAAAACATGAACCAAGTTCTGCATATAGTACTTAGGGATAACTTCACATTAATCGTGAGAATCTAGCAATGGATTAAGATGACCATACACCAGACAAAATCACAACACATGAAATTCAATTATTAAGACAGAAAGGCGACTCATATGAACATAATCATTTCAAAGCAGCTAACAAAAACAGAGTACATACATGCTCCTGCCACTCCAGTATCAGAATGTTTAAATCCTACCTCAACCCTCTCGGCTGGCACCCCCCATCCCTTTTCCTTAACAATGACAGATTTATAGAAAAAACTATACCCCTAGCATTTACCATTTTCTAAAAAAATCAAATCTAGACCTGAAATTAATTATAAAATATCTGGCATGCTAGAGTCGAAATGCCTTCAAATCTGCCAGTTGTATTCAAATATGAAACTGCCTGCTATGAATACTCCTAGAAATTCGGAACTGAATTCTTAAAGAATTTGATGTAATCCTCCTTCTCTCAATACTTTGCCACCGATGAAGTTAAGTTCCTTCAATTTGGGGATGATTCAATTGTTTCCCTAAGAATCTGGATGTCGATTTCTAATGAAGTTATTGATGTTGGATTAATGCCTTAGAATCTGGAACAATACATCTTCTCGATCTTGAAAGGAATCCATTTACAACCTTAAACAATTCGAACCATCAATCCATGAATGGCACGAAAAAGATAAACTGGGCACTATACTCCATAAAATCCGACTATTGACATTCTACGCATCCCAGCAATCCTCATCGCTTGTAATATCTTGGCAAAGTCCCTGATCTAGATTTATTCCAACGCTGATATTACCAGAAGCATGTTCTGCATAAAGGGAAGAAATCATCTTGGTTGCATTTAATCCAGCATTGTCTGCTAGAGTTCTAGGAACCAACTCAAAGCTCTCAGCAAACTTTCCAATTGCATACTTATCCAATTCTGTCTCTAAAACGACTCATAACTTGGATATTTTGAACCTCCTTCAAACTCGTTCACAAGGAAAGCTCTGTTGGTGAGATAATGATGCCATCACTGTCTACACAGCACCATTCTCCATGAGAAATTCTAGTGCCACCAATAAACACAACACCATTCTTATCTCCAACACCTTTCTTGTTCGATTTCAGTGGATGGGTTGCCAAGGCTCTCACTCCAAACAGGTTCATTACAATGACTAAGCAGGTTGAGTGCGTCCCCTCTGATACAGTTCCTCTGCTCTCCAAACGTAATCACCATTGATCACCAAGTTCTGATTCTTCTGTGAGCAGGGTTACTCAAATGAAACAAGACGAGAATTGCCTTGGCTTGATGTAACCAACTATGTTACAAAAAATATCAATATGCCTTCAACAGTTCCTTATCCATTATTGTTATCTGAACGACAGTTTCTGGCTTGATATCCTTGTCCATTTTCTGGTCTTTATTTTTGTCCTCCTGAGGTGATTCCTTTGGAACTGAAACATTTTCCATTTCAACATCGGCATTTTTTCCATCCTCGTTTGACCATCATTGTCTGTTGTGTCTGCCCCACGTTCACTTCCAACAAGGTCAATAAATGATAGCTTACCAACTATTCTACCACCCTTTGACTCTTTCCCTTTACCATGCTTCTTAATTGTAAGCTGCCAGATAGCATGAGACCTCGATGACTCTTCATTAGCTCCAGTTGAACCTGTGCTCCTGGATCCATTCCCTTTCTCAATATACTCCTTCACACATTGTATATCTGAGACTTTAAATTCTTGCAAGCCAACAATGCAAACTTGTTGTCGGGCATTCTCCCTTATACACAATTTATTCCTGTCACCAAGCAGGTCATATAGTTTGCCCCCGTATATCTCAAAGAAACTAAGCCACAAGCGAAATCCTTGTTCTCGATAGACAGATATATTCATCCGCTTAAGTATATCCTTTGAGGCTCTTAATGGCAAAGGTTGCATTGTAAATGTCTTTCCACTACATGTTTGACCATATGCAAAGCATGTAGCTTTTGTATGCTAAAAGATGGTTGGAACAATGGGTTCCACTGTAACTTGGTAAACTTCATCATTTGAGACACGTTCATCTAAAATAGCATCAAACACAAAATCATGTTTCTCCACATAAGCTGTCAAATCCACCTTCAAATTTAGTTCATGAACACTTAACTAGACATTATCATTAACAATGATAATATCTATGTTGCTGAGCTTTTAACTTCTGGCAGTGCCTTCTTTTAGTTTTGGATCAATGTGCTGCTAAAAACTAAAAATTTTGATAGGGAAACTTCCGGTACCAACAGTCCCTACTTAGACTTGGAAGTTCCTGATTTATACTCATTGGTTTTACCCTCCCTAGGGCAAATAGAGGTAGTCATTCCCACCATACTTTGGCTTGCTAGTGTTGGATTCATTGTTCATTGTCTCCACCCATCCATTTCCTTCCAGTTTTGTTTTAACCCGACTTACTACTTAACTTGTGGCATGGAGGACCTTTCCCCGCTATAACCTTTGTTGGACAAACCTCCCTGTTTATGTTGTGTCTCGGCTCTGAGTTGGTGAAAGAACTTGCCTTTGGTAAGTTGGATTGTATGCCTAAATCATTCTGGTCGGTTGTCCTGATGTTTGGCACTGTGCAAAACTCCCCCTGGTCACTTGAGATGTTGTTGGCTAAAACTAAAAGCTCATGTACTGCTTGTATTGAAAATATTTATATATGCGCCCATGGAAATTGTAAACTCTAGAATGTGTTTTTTAACATATGTGAGTAAAGGGCAAGAGCAATGAAATGCTAAAATACCCTGCGAAGGGTATAAGAAAAGGTCCCAAAAGCAATGGTTAAATATATGCTATATCCGAATATTGCTGACCTTATAAATTTGAATATGTCCTTGATGAAAGCTGCAATTAGCTATGCTTTTAAGCGCTGGTGAAGTCCCAAAGGTCATATAGGCCAAAAAAGGCCATGGAAATAAAATTGATGATCCTAATGAACCTGGATCAAGCTTTATGTAGACATGATGCCTAAGTTGAATAAGCACTCTCTGAACAACTCAACCATTTGTGAGGCCATGCCATTCCCTATGTTGTTAATTGTCCAGCATATGGTTATAGTGAGTATTCCCCTTCCATATCCAAAGTGTCATGATGTTCAGTTGGTAGTCATCATTTGTCCTAGCCTTGTCAATTTTAGCCTTCACCCTTCACTAGCAAATTGACTACAACTATGTAGTGAGTATAGTCCTGAAAGTCTGGTCTGAGTAATAATAAATAAAACCCTATATATGTATTTGGTTCATGTACCGCCAGTGAGGTGACTGCTACTTGTTATGATTGTGTTGCCGCCTAATACACACTTTATGATATGGGAAAGTCTCCAACCCGCTTTGTGTGTCCTTGGGGGCAAGTTAGAGCTGGGGACCACTGTCACCACAGTCCACAACTCCTCCGTTTAGGCTTGATCCCAACAGAGCCAAGGGGGGTAGTCCCTACGGAATACTAAGCTCCAGATTTATTAATTAATTACAAATTAATTAAAGGGATCCTTTTAAGGTTACAGAATTACAAGACCAGTGCCTAGATTAAATAGAGTCAAAAGATTACAAGTTACAAACTTACAAAAGAATACGAATGATTATCCATAGTTGCCTACGCTAAGCAAGATTTACAATATTAACAATATGAACAAATGCTAAAGAATTACACAATATAAACAAGTTATTGTATCAAAGATCAAAGGACAGATTACTTTTAAGTTACAAGGTTAAGCAATGCGATTACTTAAGCAAATGAATTAAAGGTGTCACCATATGAGATTGCAAAACTGAAAGAAAATACTTGTAACTGAGAAATGAAAGTGTTTGCAGTAAAAGCCTTGAACAGCAAGGCAAAGATGAATAGAATGACATGTGTTTGTAGGACGTTTTGCAATGCTTCTTGGTTTATTTTAATAGATTTTATTAAAGTTGAAGTCTTCGATTTAGTTTTAGATCCGGTGGTATGACTACCCCGATCTAGAACTTCTCCAGTCAAAGAAGGACTGCTGTTGCGCTCAACAAAGTGGGAGCAAAGCCCACCCGTAGCTCACAGGTCAATCCCCAATGCCCCGGTGCTCAACAAGGAGGACGTCGAAGCGCCTAGAGACCGCCCGCGGTCTGCTACCCCTTCTAGCTTCCTGAGGTCACGGTTTTTAGTTGAAAGAAAAAGGGCTAGATGGATGCCTATTAAACTAAGACTTCCCTGTCCCCTGGTCGTATCTCGGAGTACCCCGGAGGCTGATAACCGAGTAGAGGAGCAGGATGTGGGAAGTTGTTGTTGGTAAGTTTTAAGAGTAAATTTTAATCTTGATGATTAAGATGCAGTGTTTATTTTAAAGCGATTAACAAATGACTTGGGAAATAAAATATTTGATTGTAGTGGGTAAAATGAAAGTTATTTAATTACCTAAGCCCCCACTTCACCTGTTTTTCATATCCAGCTTGAAGTCCCTAAAGGGAGAAGACAAGTGGATAGAGGATACACAGGTTTGATGGGTTGTATGATTACTTTTAAACAGAAAAGTAAAGTTGCATAAACTTAAAAGAAATACTCAACTAACTACAGTAAACTCACCTCACAACAATCTTTGTGACAGAGATGATAGTCTGTCACAAAGATAGGTGGGTAGCTGGAAATAGAACTAGTTATCTACCTTACTTCCTAATCTACTTACTTATAAATTACAAATGCCTTACAAGACTTTACAGAATACCCCAAGAGACTCTCGTTGGGGTTTACAATAAATTGGAAAAGATATGAGAGAGAGGGTTGAGAATTGGAACCCCTTTTGAACCGGTTGAAGTTTGAGGGAATTCTGGGCCTATTCAGGCATCAAATCTCCTTCAAAATGTGCATAACCTGTCACAAACCAGCGAGCTGTTCTTCGCTGGAAATCACAGAAAAACACTAAAATTTGTTGTTAAAATACTAGTACAATATTCACAAATTTACATAAAAAATATGAGTGTAAAATATTGCAGAAATGAGTGATTTAAAGGGCTGGAAACTATTATGCAGACTAAATGACAGACAAATATTTATAACAGCTTTTTCCTCAGATTTTTCCAAGGTACAATTATGTACATCCTCATGTACATGGAGTTGCCACCTAGTCGAAGTAGGTGGGCAACATCTGGCTCCAACTAGGGGACATGTGTTCGATCATCGGAGAGCACATGAGAACTCCAGAATCCTGCAACCACAAATTTCTCACCAATAACCAACATAAGGTCTCTAGTAAAAGCAATAAATAAACAATAAACAAATATAAATAAATGAAATTGCTATACACATATGCATCAACAATAAACAAATGAAATAATACAAAACTTTTAAAAATACAATGGAAAAGGGTTAGGAATACATTACAGAGAGCGTCCCTTAGGACACTAAGTATTTATCTTTTTGAAGAAAAACCTGATTTGTGGCTCGTTTGACCCTTTCCTGTTTTTTGTGATTTTGATAGTGCCTCACATCTTTGAAGATTTTCCAAAAGTCCACACTATCAAGAGACTGCTCATGCCATACTTTGTTAACTTCCCTAATCTTGATTCCATCCTTTATATTTTCCGGGAAGCTAATAAAAATAACATGATCCTTTATACTATGTACATTATTCACATCCTGAAACACAACTGATTCACTCTGTCCTACCTTAACTGACTTTGAAGCTGAAACAAACTGAAACTGAACTAGCACTTTACTGATTGGAGGAAGACTTTCTAAAGCCTTAAGTGGCTTATCTTCCTGGGCTGGTACATCCACAATCTCTGTTATAGGAAATGGAAACTCTATATCATATGTCCAACCCCCTAAATCATCACTTGAAAACTCATTAAATTTAGGGGTAAGGTTATGGTCACATACTTCTTCTACTTTGTCCATATGTTTATTCATGCAAACCATATCCTCATTATCTTCTACTGTTTTCAACAAATCATTATTACTGTCAAACACAACATCATGACCAACCCAATTAACCTGTTCCATTCTTCCTTTAACTGCTAACTTTTCCTTTACTATCTGATCATCAAACCAATTATTCATTTTCAAAGGCTCGGGAGGTCTTTCTTGTTCTTGATAAGGAGGTCCTTTAGGGATACCTTTTTTTCATCTATCATTTGGCTTATGACTATTACTTTTATCTCCTTCCATGGCAGCTATCTTATTATGCAATGCTGTCTAGTTTGCCTGCATGGCAGCTAGCTGATTAGCATGATTTAATTCCATTTGTTTAATCAATTGGGCAAGTTCTTTGATAGAGTCACCTTGAGGTTCCTGGTTTTCAACTTTCTTAACTTTATCTGACTCTGGAGGACTACCCTTTGAAAACCCCAGAACATCTGATTTCCCTGAATCTTGCATATTCTTCTCTATTTTAATAGCTTTGTCTTGTGCCTCCCTAACAGTTGTAGGCTCTTTATCCCTTAGCTGGTATCTCATTTCCCTTTCAAAAGCTTGAATGTAGAAAATTAAGATGGCCTTTTCAAGAGGCTTAATATCTTGAGGGAGACTCTTAACCAATTCATTAAATCTTCTGTTAAATCCTTCCACTGTTTCATTATCTTCCTTATGGCTAGAGTTCAAGGCAGTTAACAAAGAATGGTGATCCCTCTTATCTCCCCATTTGTCATTGAAGGCTTCAATGATTCCCTTAAGGTCTTTAAACTTGTTATCATCATATTCCATGAACCAATCATTGGCCTCTTCCTCTAAGGACAAAACAAAGAGTTTCATCTTCACATCCTCATGGTCATGTGCCATACACCATCTTGGAATACATAAATTGAAATTTCTGATGTGGGCTTTAGCACTTGTAACATTGTCTCCTTGAAAGGAAGGCAACTTATCTATAGCTTTCTCTGGAACTTCATGAGGGTAACCAACAATATTAGAAAAATCACATGGTCCATAATAATTACTCATTGTTCAAGCTGGTTTACTTAGATAAACCACAAAGGCATATTAGAAATTTGCTTCTTCTCCAAGACTTGTAAAGATTCTACAGGGAGCAAGTTTGTTTAACTTCCTCTAAAAACCTTTTCAGGATCTAAGAGGGAGCTAAGCAAACCAAAGGGCTCCAGGTAGAATACCTTACTATATTTTTTTTTGAAGTGGAGTCGCCACTTGGAGAACAAGTAAACTTCTAATAAATAAATAAAAATTTAAAATTAAGGTTATTTAAAAAAAAAAAAAAATTATTAACACTTAAAGAATTAAATTGAAGAATTAAAGAATTAGATCTAAAATTATTTAATTAATGTCAAGACCAAGGACAAAA
>LPNX010724265.1:1206765-1320686 GCA_001517045.1 Pseudotsuga menziesii
TAGTGCCCTTCTCTTATCTAGCGCTCCTCCATAATATAGCTAGCGCCCCCATTTTGGTAGGCGTCCCTTCATAACATTAGCACCTCACTATATGGGGACGTCTCCTCCATTTTTGATGGTAGCGCCTCCAAATTTGGCCCCTTTTTAAGTGACACCCTCCTTTATGGTGGTTTTAACCCACGTTTTGGTGAAGATCTTCACTTGGACTTGGTTCCTCTTTAGCATATAGCGCCCCACTATATATGGTAGGGGTTTTTACATATATGGTGCCTTCTATTTGATATGGTTCCTTTGAGATTTGGTGGAGTCTTCATACTAGCGCCCACCTCTAAACTTGGCTCCTTTACATGCTTTTACTTGGGCGCCCCACTTTAGTGAGGGTTTAAACATGGCTTGGTTCCTTTAGTGGTGGTTTTAACCTTAGCCAAACTCAAAAGATATATTTTAACCATAGACTTAGGCTAAAATAAATTTCACCTTAGATTAAAAAAATTTCAATTAAATTTTTAAATTTTCCCCATATTGACTTAGGAAAAATTAAAAAATAACTTGAAAAATTAATATCTAGGCCATGGGGGGGTGAAAAACTTTGGAATAAGTTTTCCTAGGCTTAGGAACCCCCAACCATCTTACCATGGCATTTCTTGATTTTTTACTTAAAAATCAAAAAATGTGAATTTTGACTTAGGGAAATTAATTAATTCCCTAGGAAAAATAGACCTTGCTTAGACGAAAATGGTCTATCTCCTCAACCACTCATCAGAACGACATGGGACTCGAAGCAGTGGCTTAGGGGGTTTCATAGCAATTAACTTTGCATTCATAGCCCCTATTACAAAATTCCATGCTTGAGCGATTACATTATTACATCAAAGCTAAGTTAATTAATCACCATGGGGTGAAATTAATTAACTGGAAAAAATAAATAAAAATACAACAACATAACGAAACCCTGCAAGACTCTAGACAAATGCTTAGCATGGTCATGAATCACTCCTTGAAGCCTTAGCCACCTCATGGACTTGACTGGTAGAACACCCGTCACCACTTTGGAGAATTTTGAGTGAAAACCAAACCGATTAAACTCGTTTACACAACAAGATCAATTGGAAAGGGAAAAACACTCGATGAGGGGACTTCCCTAACAACCAGTTCCATGGTGTGGCATCCGTATCGTACGACCCACACTAGCATATAAAATTACATTAATTTTCCCACGCAGGGGAGCGGACATTTCGTTTTACAAAGGGGCGATAGCCCTGCAGGAGTGAAAAATCCTCAGATTTTTCCAAGGTACAATTATGTACATCCTCATGTACATGGAGTTGCCACCTAGTCGAAATAGGTGGGCAACAGATTGTTACTTAAATGATTTGTAGAGCATGTCTCAGCCTTGTAACACTTGCAGCAGATGGATGATAGTCTGAGTTATATTGGTATCTGGTCATTTACAGGTGATTATATTGTCTATTGGATATTGTTGATGATCAGGCAAAGACCTAGAAAGTGTATGAGTATGCACCCTAGATGGATTTGGACACTCTGAATCTAGTGAGATAGCTTATTTTCAGTTCCGAGCACTTGCAGAGATGGTCAGGCTCATTTTACCCTTCTGATGCAATTTTGCTTCACAGGATGATGTGTCTGAGCAGGGAGATATTTTTATTGGATCTCCTAGGGCGTTGTATGGGGCATAGGGGGTGCAACCACTTGATTGTACCATAGTACCCCCATCCCAAAGAGCCTAGTGGGATCAGTTGGACAACGCAAGCACCCTAGGAGGTTGTTTTGGCAAGTTCACATTTCCCGAGGTAGATTAAAAAATGATTAAATGGCTATTTAAGAAATCGATTTGGGCTACTAAGGCAAGGAAATGACATGGGATGAGTCATGATGATGAGAGTGATGTCCTCCGCACCTTCTCCAGCAGTTGCAGCACCTGATTGGGCCCAGACCTATTTTCCGAGCATTTTTATATTATTTTCTAGAGCTTTTGGGAGGCTCACGATTTCCTCAAGGAGGCACAAAGTCAAAAAATTAAAATATTATATTATTTTATTGTGCCATGGGGCACCCAGAGGGAGTTAGTTAACACTCCATGGACCCACCATGTGCTTCATTTATTTCTTGTTGAGTGGGGTACCCTCTTTATGGGTGATCTAGTCCACTTTGGTACTTTATGGTTATATTGATCCATGTATTGTATGTTGAGCTCATCTCAACCATTGATTAGCCACTCGTTTTGAAAGTGGTTAGGATTTTGGTTCTCTCATTTCTATTTAAAGGAGAGAGCTTCTCATTGGTAAGGGGTCTTTGGCTCTTGGATCTAATTAGTAGAAAAACCTTTCTTGTGGATATTTTTTGGATCTCCTTTGCATCCGGTGTTCTTAAATGGTGATTGGAAAGTCTTTTGCTTCCTAGCATTCAGGAAATTTGTGTGAGATCTACATTTTTTCGGGATCATTGTCTTGTCTATAAGAGGGCGACTTCATCTTGGGCGTTTTCGCAGGGGATCCTAAACTCGGTTGGATTGGCTTCGTCTTGTATCAAGGGGTTTTCATTAGTTTCATTGTGATCTATGATTACATCTTGTTACTTTTCTGTAGAGCTTGCTTTTCTTTCGTGATACGGAAAATATGATATTGCTGACGTTTGGTTGGTAGGAGAGAGGGCGCATTGGTCACTTGGACAAAATGTTGGACTTAGAAATCACACAAGTCTTCTCAAATTGATCGGGACAGCAGGAATCACCACCTTCAAGGCATCTACAATGATTTCCAGGTAAGATCTACAGGTTAGTTCTTTTCTTCCGGATCTCAACCCATTGACACATGCTTTTCTTCATTTTTTTGAAAAATCCATAAATAATAAAAAACCAAAAAATACTAAAACATAAACCGCTCGATCTCTGGACAAACCACTTCTAGGTTTTGTAGATCGGGCCTCCCTCTCACCAAATCACCCCTAACGCTGAGCTAGTTTGGCCTAGTTTTCCCTAGATCTGAGAAACTGCCTTCTCAAACCCTAGCGCCCCTCACTGAAATTTTTACTTTTTCCGAGATCTAATTTTTCCGGGAAAATAACTTGGGTTTGTAGGTCGGGTCCTCCTCACTCCAAATCACCTCCAACGTTGAGCTAGAGGCTGATAGGTGGCCCTAGATCTGAGAAACTGTCTTCCGGGATCCTAGCATTTCTCATCATTTTTCTGGCTTTTTTCCAGATCTGTTTTTTTCCGGCATTTTTCCAACTTGGGTTTGTAGATCAGGTCATCCCCATCCCATTTCCCCTCCAACGCTGAGTTGATGGTATCTGAATTGTCCTAGATCTGAGGATCTGCCTCTCCAAACCCTAGCGCTAGCCACCTTACTGTTGTTTTCCCTTGTAAACTGAATTTTTCGGCCAAATAGTTTTTTGGATCCATAGATTAGGGCATTCCCAGGTGGGTTCACTCCCAACGCTGGGTAGATACTGACTCCATTACCCTAGGTCCAACAGGCACTGATCTCCAACCCTAGCGCTAGTCCCTCTTTGGCCTTTTTCCTTGCAAACTGATCTTTCCATGATGACTTGAGATCTTTGATATTGTCACATCTATCATCGAGTCTATCCATCAGTACTAGATAGCCCCAACACTGTCCTTGCCCTCCCTACATTGGTCACATTTCCCAAGGCAGCAGATGTCTTCACCAGTTGCTAGTACCTCAACCCTAGATCTGATATTTACCCAATAGGTCACTTGTGTTCCACTTTGGATCAACCCTTATTTGTCTAACACCCTTATCCAAAGACCTGGCACATTTAGTGACATATTCCATAGATTTAAGGTCTCCAATCACCTTACACCTTACGTACCTCAAGTCTAATTGATCTGATATGGTTTCTAGGTCTAATCTCTCCTATCGGAAGTAGATCCAAGTCTCCCCCTTTGTTGTCTCGAGCTTAGATAACATAAAGTGAAGGCTGCCTTGATTGGCGTGACAACCATCCATTTGGGAGTCTAGGCAATCTTGGTTCCACCTCCTTAGTTGCTTATCCCTCTACCATCCATCCTAGATCCACCATACATAGGCAACTACAAGGCCGGTGATAACACACCTCACATTAGAACCTCCGTTTATTTTTCCGCCATGCTTGGGTGCTATCGGGTGCTATCATAAGGTAGCGAAGTATTAAGTTATGGTGATGGCGTAAAAGCTAGCATGGAAATAAAGCATGCGTGTGGTGGAGATGGGCCCCTTTTTTTTATAAAAACCTTATCATTTCAAAACTATGGTTTAGGCAGAGGTTATTTACCATGTCATAAGTTCAAATCATTAAATTCCAAAACAAGTTTTTGGTTGGTAGAGCTCACGTCAAGATTGGAGCCATTCATTCGTCGTACATTCGCGTGAGGTTGGTGAGTGCGTTGGAGCACATGTGATTTGTTGAGGTGGCTTTGTTGGTGGAGTGAGGTGGCACCTCCTCCATACCAACACTTCAGTGAGACTAATAATCACCCCATCAATTCTTCTGATTGGTTCAGTTCATCTCCTCTTCAACTTAGTTAGCTCCGGGTTGTTCTTCAATTCATTAATCCCCCCCTGGGGCTTCATTTTTGTTATAAATAAGAGATCTCTTCTCCCTTTTGAATGGGGGATGATTTTGTAGAGGACCTTTGCCCGTATGATTGTAATTTCCTATCTTTCTTATGAATAAAATTAGTCTTTGGAGGACAATTTGATGGTGCAAGAACTTTCATGGTGAATATTCAGCTTATAACTGAGGTGATATCTGTGTAACTATTTTATTATTTATGCATGTTGCGTTATCTAGCTTAGAAGGTTTTATTATAATCCATATAGTAGGCATTTGAAGTTTCAACTTGCTTGCTTATGTGTAGTTATATAAGATCTAAGAGTTGCATTTTGTAGTCAGTTATACTTATGCGCTTTTGTTCTTGTTTAATTTACCATACTAGATCTAATCACTTGCTTGAAGGGTATTGTAGTTTTGCAGATCACCAAACGTGAAGTAGAGATCGGAGCTTAGTTGCATCTTATCTCTCTTCACTCTATTTTTCTAATGTTTCTTGTCCCACAGGTTCCCTCCATGCTCAAATTTATTCAAGCTTGGGCTTGAAGTCTTCCTTATCCATCCTCAAACTTCAAAAAATATTGCTTTCCGGTTACTTTTGTTTTGTTTCATAACAAGTAGATCTAAGTGTTAAATCTTATCCTTTCCGTCTCTTGTTATATAGATCTAAGAGTTTTTTCAAGTTTATCTTACCAAAAGCTTAGATCTAGCTTTGTTTAGTCTTAGTACTTGAAGTAGCATATTATTCCTATCAATTGGAAGTACTAGAGCTTAAATTTTCAGGCATTTTGGGCTAACATGCAAGCTTTTCTTGAGTTTTGTGTTGGCTGGTTTTTGTACTCATCTTTCAGGAAAGAAGAGTTTTGGAAACGCATGCAAAGACTTGAACCATAAAAAGGGCTCCTTCCATCCTCCTATTTCTAAAATTTATTTCGTTGCTTTCCACCACCAAGTATGCTCTGCCTTCCCTAAGGGGTTGGATTACTCAGAACGATGACTGGATTTGTTAATCTTACAAGTGATAACCATAATAAAATCTTCACCCTCATAAACCAACAAACCAGTGTTGTTTCGAGAAATACTCAGGTAGTGGGGAAATTCCAACTGGTGGCGCCGGAAATCACCATTGTCATAGAGTTCTAACTTGCTGGTTAAGTTCCTTGGACACCTAGCCTAGAATACTGGACGATCTATCAAGTCACCAAGGGGAGCCACTAAAGGTATACTTTTTTTGCTTGGACTCATACCTTGCTTTCTTCGCCTTAATAATCAAGATCACTAAAACTCATAAAATCAACCAAGATAATTTGCACAACATTCTCACCAACATTATTTTGAGACTTGTATCTTCAACATCCCCAAGCACTTCGTATATTTGACTCCATTTGGCACTGGTCTTTTTCAACTTTTATGCATCACCATTAATCTGGGCCATTTGTCCATTGGAATTTGTCTAAGTTATTTATCTGTGGATGTTATCTTATTTCAAAAGACTTCATTGTATTGTTTATCTCTAAATCTTGTGTCTTGTGATCGCAACGTGGATCGCTTTTTATCTTGTGTTTATCTCACTTTTATAAACTGTGATCTCATTATAAAAATCCTAAAAAACACCCATCCGCATCCACAACACCTAAAAACACTTAAAACACAAGAGCCATAGAAAACTCTTTGTTAGGGACAACCCCCCTTAGCTTCGTTAGGAGTTGGCCTAAACGGAGGAGCTGGGATTCAGGTGACAGTACCTGGCTCATTGCTTGCCCCCAAGGCCACACTTCTCCCACTTGTAGTGAGGAGACATCTTTCAAAATATTTCTGATGCTGGTGTGCATCTCGGTGGACAACATTTCTGGCACCGTTGCCGAGGACAAATCTTTTTGTTCATGGACGACCTTAGTTTTTTCTAGTTTTCTACCTTTTTGATAGATTTTTTAGTTTAATCAACTCTCTGATATTATATTTGAAATCCATTTAGCAACTCCACTGTCTTTAAATTTACCAAGGTATTCAACAAGAAGAAACTCTGAAGATTTACTTAATTTCATCCCTGAACCTGAAAAGGTTTATAGGAGGAGATTACATAAACTTGCTTCTCGTAGGATCCTTGAAGATCTTGGATCTCAATCTTTGTCGGACATCCATAGTTTGTTTTTAGAAAATAATTCTGAAGAAAACAATAGCACTTGTATTTCCAACATAATGGGTGAGTACTTTACTCAACTCGATTTTTCTCAGATAGCAGGTCAACCCCATCGTCTTCTAGACAAAGCTGTCGAGAAGCTCCCAATGTATACTGGCATTGATGCCACAACTTCTGCCATGCATCTCAGAAGTTTTTCTAGATCTATCAATGCCTATGTCAGTGATCCTGCAAACCAACACGATGATGTCTATATGAAATTATTTGCTCTTTCCTTGGATGGAAAAGTTGGTGATTGGTATAGCAACTTACCAAACAATTCTTTCACCACACTGATTGCCTTCAAGACCGCTTTCACCAACAAGTTTGGTGAGAAGAAGGAACCTCGACATCAACTTGCCTCTCTGACCAACATCAAGAAGAAGGACACTGAAACAATGGATGAATTTAACACTAGATTCACTGAGTTATCAAATGCTATTCCTGTGGCTTATAAACCACCTGCACCTTCTATCTTGGTTTATTACATTGAAGCACTAAAACCACCTGCACCTTCTATCTTGGTTTATTACATTGAAGCACTTAGTGGGAAAATGCAATATCAGATCAGAGATAAAGAACCCACTAATCTTCTAGTTGCACAAGAACTGGCAGTCAAAATAAATAGAAATATGCGGTCTTCAGGTGAGTATGACCTTCCTCGTTATTCAAGGTCCTCAACCCCTTTAAAGTCAAATGAGCACAGGGAAGAGGATTCTTATAAAAAACAAATGATGGAAATGAAGGAAATACTTGAAAGAATGGAAGACAAGCATATATCCCAAATGAAGGAAATACTTGAAAGAATGGAAGACAAGCATATATCCCAAATGAAGGAAAAACTTGAGAAAATGGAAGATAAGCATCTAGCTCAAATGAGAGAAATGCAGAACAAGGTTATCAGTATAGAAAGAGCACAATCACAACCTGTCCCAACAACATTCCCTCCAAAAACAAATTGGCAAAGAAAAGCACCCAACCATGAACAGAGGCCTCCTCATAAATTAGAAGTTGCTAACATGGTTGAAACTTACACGCCATTTTCTAGGGCATGTGAAGACTTTCATGAGGAATCTTCTTGCTATCATGCGCACTACGTTCAAGAGCATGGTTTTCCAGAGGGTTGTGGTCCTAAAGCATCATCAAGCGAGACTAAGTATATAAACCATGTGGGTCACATGCATAATATTTCCAGAGAAAGTTGGAGAGAGGCAAAACAATATTCAAGAGAGCCTGAGTACATTAACGCAGTTGGGCAACTCCATCTCGTCACCACAAAAACCTGGGGTCAAGTCGAAGATTATAGTCAACAATTGGATAACCTCACTAAAAACTTTGGTACTAATCCTACAAATGAACATAATGATGATAGTTTGGATGGTTTTCTACCTTGTGACCTTTTTTCTGAAGAATATGACTATGATCATGAGGAGGGATATAGCCAGGGATGTGATACAAGTGAGGAAGAATCCCTTACATCTAAGATAGATGATAACTACAAGATTTTAATTGAAAATCCAATCTTAGAAGTTTTGTGTGATGAGAATCCTCCATGCTCTCCACCGGATGACAAATATTTGGAAAGTTGGGTCCTATGTGATCTTTGAAACCCAACTTTTTGAAGAAGATTGTTTTGAGCAAAATGAGGAGTGTAGCCAAGGACTTGATACCAGTGATAAGGCATCTATCATATCTGACATAGATGGCGATGATGACTATTGGATTTTTATTGAAAATCCAACCTATGATACTTTTGAAAATATTTTTGAGAATCCCATCTATGATGTGTTCAGCGAGGGGAGTTTTTATTCTGAAAATTATGAAAGTTGTGAAGAAGAGCAATCGGGGCTTTCCTATGATCAGTCAGAGTTGTATTTGAGTATCTGTAACGAGGACTTGGAGAAGCAGTGCAGTGAAGAATCAGATGGGGTACAACTAGTTGAAGTTTTTTCTCAGCCATCATCTTCACACCTAGAGGTTCCTTATGATTTGGAGCAACTTCGGGCTTATACAGCGAGTTATCATTCGATAAGCCCTGATGATGAGTATGATGATGTAGTCTGTCTGCCTCATCATGCCGATTGGTATATCAGTCCTATCCAATCATGGATAGAAACAACCTGCGCAAGCACATACCAGTTTGGGAAGAAGTTTAACGACATTATTCATGCCTATGATTTCCCATCCAACCCGCCTATTTCGGCATCACGCAGGTTTGCATTTTTTGAATAAAGTATCCTTACTTTGGCTGGTAACCAAAGATAAGGCAAATTTTTTTTATGTTGATAAAATGCTTAGGTGGTTACATTAGATTTCTGATTACACCTAGACTTTTTATATCATGCTTAGAGTAGGAAAATAGGCTCCTTAAAGTGAGCATTGACTTTTAGCATTTTCTTTCTATACTTAAGAATAAATAAATTTTTAGTTAAGTGTTGTCATTCCTTTGAATAAAGCAACTTTTGAATCATTGGCTCTTTCTCATAAAACTTGTGCTACTGAGGTTTTCTTGTCAAGTTGAGATGTTTTTACAGGATATAGAAACCGGAGATTCTGGTGTTCTCGTATGCTCTCCTTGCCTAAGAGACTAGATCGAGCACACGTCCCGCAGTTGGAGCCAGATGTTATCCACTAATTTTGCACTTAGTGGATTTTTGTTGAGCCACCAGTTATTGAGCATGATGAATGCTCATCTCCAGAGTTCAGAAGTTGAGTGTGCTTCAAAGTTAGCCAGTTTTGGGCTAAACTTTTTATTTTTTGTAAACACATGTTCATACCCCCTTGGGGAAATTGTAAAAAATGTCCTAGCATTTAATTTTTTATAGAAGGCTCGGCTTCCCGGACTTAAGCATCAAGCCGACTAGCCCAGACTGTTTTTCCCTTGGTTATTATTGGTTGTTGAACAAACGACTAATAATTTCTGAGTTTTTCACTCACACCTCCAAAGCTGGGGTAGCTGTCTTGGTGTTTCGGCCTTGGAAGGTTATTAAAGCCTTCGTGTCAATGTTTTTCAACATGCTAGGCATTCCGATTGAGTCGTATGAACAAGTACTAGGTCCCCCTAGAGTTTCATTGGATTTCGAGAAAAATAATTTTTTTTCCATTTTTTAAGCCATTTTTTAATGGTTTAAATGGAAAAATTCAAAATGTGAAAAAAGTGTGATCTGGAATCCGATTTTGGTGTGGTTGGGCTCATTTTCAAGCTCGGAGCAGCATCTTTACCCCAGGGGCCACTTTCACTATGTTTCAGCCAACTGAAGCATCCCGAAAGGCATCATCCGGCTAACAGAGCATCATAATAGCATTTAAATGCTAAAATTGGAGAAAATGCACTAAAGTCAAAACTTTTAGAAAAGTCAAAAGTCATTAAAATATTAGTGGAATGACATGGAGAAAGTGTCGTTTAGAGTTTTATGTGGTAAATGACATCACCCAAGTATAAAAGCGTCACTCTTATGATAGGTTTGGGTACCAAACAAATAAGCCATGTTATGTTATTCGCCCCTTTTCCAATCTCACGCATGGATAAGTGTGGGTCCCTCTCGTGGATGATTGACGTCTTATCTTTGGCATGGAAGGGATGTCGAAAGGTACCTTGAGTTCATTCTCAATCAAATATAGTTCAATCCACGTTTCAAGCATGCGATTTCGTGAATTAAGTTGGTTGGTGGTGAGTGGGTGCAAGCGAATGGTGGAGCCTCACGCTAGCTTGGATGATGGTGGCGAATAACAAAAGGTGTGGACCCCCCATCCACCTTGTTGTCCGCCGAGATACACACCAGCAATAGAAATCTGTCAAAATTTGTTCCCTCACTAGAAGTGGGGAAGGTGTGGCCTTGGGGACAAGCAATGAGCCAGGTACTAAGTAGTCACCTAAATCCCAGCTCCTCCGTTTAGGCAAACTCCTAACGAAACCAAGGGGGGTTGTCCCTAACAAAGAGTTTTTCTATGGCTCTTATGTGTTTAAGTGTTTTTGGTGTTGAGTGATGCGGATGGGTGTTTTTTAGGAGTTTTTGAATTATTACAACTTTATAACGATGAAATAAAATAATCAAAATATAAATGCAAGATCATAAGATTGAGGGAACAACCACTTGATAATTTAAAGCAAGACAACCACAATAATGTAAATGCTCCAGATATATAAAAAGCAAGCGAAAATTGATGACAAGGACCAGTGCCTTATGGAGTCAAAGATAGTCTTAAGTGCTTGGGTTGCTTGATACAAGAGTTCAAAGTGGTAACATTTGTGAGATCATTTTACAAATGTTCTTGGTTTATTTTATTGTAAATTTTATGTAATCTTGTTTAAGGTGTCTAGGAAACCTAACCGAAAATACTTTCAATGGCTCCGTTCAAAGACATGACAGACCTGTCTGGAATCACAAGCTATGTGTTCAGAGAATTTAACCAACGAGTGTCCATATTGGGTTGCCCGACGCCCACACTTGGAATTTGCCCACTACCTGAGTACTTATCGAGATAACACTGGTGCGTTGGTTATGGGGTGAAAGTTTTATTATGTTGAATCTTGTAAGATTAACAGTCCAATGTCGTTTCTGGGTAATCCGATTTTTTAGGTCAGTCAGAGCATACTCCGGTAAAGAAACAACAAGATAAATTCGAATTTTATTTAAAGGGAATGATGAGTTGCAGATTTTAA
This sequence comes from Pseudotsuga menziesii, assembly GCA_001517045.1. Lineage (NCBI taxonomy): Eukaryota > Viridiplantae > Streptophyta > Pinopsida > Pinales > Pinaceae > Pseudotsuga > Pseudotsuga menziesii. The sequence continues at coordinate 1,218,180 of LPNX010724265.1, forward strand.
TTAGAGCACACAGGTGAACCTCTCCGACAGAGAGTGCTCTTGACTTGTCTTCTGACAGAGGTTCAAGAGACTTTTAACTAATCTATACGCTAAGATGCAGTAAAAATGCAAAACTGATGCTCTCCGCCAGAGAGTGCTCTTGACTTGTCTTATGACAAGTTCAAAAGTCTTGGTTCTTTTTAAAGACAAACAGATTGTAAGCAAAGAAACCAAATGATAGCTCAAATAAAGTAGAAACTAATCTAGCAATTAGTGTTCTAAGCAAAAATGAAACTAATCTAGGTACTTGAAGCAAATCTAAGCTAAGAACACACAAGACACTCTTCCCCAAATGGGGAAGAAAAACAAACTATAGGAGGCTTTATCCCACTTAGCCTTATTTTATTAATCAAATACAACTTTTGAGGATTTTCAACCTTGGAATGAGAAATGAAGATAGTAGAAGTGACTTTTAAATGGGCTCTTAAGAGCTTTACAAAAAAGGAGAGTGTTTAAGTTTTCATGGTTTTGATCTTGGTTTCAAATCTCCTCTTGGTTTTGCAATCTTCTTCTTCTCTTTAATGGTCTCTTCTTCTTCTTCTTCAAGTCCCCTTCTTGAGTTTGCTTTTGCTCAAACCTACAACACAATGCAAATTGCACTACAAGCACCCTTTAGCATTAGTCAAACCAAACGAAAAGGAAACTAGATGCAACTAAGATCTAAGTATAAAAAATGAGATGCAATTTTTTCTTTAATCTTTTTGAAATGAAACTAAATGCAAAACAACTAAGAGCTATGAGGAGAAAAAGAGGAAGGAAAGTGGAGCGAATGGGAGCAAAGAGGCCAGCGAACAGTGGCTGCAAAAAAGAGAAAAGAAGAGGGCTGAAAAACAGTAAAAGAGGGCAGCGAAAGACAAGGAAGAAGAGGGCTGAAAGATAGTAAAAGAGGGCAGTGAAAGACAAGGAAAAAGAGGGCTGAAAAAAAGTAAAAGAGGGCAGCAAAAGACAAGGAAGAAGAGGGCTGAGAAACTAAGGAGAAAACGAAGCTAGGAAAGAAAAAGGGCTAAAGAGAAGGCAAAAATGAACAGGAGGAAACCAAAAACGAAAGCAAGAAAGGTGCTTTAGGGCTTCCAAGGTAGCCAAGTGACCAAGTTTTAATGTAGTTTGTAGGATGGAACTTGAAGCAAACCAAACCCTTAGTGCCTCCTTGAAATAATCCAAGCTGTGTAGATCCTGAAAAGAAAACCAATGTTAAACCAACAAGCTTGTGATCCGGAAGATGAGCTAGATGCAACTGAGCTCACACCCTTCTCCAAGATGGCAAATCCTGTCCAAAATCAGACCACTCAAACAACCAAGTGAGATCAATCAACTAGCATGCTAAGCATATAAAGATTCATCAACATTAATACAAGTGAATATTTCTTGCTCATGAAATCTTGATACAATAGCATAATCAACCAAATTATCAACTGTAAATGGGAGATTTTACGTTCTATAAAATAGACTTCTAAAACCAATTGATTTGATCACACATAAGCATTTGAATCGAAAAAATATGGAAAGCATTCACCTCACAAAGTTCATTCACCACTAGCACCAAGTCGCATGGACCTCCAAAGTCTTGATCTTATTCCAAATAATGAGCATAAAGCAATTACAAAATTCTACAAAGTAAGTTTACAACAAATGATCCATCTTAAGAGAGAGCAAAGCACCTCTATATATACAAAAACCGAGCCCCAGGGGGGAATTAATGAACTGAGGATCAAGTCGGAGTTAAGTGAGCTTGAACTGAACCGGAACCGAGTTACAACCGGCGCTGAAGTGAAGTGGGGACTGAAGAGGTGATTGACACCTTTCACCCACCAATCACCTAACTCACCGCTAGCTGCCAACACACATCACTAACTAACCAACTCCAAATTGGCGAGTTCCTCCTCCACACGTGTGGGATTCCTTCCTCATGCGAAAGTACGGCATCTAAGTGACGTCATCTTTCATAACTCACTCGTTGCCATTGGTTTAGCGTGAGCATTAAATATTGACGTCAACCTCCACGAGATGATTCGTAACCATATTACACTTGGAAGGGTATACCATTAAAATAGGATATCATAACATGGAGGGGGTCCACCCCATCCTACTCACCTCCACTCGCTAGCAACACGTGGTAGTGTGAGCCTCTACCTCCTTTCGTGAGCCTTTGAAATAAAACGTGACCATTCTCTTGCATTGGAAGGATACGATATACCATATATCGAAAGCTTAGTATACAATGGTTTTTTTAATTTAATATATTTTCTTAAGTGGATGGGTCCCCCAATCCCACTGATCATCTACCACATAAGCGTGAGCTCCATCCATGCGTCACCTCCTCATGAATTAAATCGTAGCAATTCCTTTTAACCCAAAGTTTAATTTCCATTTCACTTGAAGAGGGTCGCAAAACAATGGGGGACCCATGCCAAGTCATCCCCACCATTAAAAAATTATTTTTTGACTTTTTAAATATTTGGACTATAGTGCATTTTGTCCAAACTTAACATTTAAATGCTACTTTGATGCTCAGTGAGCCGAATGATGTCTTTCGGGATGCTTCAGCTGGCCAAAACATAGTGAAAGTGGCCCTTGGGGTAAAGATGTTGCTCCGAGCTTGAAAATGAGCCCAACCACACCAAAAACGGACTCCGGATCACATATTTTTTACATTTTGAATTTTTCCATTTAAACCATTAAAAAATGGCTTAAAAAACGAAAAAAAAAAATCCTCAGAATCAAACAAAACTCTAGGGGGACCTAGCACATGTTCATACAACTCAATCAGAATGCCCAGCACGCTAAAAAACACTGACACGAAGGCTCTAATAACCTCCTAAAGCCGAAACACCAAGACAACTACCCCAGCTTTGGAGGTGTAAGTGAAAAACTCAAAAATTATTAGTCTTTTGTTCAACAACCAATAATAACCAAGGGAACAAACACTCTGGGCTAGTCGGCTTGATGCTTAAGTACGGGAAGCCGAGCCTTTTATAAAAAATTAAATGCTAGGACATTTTTTACAATTTCCCCAAGGGGGTATGAACATGTATTTACAAAACAAATTTCGAACAAACTCCCACAAAAAGGCTGGCAGACTTTTGAACTCTGATCTTGAACAAGTGTACTTGTTCAATACTCTGGTGGCTCACCGAAAAATCCACTAAGTGCAAAATTAGTGGATAACATCTGGCTCCAACTGCGGGACGTGTGCTCAATCTAGTCTCTTATGCAAGGAGAGCATGCGAGAACACCAGAATCTTTGGTTTCCATATCCTGTAAATACATTTCAACTTGACAAGAAAACCTCAATAGCACAAGCTTTATGAAAAAGAGCCAATGATTCAAAAGTTGCTTTATTCAAGGGAATGACAAAACTTAACTAAAAAATTATTTATTTCTAAGTACAGAAAGAAAATGCTAGAAGTAAATGCTCACTTTGAGGAGCCTATTTTCCTACTCTAAGCATGATATAAAAAAGGTTAGGTGTAATCATAAATCCAGTGTAGCCACCTAAGCATTTTATTAATATAAAAAAAATTTGCCTTGTCTTTGGTTACCAGCCAAAGTAAGGACACAATTTCCAGAAACTGCAAACCTGCGTGATGATCCAGAATGGGCAGGCTGGATGGGGAATCATAGGCATGAATAATGTCGTCAAACTTCTTCCCAAACTGGTAGGTGCTCCTGCAGGATTCTTCCATCCAAGATTTGATAGGACTAATGTAAAAAACTGTATGATGAGGCAAATCATCATACTCATCAAAATGGTTTATCCGCTGATAACTCTGTGTGTAAGCCCAAAACTGCTCCAAATCATAAGGAACATATATGTGTGAAGAAGATGGTCGAGGAAAAACTTCAGCTAGTTGCACCCCATATGATTCTTCACTGCATTGCTTCTCCAAGTCCTCGTTATAGATACTCAAATACAACTCTGACTGATCATAGGAAAACTCTAACTGCTCTTCTTTACAAATTTCATAAGTTTCAGAATAAAAACTCCCCTTGCTAGACACATCATAGATGGGATTCCCAAAAATATTTTCAAAAGTATCATAGTTTGGATTTTCAATAAAAGTCCAATAGTCATCATCGTCGTCTATGTCAGATATGAGACATGCCTCATCACTGGTATCAAATCCCTGGCTACACTCCTCATTCTGCTCAAAACAATCTTCTTCAAAAAGTTGGGTTTCAAAAATATCACAAGGAACCCAACTTTTCAAATATTTGTCATCAGGTGGAGAGCATGGAGGATTCTCATCACACAAAACTTCTAAGATTGGATTTTCAATTAAAGTCTCGTAGTCATCATCTAAGTCAGGTGTAAGGGAGTCTTCATCACTTGTATCATGCTTTTGACTGTACTCTCTCGCTTGGCTCCAAGTTTCAGAATAAAAACTCCCCTTGCTAGACACATCATAGATGGGATTCCCAAAAATATTTTCAAAAGTATCATAGTTTGGATTTTCAATAAAAGTCCAATATTCATCATCGTCGTCTATGTCAGATATGAGAGATTCCTCATCACTGGTATCAAATCCCTGGCTACACTCCTCATTCTACTCAAAACAATCTTCTTCAAAAAGTTGGGTTTCAAAAATATCACAAGGAACCCAACTTTTCAAATATTTGTCATCGGGTGGAGAGCATGGAGGATTCTCATCACACAAAACTTCTAAGATTGGATTTTCAATTAAAGTCTCGTAGTCATCATCTAAGTCAGGTGTAAGGGAGTCTTCATCACTTGTATCATGCTTTTGACTGTACTCTCTCGCTTGGCTCCAAGTTTCTGTGGTGACAAGATGGGTTGCCCAACTATGTTAATGTAATCAAGCTCTCTTGAATAATGTTTTGTCTCTCTCCATCTTTCTCTGAAAATATTATGCATGTCACCTACATAGTTTATATACTCAGGCTCGCTTGATGATGCTTTAGGACTACAACCCTCTGGAAAACCATGCTCCTGAACATGGCATGCATAATAGCAAGAAGATTCCTCATGAAAGTCTTCACATGACCTACAAAATGGTGTGTAAAGTTCAACCATGTTAGCAGCTTCTAATTGATGAGGACGCCTCAGTTCATGGTTGTGTGCTTTCCTTTGCCAATTTACTTTTGGAGGGAATGTTCTTGGGACAGGTTGTGATTGTGCCCTCTCCATTGTCAAAACCCCAAATTTTCCGAAAAATTTAAATTTTTTTTAAAATAGCATAAATCCTCATTAGAAGCAGTCACTAACTGTTTAATTATTTTTATGTTATTAGGATTGTAACTGAATGATCTTTTGATTATATTTATCTTTAATGAATAGTTTATTTTCAGTTACTAATTGTTTTCTGCTTGCGACCACAAGGTGGGATTGTTATGAAAGACTGGGCTTACTTAGCTTCCGAGCTAACGCAGCAGTTTTCCTTCTTTTACAGCTATACACGTAAGATGTTTTGGGTCACTGCTAACAAACTCAAGAGTTTACAATACAATCCGCTGTACAAACTTCATTCAGTAAAAATATAAACTTTGCTAGTCAGATTTACCAGACTTCTAAAGGTAAAGCGTTAACTATGTTACTTTTATTTTTATTTTACTGATAGATAAAAGAATGCTACTAGAAAGGATGTCAGCTATTTCTCTACTAAGATATTTAAAGTATCAACCTATACTTTTCTTACCTTAAGCATTTACAAGGTTTATTGTTTGATTCAAGTCTCCCCTTAATATTTTAAGTATTTGCACTGTGTTGGAATACTACTTCTTTTCCATGTTCATTATTTGGATAAATACAAAACCTTATAAATCATTCCTAGATTTATTACATTCAACCCTGTTTAATAGTTTAATAACTATACTTATCAAACAGGGAAGGCTAACTTACCCAAACCATTTATCATATAAAGATTATTATAATATCTTTTATAACCTTTGGACTTGATTTAATAAAAGTCTAATTGTCACCATGAAAATGGTTCTATGATTATTAATGAATTTGTTATTTTACAAACAAGGGAAGTTCACATGGTAAGAGTAGAACTTGCATCATGTTCAATTGATCATTAGTATAAACTATCATAATTCTACAAACTTTATATTAGTATTTCTTTTATTTCGTTTGCAAATTAGTGCAATATATAAATAGAAAGAAACTAGGTTTATGGATGAACTATTCCATGGTAACTAGTCTTCCTTCTTTATTTTCATATCTTATTTTTAATCATAAATACAATTCCCCATACCTAATTGTATGAGGCCAACAATGAAACAATGCTATATTATAATGTTTTATAAACATGATTCCAATGATTAAAGAATTGATTTTATAACGCAGGTGATCATTTGGTATAATGATCTTTATGGAATTCCCGCGATATGATTGGGTTATGGAATGAACTCATTGGAAAACTTCATCGTGGAACTTTAGAGTTCCTACCCACTGCATGTCAAAAATCAAAAGGACTACGTGGGCTCTTCCCAGCCATGCACTGTCATTTATAAAGGTTTTGACTTAACCCTAGTCTTCATTTCTCCGCTGCCTGAAGCCTCCTGCCGCTCTGCAAGGCCTCCTGGTCCACCTCGCTGCTTGCACCGTTTGCTAGTCCCCTCCTGTGTTGGTTTTCCCTTCATGGCTCATCTGCTGCATGGTGAGGAAGTTATTGTGTTGTATCACTTTGCTGCGAGATGTTGGCAGCGTCTTTTTCTTAGGGTTTCAGCATTGGCATCCATTACCGAACCTTTCACTATATGAGTGGTCCCTCAGCTTGATACTGTAAAGACGACCTCCATCGTGACAGGTACTCCTTTAGTTTCCAGTGAGCTCAACCCTCTCTGCGACGAATGAAGGGTTTACCCTTCCTCCTGCTCGTGGTTGTCTTGCTGTTCATTGGTGGCCATATTTCTATCCGGCGTTAAGGTAAATTGCAGGGTTTTTCTTTCGTTCTTCTTTTACAAATAAAAGCTTAAGCAACAACAATTGGCATTATTTTAACGTTTAGATATCTTTTGTTATAGGGTTAATCTTCTTCATTCGGCGTGGAAGGTGCGTGATGCAAAAGCTGCTACCACCGGTAAGCCTGGTTTTTACCCATGGCTTCCCCTCCTTGCTGGTCCTTTAGGGCCGTCCTGGTTGTGGTTTCTTTGTGTGTAACCCTCGCTGTTACTTTGGTTCAGTGGGTGAACAAAACGCTGTTAACAGAGCTCGGCTCTTCCTTTATTATAAAATCTTGGCTAAGGCCGTAACTGTGGGTTTCTGGGTTTTGTTTGAAAACTGAGTACAGCATGCAAGAGAATGTAACATTGTTTGTATAGGCTGTAAGTTTGCTTAATGTAGATATTACTAGCAGTCGTAAGGTGCCAAGAGGATAAACTCCATCCTCAGTACATTTTTAAGATTTTTAACAGGGTTACCCTGTATTTGGAGCTATGCGCTGCCTATACTATCTTTAATTAAATGTTATGTTACTGTACAGTTTTAATTCCATTACTGTTTAAAATTTTGACTTATTAAGTTTATCTGTCTTCGTACAATGGGTTCTTGTTAATTTTGATAAAATACTTGGTATATTTTAAGTTATCATTTCGTGGTACTTGTTGATAGGTTTTTACTGTAATTTGAAAATATACAGAGTTAATGATTTTATAAATTGTTATAAGAGTTATACCTATCAAATTGAAATAATTTTGAGGTTCTAAATGACATTTAAAAGTCATTTGACTGTACCACCATGCTTATAGGTTTTTATACTGTAACAAAAATGTCCTGCTAATGAGAAGAGATAAACTATTACTGTAATTTCTAAATAATATAAATTTATATTCAATAGTTAAGAGGATATTAAGATCATTGTTTAATAATACCCCGGTTATTATTCCTGTAATACTTATTACTGTTGTCATTTGTTCTGCTTATAATCTCTTATAATTATTACTTTTTATATTTATATAAGTAATAATAGTTATTCTTAGTTTATAAAAAATCTGTGAACAAGATGATTTCCAGTTATTAGATATAGTTTAACTTCAAGCTTGAGCATACTGCCGTTCTGGAAATTATTTACTGTTCAGATAAGCATTTGATTCTTATTTTTAAAAATAACATTAGCGTTTCTGTACTTGGTTAAAATTTTACTTTCTAAATAAAAGAATTTATATAAGTTAATATTTTATCTATACCCTTTATTAATACAGGGTTTCAATGTATTTGTTTTTACAATAGAAAGCTGTCAACATACTTATAGTTCAGACAGTATAATTTATTTCTGAACTGTGTTTAAAATAATAAGAACCCCACTTTATTTTAACAGAAATGCTATGCCTATATGTATAAAATAAAAGTATATTATTATTACTCCTATAATATTCATATTATCTTTCTAAAATTACTAAGCCTTCCTGTTTTTACCTTTAATTTATCTTGTAAACATGTTCAAGAGATAACATTTGTTATTTAAAATCTTGTGTAATTTATGTTATATTATCTTTATTCTTTTGTAAGTAATTTGTTTTATTAGTTATAATGTCTGTTTATAAATCCAGAGTTTGGTTAACTCTATCTAAAGTTTATCTTTATAAACATAGATCTTAATCTTTTAATCAAACAAGAGAGTAACAGTTCTGGAACTGTTCGAACTCAGTCTAGAATAAAAGAAAGAAAACAATGAAATAAATAAATCCTATAGACATTCATAAAATCTAAACCTTTCTGCTTTGACAGTAATATCTGATCATTGTAAAATTATTCTTATTTTCAATTTATTATTAGACAATTAGTAGTGAAGTTACTCTGATTTAGAAGGAAGAAACTATAAGGTTGAACAGGAAATAAATCTAGTCTAAGTCTACTGTTTATTCCTTACCATATAATATTATTGAAAATAACATACAGTTCCAGGAATTAGTTTCTAACTAAGACTCATACAACTGTTTATTAAATATATTTTCTAAAGGATAGATAAAGAAGCAAACTAATACTCCGAAATCTCATCATGCTATTTTTACTTAAATTTACCTCTGTACTAGAGTACGGTCTGGTAAAACCCAGATGTGGAAAAATACAGTGGGTATTTATCTTTCATCAGCAGATTCTATTACTGATACTAAAACATCTACTTCACTAAACCAGTAAAACATTCATATCATAACATTTTACCATTCACAGTTTATTAAAACATAGACAGTTAAGTGACAGAACCTGCTTTAGCCTTGGATAACAACAGCAATGGGAGGCCGTTCCTCCCTACCAACTCCTGGAGAGCGCTCAGACAGCGACTCCTCAGGACCCTCGAACTTGCTCTGGTCTCCCTGGCTGGAACTAGGTGCAGCAAAGTCAGATACCAGTCTTCAAACTCAGTATTAACTCAGAACTTATCAGTAAGTTCTCCCAGCTAAAAGCTGTAATAAACCAAGTTACTGCAGCAATCCTCTCAGACAACTTCCTTACTGTTTTTCCCTCTTTCCTCAATGAATTTCCTGAATAACATTCACCTAAATGAATTCTCTCTGGAAAATATCTGAGCAGCCTCAGCTCTCTTCATTGAGTATTTTTAAAAGATTGCCTAGGTCTTTTTGGGTTAGTTGTCATTTAATGAGCCACCTGCTCTGATCCCATTTTCTTGGGGGATCATGACCCCAATTATAGGGAAGTTGCCACCTGCAGCTTAGGAAGTGTTTGAGGATGCTGCCACTTGTCTTTTGCCCTCCACCTAGTTCCATCCACCAGTTTGACCAGTAACCTCTTTTTAACAGCTCTCACATGCTGTTGTCTCCACAATTTATTTATTAATAATAAAATATTCTGAATTACATTCCATTTCTGTTGACTCTGCTAAGTCATCAGTTCCTACTTAGCATTAAACTTAACATAATGTCTTAGGAATATAATTAAAACAATTAACATTATTTTACAAAATTGGGGTATGTGACATCCATACTGATAACCTTGTTCTGTATCTCTTTCATCTGGGCCAGATGTTTATCTTCCATTCTCTCAATTTGGGCTAGATGTTTGCCTTCCATTTTTTCAAGTCTCTCCTTCATTTCCATCATTTGTTTTTTATAAGGATCCTCTTCCTTCAAAGGAGTTGAGGACCTTGAATAACCAGGAAGGTTAGACTCTCCTGAAGACTGCATGTTTCTATCTATCTTGACTGCTAATTCCTGTGCTTGAAGAAGAGTAGTGGGTTCCTTATCTCTGATCTGATACTGCATCTTCCCACTAAGTGCTTCAATGTAATAAAGCTGTTGAATTATTGTAACTTTGAAGAATATTCTATATATATTTTATTGATCCCCGATGTTTCTATCCGGAGAATCATTTGTATTTCTTTGTACCCTGATGTTCCTAATCGGGAGAATTAATAAGAGTCAAGAGGAAGTCCCCTCCGTTCTAAGTCAGGTCATTAGTACCCTCCAGAATATGTTATTGTATTAAGTTAGTCTAGTTGTGGTTACTCGAGCCTACATAACTGAGTTAAGTTTACTCGAGCCTACATAACTAGGTTAAATGTCAAGTGAACGAAAGACTATAAATAGAGGTGAGGTGCTTCTCATTTTGAACACACACACACTCACTTGTGTAGCGCATAATAGAGAGAGAAAGAGCTGTAGCCAGAGAAGGAGGAGGATCAGTCTTTTGGGTTTTACCTTTTATCTTTTGGGGCATCTATATTGAGGAAGCTTTTGCTGGGTTTTTCCCATTAGGGTTTTCCCAAGATAAATCTGTGTTGTTCTTGTCCACAATCTGAGTACATACCCATGCAATGTTTGAGAGAGAGGCGGATGCTCTTGTTTATGCCCACGAATTCAAGGGATCTCAATGTTATAATTGTGACAGAGATCACTGCCCTAAATCTGATGGAAACGTTGTTCTCTTGTTGAATGGAGGCACCTTTCCTTAATGGATGGTGATGCCCACGTCTTTAGCAATATTCTAATCAGCAGTTGAAGAGAGAAACGCTGCCCCAACACTTAGATTTAATGTGCCCTTGCTCAACCAAGTAGATCACCGCCCAACAATAAAGAATGCGCCCCAGTCTCCAATAAACTTAATCTTTGATCTATATCTCAAACAATCTTGGTTGTCTTTGAAGTACGGTGATAGATCTGGATGATCTATCCTCTCGAATTGACTAGGGTGGATAGATTTCGCCACCAAACCCAATCGTTAACTAAGGGATTCGCCCTTAACCCCAGAATAGCTCTCAGAGCTCTCAAAACCGAAACTCAATAATGAATAATAACAAGGATGAATAAGGATTCGACTTTCCTTCTTTTATAGAGTTGAGATTGCATGCATGCAACTTAACTTGCATGACTTGCTTTTGCATGCATGAAACCTAAATGACGCATGTCGCATGCAAATTGAGTTATGACCCACATGCTCCGCATGTTAGTTGATAATTGCTCCAGTGGCCCTCTTTTATCTACTGATAACTTAATATCACTACTTATGTTGTTCTTTTATCCCTTTGGCATCAGTCATCAGTTAATTCCCCGTTTGTCACAAACGGAACATTACACTTCTAAGAAAGAATGAAACTATTTTTGGAAGCATGGCAACCTAAGGCAATTTGATCAACCATACTAAAGCACCCATGGCTTGGTGGAATGTAGCCTACACTAAGTAAAATAGAATTTTAGCTGTGAAGCACTTGGAAACCATAGATAGTACTGAAGTTTTAGGCAACCATTTAGTTTTAACTGCATATTTTTTGGTTGAAAAAGTCCTTCAACATGCATGAGGAACGCAAACTTTTAGGCATTTTGTCATGAAAAAGTTGAACCATAGCACAGAATTGAGATCAACAACTTTAGCTCAAACTATGTCAATTTTGATTCCAAGAAAATATGTTGTTCTACCAAAAGGGCATGTTTGACAAAAATATGTATGTCTATTACAGATTATTTTCATTCCTTTTAGCCAACCGAAATTAAACACATTGACTTAGGATGTACTTGTTCTCTGTGGAAACTAGTTCCTAATGCAGAAAATGTCAACATCTTGTAAGTCGATGATTTAATCGACAACGATTGTGTTCTGAATAAAAAAATTATTACAACATTGGGAAAAAGACAGCTTATTCATTGTAGGCATGGTTTTCATGTCAGAATAACATGATAAAGCCTCAAAAACCATGAGTATTGTGTGCAACCATAACAATTTGTATGCAGAAAAACAGAAAATACACATACCAGTATCACTAAAAGAAGTAGAAAAATGGCATGAAGCATAAATATCAAAAGGGTACAAGATACCTGCTCATCCTGACAATCTGCAGAAGAAGCAGAAGTTTGTAATGCTTGGTTCTCGGATTCCTTAACTTCAACTTCAAGTATCGTTAACTTCTCATGCAATCTCTTAGCTTCTGAAACTGCACACATAAAAGCTTCTTTTGCTTCTAGACATTTCATTTCAGTGTGCTTAGTCTGTGATTCAACAAACTCTTCAAGCTCCATGCATCTACTTGTTGCTTGCTTTATTATGCTTTCTTGCACTGTCGATTGTTCTTCATAATTCTTCAGCTTAGTCTGAAGTTCAATTTCTTTAAATCTGGCACTCTTCAAATCTTGTTCAACGGCAGACAATTTATCTTGGGTCTCCATTAAAATTTCATCTGAGCTCAATTTTGGCCCTAATTTAGAAACTTCTTCTGGAGATGGGTTCAGTTCTTCCCCTGCCATGAACCGTTTTGTATCTGTCTTCTTCAAAGTGACTTCTCTTTGCTCATTCAAAGAAACATTTCCACAAAACCCATGAAGCTGTTCTTTGAGAGAATCTATGATTTGTTCCATTTGCTTTGCACTTGATTCAGACAATTTGGATAATTTATCAAATTCTGTGGGGCTGTCTCTCTCATTAACAACAGTTTCATTGGTTTGCTCAGTAAGTCTTTCATATTCCTCAGATTTATGGATTGAAGATTTCAACTGGCTCTCTAGATGTTGCAACTTATCTGTCAGCTGGGTAAAATCCATTTCTTGTTTGTTGAATGTATCTCTTGCATCATTCAATTTATCATCCTTCGGTGCTCTCATCTGCATTTCCTTTTGAAGAAGCTCTGTTTGCATGTCAAATTTTTCTTCAGCTATTTTTGCCTTGAATTCAGCAGCTGCAAGCTGCTCTAGCAAAACTGCTTCCTTATCTCTCAAGGCTAGAGTATTTATAGTCATATTATTCATTTTTTCATTTGCTACTGCTACCTTGAGCTCAAGTTGTTCAATCTTAGATTGAGATTCACTAAGTTGACTTCTCAAGTATGTCACTTCTATTTCCAAGATCTCCAGTCTTTCTTTTTCTTTCAATGCATATTCCCTTTCCTTTTCTGCTTGGCTCAGCTTTTCTTGATACAAACCAACTTGTTCTAATTTTTCTTCAGCATGCATTTTTACAATATCCTTTACCTCCAGAAATTCATTTTCTACCTCAATTTTATGTTGAGAAAGCTTTGGCTTTTCCTCAAGCTCTGCCGCTTTATCAGTTGTATGTATATCGCCGTTTGCAACCGACGCTTCCCACATTCTGTTTTCAACAACCTGAAACAAATTACAAATCCCTGCCATTATAAGAACTCTCTTTTGAGGGCCTATTTATGATTCTATAATGTTTATTCTTCCTGAACGAGGCAATAAGAGGAGGAATTCTAGACAGTCAGAAGCCACCAAAAGTGCTTAAGACCCAGAATTCTCGTTGGTGGACACCATTGTTCACAGCATTAGAGCCCATTTGTGTGTGTATCAAGTACAAGTGCGTAAGGAATTGGACCCCAGGCCAACTCTTGCAGTTGCCATCCTCCTACCATGACCAAATTGAATTTGGTAATTTAGGAATTCTCAGTATTTATGGAGCTGCACTAACAGTTTTGCAATTAAAGAATACTTCACGTAGAAAACCTTAATTGAAATACTTTCTTTGAAGCTATGTATTTTAAAATTGGTCAAAGGTGCAGATCCAGTGTCTTTCAAGGGACTGGCGGTCAAACATGAAGTTATTTGATAGAACCATGAAGAAAGCCCACATGAACTTATATTTAAAGAAAGGATCTGACGTATAGATTCTTACCAATGGAACCATAAGCAGCTGTTTCTTACCTGCATAGTTTCCTCAGGAAACATATCAGCATACACAGTATTTTCTGACATTCCTCCTGGATTGATTTGCATAAGCTCTGACCCCTGTGCAAACTCTGTTTCCATTTTTCGAGTCCCAGATTCTTCAAAAATCATGAATTCAACAACAAAGTTTGACACATCTTCTCTCATAAACCGCAGTACCTTTTTCTATCTTAAAAAGGCTTCAGTGTCCCCCTAACAACCTATTTTAAATATTTTAAAATGTGTTCACGTCCCTTAATACAGTGCTAGTCACTTCCTCTCCAAGAAAGACGATATCAACATAATATTGCGTCCTTAGCTTTGAAATTTTGCTTCAAACTTTGTACTCTCCATACCTGAAATAAAGAACAAAGGAAGGAGAAGTAAAAACACAGTTTGGAGTTCAAGCCGTGTTGACAAAGTAATCCTCTAAACTATGAGTTCATTGCATTGATTAAGAAACAATACGAAAATTTATCCAAGGTATCACACACTGACTGTTCTCAATTAAAGAAACATTAAATGACATAGCAAAGCTTAGAAGAAAATAAGGATCCTCTGGAAACAACTTGCACCCTGACAGACAAAAGGTGTACACATAATCTACTGAAGTGAGTATGCAAAATCTCCAAAAATTCTAGTGAAACACAACATATTGTGCCATCTCAATGACATATGGCTGAGATTTTACTCGTTTTTGAAAAAAACTCTTTAAGTACTACACATTAGTGTGTTTAGCTACTTTCTGAAACATTTTGAAACATTTCAGTATCTTTGTGATCATTCTACAAAAAAAAAATAAGATTCTTCCAGAAATTTATCTTTCATTCCTGAAAATGCAACTTGCATTCAATTCAAAAACAATATACATGTACATTGCCAACAGATCCTTGGTTCATTGGTGAATTCAATGGATACTAACTTATCTATCAAGCTTCTATTCTCGTTATGCTCTGCACCACCACCATTCTGTAGAAATTTTCCGCACTGGGGCAATTTCTGCAACTCAGAAAATTTCACCTTTTTCCCAATGGTTTCCCTAATCTTAACCTTGTGAATTTTCAGCCTTACGGATGCTATGAAATAAAACAGCAGTAATAGTGGACAATATTTCACTTCTTAATAAGGCAATCCATGAGAAAAGATACCAACGTGTGCCAATAAGTTTCAGCCTTCTAGGGAAATCTTATCATGCATAAAACAAATCTGAAATTCATTTTATGACAGCTGTAAATACATCAGCAAATCTACCCTATATTCTTCAATAATAATGTTCTATCGCCTAACAATTTCAGCCTTAAATTTTGTCAAATCAGCAAGACATACAAGTGCTGGAAATTACCAAACCATGAAGAAATAAATCGCTGAAAATCAAATCTGCAATAGAGATAATTTTGGGCACATGAAAACTTCATATATATTTACAAAGATGATGTGCATGTACATACGATAGCATCATCCCAAGGGAAGTACTATGCTCTAGCTCTCCAAAACCCTCATTGGACAAAAGCAAGAAAACCCTAGCTCTAACTCAACCAAAGATACTCCACAAGCTAGAATCAACACTAGCAAGCCTCATTAGCAAGACGTCTCCTCTTCTTCAGTTCAAGTTTCAACAAGTACAACCTAAGGTTTAATCAAAGAACCCTAGCTCCAATGTCTCTAAGCGATGAAACACTAAACCTAGTATTCAAGATGCTCCAAAACCTCCAGGAAACCCTAGTAACTCCAAGACGAGAGAAAGTACAAAAATGGGGATCTAAGACAGAGAAATACTAGTGCACTCCTCTTAGTCACATCTCTAAGACAAGAGTGATTAGAATGAGAATATTAGATCATCAAATCCAATGTCTTCTTCACAAGAGTACACCCTAGTATCTCACAAGAATCCTCCAACAAAGTCATCCTCCCTCTTCTTCATGAGTATTCCTAGGGTTTCCTAATGAACTCTAGCGCCTTACTCCAAGAAGACAAGTACAAAGAAAAGAGTACAATGATAATGGCGAAATGAATGTCTCCTTCCTCTATATATATGAGAGGCGAGAGAGGCCAACAATACAAATGTGGGCCTAAACCCTTACAAGCAACCCACAAAGCCACAAGTAGGCTCACACATGTTAAGTGATACACTTCCATGGTACACATGTCAAGCTCCAAGGTGATGCCATACACAAGAAAGACTTCGATGCAAGGGTGCTCCATGATATTTGTCCAATTCTCCTCCTCCAAACCTCCAAGGACTCCAATGCTCCTCCTCCAAGCCTCTTGTTGTCGCCTTACATACACCTGGGGGGAAGCGCAGCAGAAATCTTCAAGTTGCTCGGTTTGTCTCTGGGGCCAAGTCTCGAGTCAGGTGATGTCACCTGATCCTGACTCCTCCGTTTAGGAAAACTCCCAACAAAGCCAAGGGGGGTGGTCCCTACAAAGAGTTATTAAGGCTCTTAAGTTTTTATTAAGTGTTAATGATAGGCGTGATTGTTTTTAGGAGTTTTTTAAAGAAGATGAAATTACACCGAACAAGATATTGCAATAATTTAAGATCAAATTCAATAGCATGAAGTTGAAATGACATTCACAACATGAAATAATCGCTGAAACAAACGTAGTTGTAAAATGACCAATGCCAATAATGGTGTCGATTTATAGGTCAATACTGAGAGGGGGGGGTGAATCAGTATTGTTATCTTTTTACTAACTAAACCACTTTTTAAATCTATCATTAAAAACACATAACAACAAGAATACACGGAACACAATTTTAACGTGGAAGCCCAGTAGGGTAAACCACCAATACGTCCTATTACTACAAAATTGTTATTTACAAACAGTTTTGCCTGCTGCCACAGACAAGGATGGTATTACACCCTATTTGCCAGCAACTACTGGAAGGAGGCTACAACCCCCCGGTTTATCAGCTACTACAAAAAGGATGCTACGACACCCTATTTACTAGCTACTATTGGAAGGAGGCTACGACCCCCTAGTTTATCAGCTGCCACTGAAAAGATGCTACGACACCCTATTTACCAGCTACTACTGGAAGGAGGCTACGACCCCCTGGTTATGAGTTGCTACTGAAAGGATGCTACGACACCCTGTTTTGTCAGCTACAACTGACAGGATGCTCCTACACCCTATTTACCAGCTTCTGCTGGAAGGAAGAACAACCCCCTGCAAGTCTGTTGCCTGCCCTAGCGCCACCCTACCACCCTAACATGTTTTTTGTAATATGCTAGATTTCTTCTCCCTCCATTCTCTGTCACACCCACTGGTCTCTATTTCTAATTTTCTGATGTAGACCACGAGACGCTTCTCTCACTCATACCTCTGTGTATAAGTACCTTCATGTTTCCTACAAACGCATCTCTTTATTCTGGAAACATACCCTTTCACAATCATGCCCTTTCAAATCTGATAGTCACACCTTTTCAACAATATGTGATTAACGATTTTTAATTAAATAATTAATTAAAAACTTCTTGATCACTTCTGATCTGCGAGCTCCCTTTTTCTCTGATCGCAGGATCCATCAAACCAATGCCTGTGGACTTCCTCTCTGTAATATCCCAAATACTGATATTTTCTAATTCTATGCAAATTTACTAAGATAGCCGAGCATGGAAACTGCCATGCAAAATTTCCCTATTTTATAGCTGAAATTAGGGTTAGGGTTTGTAGGATAGAATGTAACACTTACCACTAATAAGCTAGCTGGAATGCTCCTGAGAGAATATGCATGCATCAAGAGCCGATCTGGAGATGAACTGGTACTTCTACCTACAGTGATACCCCAGCAGCATGTACCCAAAATCAGCTAAGGGTGACGTTTTCAATGACGGAGGTGCCTGTTGAAGTTGAGAATTTGCAGGAGTGGTAGTCTTCCAGTGCCGGAGAGGATGCCAGACACATGCGGAAGTTTTGAGGTCTCTAGGCAGGCTAGCGAATTGATCTAGAGATTTAGTTGCTCACGCCCCCCTAATCCCAAAACTACTGATAACTGCTCCGGATGAGCAAGACCGAATCTGATAATCACCAGGTACTGGAGTATGATACCGATGATGAGAATGGTACCTAAGTTCTGAAGGTAAACTGAAATCTGAGGACCCAGCGAATGATTTGGTGTTTTCCAACTAAAAACCCCTCCTTACGGCCACACACGTGCCCCTGCAAATAATCTCTGATGGATACTAGATAACTGTAAAGGAATGAATAAATTGAAGAGCGGATGGTGAACCTGGATGGTTTACCCTGGATGAGACTAGGGCAGATATCTCACTGCCGAAACCCCGTTAGCCGAAGACGTCGTCTTCAACCCCAACTGCTGTGGCTACACGCTGTGCTGCTACTCAAGAGCTCCAAAATCATATAATAATCAAAAGTAAAGTCTCCATTCACTTTATCTTTCTTTTATAACTTTTAACTGCGAAAACCCTAACTTTTGACCTAATTAGGTCACTTTAACTTCTAATTTACAGTTGACTTGCATGCATGCGCATGGAGACTTAATTGAGTGCTTGCATTATTAAATAATGCTTAGATGTCATGCATGTCATTTTTAGCGTTTGCATGCATCTCAATTTTAGGGTTTGCATGCATGTCATTTTTAGGGTTTGCATGCATGTCACTTATGGGAACATTACAGTCCTCCCTCACCAAAGATTGCTTGTCCTCAAGCAATGCCAACGCAAATCCACAATCAATCAATTGAACCAACTGAATCCGAGGATGATCCCAGGGTCCCAAATTATCCTAGGAGATCTGTAGCACCCTCTGCTCAAAACACTGCACTGTATGGTACTATCACCAGAGACCTCCTGAAAGCACCCTCTAGCAATCACTAAACTGTCAGTCACTGTAATCCCAGGGTCCCAAATCAATATGAGAATTGCAGAGGTCAAAATGCATCCACCGCTACCCTGCATAGTATCGACACAAGGAGCATCATGTAGACTCCCAAGTAACACCATCAGTAAACACTGTATCCATCCCTCATAAGGTCTTCCGCCTGGATCCCAATGCAAACTTGTGCATATTTCATCCCAAATATCTGAAGGCTCTTGTGGGACTATACCCTTGGCTAGGAATGTCTTTCCAAGAATCACCCACTCAATAGGACACCAACTCTTAATCTCTCTCCAATCCAACCCCCGAAAAGTACCTTGTCCATAAGCACCATCACAAGGAATAATCCTACCAAGCTGACATTCTAACCTTCTGATTTCAACTGGAATGCTCATATACTGCTGGTCAATTTCTCGATCCTGGCCAACCTGTAAAAACCATCCACCATTATGCAAATGTGGACTCAAGCTACTGCAAGCCCTGTCTATGTACTCCTTAAGAGGACTGCTTTCAAATGCAATAGTATGTTTCTTCTGCTACCCCATCAAGGAATCCAACTGCTCTTCAATACTAGACAGCCTGACCTCTGACTCGGTACATACAACTCGAAGAACTGTAAGCTCAACATCTCGTTGTACTATGGTGTCTCGGAGTATCTTGGTCCTCTCTTTCATCTCGCCAGAATGCTTTCTTTAACCCGTTCAATCTTCTTTCGGTGACTATCATCTGGAAGCTCTATCTCATGCATGTATAAACTCTCCCTAACCTCCATGTGTGACTGCTCACTGTCTCGACTACTGTGCTCATTGCCTTGCACCTCATGTATTTCGCCTGTCATAACTGTCTGGATTCCTGCTGTAGGTGATGAAGAGTGTACCAACTCCAACTCATCACATGGTTTGTCCACAATCTAACTAGCAAATGTGCTTGTGCCGCTAGACTCACAGGATGGCTCTAATGCTATCTCCTCATTCACATCCTCATCATGTACTGTTAACTCCAAATGAAGCTCACCAACAACCTGTACTTCATGTTCATCTTTCTTCTCTTCCCCAACTATGCCTTTAAGGAGGTCCTCATCCAAATCCTTGGGCTGGCTCCCGAACTAGATGGTGTAATAATCTTGAAAGGACAATGTCGCACATACCTCATCACCCAAGGCTAGATACTCTTGATATCGAGGCAAGTATTGAAGTATTGCTAACCTCTACCAATTTCCAGTCAAGATCCTTCTCATTGTTTTCATGTTCTCACAAGCTGGCAGAGAAAAACCTTTGTTCTGACATGCACTTCACCAACATCACCGACATGCATTTGCATGTACATGCATGTATCAACATGCACTTTTATTCAATTGCTATGTGCCCACAGCTGGCAAGGATCATGCTCTGATACCACTGTAATATCCCAAATACTAATATTTTCTAATTCTATGCAAAGTTACTGAGATAGCGGGGCATGCAAACTGCCATGCAAAATTTCCCTATTTTATAGCTGAAATTAGGTTAGGGTTTGTAGGATAGAATGTAACACTTACCATTGATAAGCTGGTTGGAATGCTCCTGAAAGAATATGCATGCATCAAGAGCTGATCTGGAGATGAACTGGTACTTCTGCCTCCAGTGATACCCCAACAGCACGTACCCAAAATCAGCTAAAGGTGACGTTTTCAATGAAGGAGGTGCCCATTGAAGCTGAGAATTTGCAGGAGTGGTAGTCTTCCAATGCCAGAGAGGATTCCTGACACATGCAGAATTTTTGAGGTCTCTAGGTAGGTTAGTGAATTGATCTAGAGGTTTAGCTGCTCACGCCCCCTAATCCTGAAACTACTGATAACTGCTCCGAATGAACAAGACCGGATCTGATAATCACCAGGTACTGGAGTATGATACCGATGATGAGAATGGTACCTCAGTTCTAAAGGTAAACTGAGATCTGAGGACCCAGCGAATGATTTGGGTTTTTCCAGCTAAAAACCCCCCCTTACAGCTACACACATGCCCCTGCAAACAATCTCTGATGGATACTGGATAACTGTAAAGGAATGAATAAATTGAAGAGCGGATGGTGAACCTAGATGGTTTACCCTGGATGAGACTAGGGCAAATATCTCACTATTGAAACCCTGTTAGCCGAAGACGCCGTCTTCAACCCCAACTGCTATGACCGCACGCTGTGCTGCTACTCAAGAGCTCCAAAATCATATAATCATCAAAAGTAAAGTCTCCATTCACTTTATCTTTCTTTTATAACTTTCAACTGCGAAAACCCTAACTTTTGACCTAATTAGGTCACTTTAACTTCTAATTTGCAGTTGACTTGCATGCATACGCATGGAGACTTAATTGAGTGCATGCATTATTAAATAATGCTTAGATGTCATGCATGTCATTTTTAGGTTCGCATGCATCTCACTTTTAGGGTTTGCATGCATGTCATTTTTAGGGTTTGCATGCATGTCACTTTTGGGAACATTAAACTCTCCTCCATCAGCGGGAATAATCTATCTTTAGACCTTCAGGCTTCTCTTTTTCTCACACCTGTGGGCTTCTTTTCCTCCTCTGCGAGCTATCTTCATCGCAGGCTCATCTAGACATGTTTCTCTCACAAAACACAGGCTTCACCTTCCATCTATAAGTTTCCTGTTGGACATTCTTCTTTACCATTTCTGGACGCACCCCAGAATTCATTTCCGCAACTCGACTTAACGTTTTCTGGTGCTTCTTCAATATCCTTCTCCAGAAACAATCCAGACCGTTGATCTAATTTTGAGTCTCTCTGTTCCGTCGATCTAGCACACAAATTTCCTCCTTGAAATCGTATTTCCGCACCACGGTTTCCTCATTAACGATTCCCCACCGTTGATCTTCGTCGGGCGTTTTCCTGACCATTGATCGGAAATAAGATGTGGATTGCGGGATGCGGAAATGTAACATTTCCTCAAATCGTATCTCGACTTTCCGCAAGCTCCTTTCCGCATTTTTTCTTCCGCACCATCGATCCTTTGCGGAGTCTTTCTCGACCTTCGATCTTCCGGATTGCGGGTTACGGGTTCATTGAATCTTTAAACGTTATTTATGCAATTCCCTTTCTACATTTTTCTTCCACGCCATCGATCTCTTTTTAGCAGAACTAATCTCAGTCGTCCGATCTTCCTGATTGCGGGTTGCGGGTTCATAGAATCTTTAAACGTTATTTCTGCAATTCCCTTTCTGCATTTTTCTTCCGCACCGTCGATCTCTTTTTAGCGGAACTAATCTCAGTCGTCCGATCTTCCGAATTGCGGAATTCCATCCTTCCGCCTATCTTTTGCAGAACTGATCCTTAACCGTCGGATCTTGTGTGGGATGCTTCCTGACCGTCGATTTCAGATCAAATGCGGATCTCACCATGACTTTGCGCAAATCCTCTGCGACTGTTTCTAATAGTTTTGAAGACTTATATACACAAAGAATTTCATCATGCTGCTAATTATACGGAATTTATAAACACTCTTGCAGTATAGTTTCTCTGAAGAATTTATAAACACTCTCGCAGATATAGTTTCTCTGTTCTTCGACTGTTTACATATGCTCTATCTCCCGTTCATTTCACTCTTCTGCAGTTTCACTCTTCATTTGGCTAACCAGCTTTGTCATTCATACTGCATCTCTACTTCCACTCAACCTCTGTTCTTTGTTTCATTAACCATGGTTTACATCATACTATCGACACTGTTTTGGAAGTCTTCAGATCAACCATTCATGTTGTCTTATCATCCATGTCCATCTCATTGATTACATTTGTTATAAATGAACTTTTATGACATCATAATTAGGACACCATATTCCATGTCATCATATGTGTCATGCCACATCCTCAACTATGCCATGCCATGCCATCACCATCATATTCCATGTCATCATATGTGTCATGCCACATCCTCAACTATGCCATGCCATGCCATCACTACCTTGGTCTTTCACTGAGTTTGTCCTGCCATCATATCCACTGGTTATTCCTTTGTCATTCGTGAACACCTTTGACATCAATCACAACTATATACTCAACAATTTCCCCCTTTGGCATTGATGGCTACCTCTAAACATTCTCCCTCTTTGACAACAATGACAAAGGATAACCTGTTATGCCAATGCTGTACCTATTTTGATATAGTATTTCCTATCTTTCTACTTTCTGACAACTCCCCCTATCATCATATCTCCCCTTTAACTGAACTTGGTTATTTAACCAATGTATTAACATTTATCTTAACATTTCTTGTTCTTGAATGATAGCTCAACTGATAGATCCATGGACTCCCCCTGTCACTGTACTTCCTCTCCTTTGTCAACATTTTTGTGACAGAGTTTACACTCAGCATTTTTTTCACGCTCTTCCATTTTCTGTCTAGGATACATGTTTTTTTAAACTCTATTCCTGCTGCCATATCTAATGGTCTATTCTGCCTGTAAGTTAACTGGCTTCCGCTTTTACCAGAATTTCTTAAGCCTGTGCATTTAGATCTTCATATAAAAAGCTGGCATCTACTGCTAGATTCTTTTGGATTTTAGATCTATATTATCAATATCAACTGTCCAGAGACCCATAACTTCAGATCCTCAACACAGAGATTACTTCAGTTTATTACATAGTTTCTTTGGGAGCTGACTGGAATCTAGCCACCAATCCAACAGCTTGCATCACATCTGGTCTTATGGTTGTCGCATATAGCAGACTGCCAATCATGGATCTAAACATGGTATGATCTACTTCCACAGATTCATCATACTTACTTAACTTGCAAACGGTGGCCATAGGAGTACCAACATGTTTGGAATCTTCCATTTTAAACTTTTTCAGAATATATTTGATGTACTTAGTTTGAGAGATGAAAATTCCTTCGTCTATTTGGTAGACTTGCAATCCCAAGAAGAAAGTCAATTCTCCTAACATTGACATTTCGAATTCTTTCTTAATTTCAAAGGCAAAATCTACACTTAGAATCTTAAGATTGCTTCCAAATATGATATCATCCACATAGACAACAACAATGATCATATTTTTATCTTTGATCTTTAGGTAAAGATTACTTGCAATGGCTCCTCTTCTAAAACCTTGTTGTTTCAAGTAACTGTCTAGTCTTTAAAACCATGCTCTTGGAGCTTGTTTGAGACCATAGAGTGCCTTCTTCAGTTTATACACACCATTTTTGTTCTCTAACAAGAGAAATCCTTCAGGTTGTTCAATATATACTTCTTCTAGTTTTCCATTCAAGAATGCAGACTTGACATCCATTTGATATACTTTGAAATTTTTATGGCATGATAGTGCTAAAAACATTCTAATGGCTTCAAGTCGTGCTACAGGAGCAAAAGTTTCTTCAAAGTCAATACCTTCCACTTGGGCATACCCTTTACAAACCAATCTTGCTTTGTTCCTTATTATTTGTCCATCTTGATTGAACTTGTTTTTGAAAATCCATTTGGTTCCTACAATGTTCTTAACTTCAGGTCTTGGGACAAGTTCCCAGGTCTCATTTTTCTCAATCTGATCTAGTTCTTCATTCATGGCTTTGACCCATTCATCACTTTTGCTAGCTTCTGTAAAGTTCTTGGGTTCTACTATTGAGAGTAGGGCTTGTTCAGCACCTGGTAGTTGTCTTCTTGTTATGACTCCAGCATTTTTATTGTTCTCGCGTTACTTCATACTTTCTCTTATGTCATCCATACACCAACCTTGATCACCCATCATCTTTGAAGAAGATAGCTTTCAATATACTTCAACATTAGATACCAATTGAATTTTTCTTAGATACCAATTGGAATTTCCTGACTTTAACTCCCCTTGAATATATGATCCTTTCTAATGTTATTTTCAAGGTTTTCTTTAAATCATGAGATATCTTTTAGGAAAGGATCCCACAATCATCACAACATCCTTCTTCATCACCTTCATTTTTATCGGTGTATCCTTTTACATCTCCATCTTGTTTTTCCTTATAATGGATGCTCTTTTTATTTGTGGCATAATTATGTTCATTGTCATCTTTGGAGACTTCACTGATGTTTGAAATCTTTATTTCTTCTATTCCTTTGGAGTCTTCCTTTCTTCTCCATATTTTTCCAAGAGGTACTCTGCTTACTGGTTTTTTTATTTCTTTGTTCCTTGGTTTTCATCTTCCATACCCTTTTCTAAGTTTCCTGGGAAGATCTGCATGTACTATTCTTGCAATGTTTTGCAAAGTGTCCAACACTATGACATATGAAACAAATAAGTCTTTTTCATTAGAGACGTTGGTGTCTTCTTTCCTTATCAGCCCTTCATCTTCTTCTTTGATTCTACAATCATCAGCCTTGTGACCAAAATTGTGACATCAATGACAATATCCATAGAATGTATGTTTGGAGAATCTCTGGTTTTTCTACTTGCAATGACTCTTTTCTTTTGCATGTCTTCTGAAATTTTTCATCTTGGGAGGATGAGCAGAATTATAATAACTAGACTTCATTTCCTTGTGATTCTTCTGCTGCCTGGGTGAATCTTTGGAGGCATCATGTTGACATTTAACATTTTCATGAAAAATGGAGCTTGATCCTTTATGATTATATCCAAGACCTGTTTTATCCCAGGGTGATCTTTGTAAACTGAGGACATTATTAAGAGCTTCAGTACTTTCCTTGAACTTCTCACTAACAGTCAGTTGATCTTTTAGCTTCTTTACTTCTTCCTTGAATTCAACAACTTCTTGTTTTAAGCTCTTAACCTCTTCCATATTAGCCAACACTTGTTGTCTTGAATTGCGTAGCTCTTCTTGGATGGTTTTGACTTCTTCTCTTCTTGATATTTTGACAATTTTTCTTTCAAGACTTTGTTCTTTTTCCTACATTTTTCAATTTCATCTACAGCAGCCATGTATTGGGCTTCTATGTCCACTTCTTATTCCTCATTTGAGTTTGTTGTCCCTATAAATAAATTTTCTTCATCTTCACTTATCTTTTCATCTTCACTAACATCCTCGAGAATAGCAAGTCTTCCTTCTGCTCTTTGCTCAACTAAGTAGAGGTCTTTTATCTTGTCCCAAAGTTCCTTTGCAGAGTTACATTCACTTATCTTCTCTTTGACATCGTCAAGGATTGAAGCCATTGCCATTGAGTTACTTTTCTTGGATTTCTTTTGAGCTGGAGTCCTTATCCTCTTTGGTGGGTGTATCTTTGGAGGCATCATGTTGACATTTAACATTTTCATGAAAAATGGAGCTTGATACTTTATGATTATATCCAAGACCTGTTTTATCCCAGGGTGATCTTTGTAAACTGAGGACATTATTAAGAGCTTCAGTACTTTTCTTGAACTTCTCACTAACAGTCAGCTGATCTTTTAGCTTCTTTACTTCTTCCTTGAATTCAACAACTTCTTGTTTTAAGCTCTTAACCTCTTCCATATTAGCCAACACTTGTTGTCTTGAATTGCGTAGCTCTTCTTGGATGGTTTTGACTTCTTCTCTTCTTGATATTTTGACAATTTTTCTTTCAAGACTTTGTTCTTTTTCCTACATTTTTCAATTTCATCTACAGCAGCCATGTATTGGGCTTCTATGTCCACTTCTTATTCCTCATTTGAGTTTGTTGTCCCTATAAATAAATTTTCTTCATCTTCACTAACATCCTCGAGAATAGCAAGTCTTCCTTTTGCTCTTTGCTCAACTGAGTAGAGGTCTTTTATCTTGTACCAAGTTCCTTTGCAGAGTTACATTCACTTATCTTCTCTTTGACATCGTCAAAGATTGAAGCCATTGCCATTGAGTTACTTTTCTTGGATTTCTTTTGAGCTGGAGTCCTTATCCTCTTTGGTGGGAAGTAATCAATGATCACTGAATTCCATACATCATGTCCCAATGCCTTCAGATAAATTTTCATTCTTGTACTCCAAAATATATATTTTTCTTTTCCAAGTATTGGAGATCCATTTACTGTGCAAATCTCTTCTTGTTGATCCATAGTGGTTTTAATGGGATCTTCCTTCCAGTGGTTAAACTGTAGTGAAGGAACCTGCTCTAATACCAATTGTTGGTTTATTGGTCAATATTGAGAGGGGGGGTGAATCAGTATTGTTATCTTTTTACTAATTAAACCACTTTTTAAATATATCATTAAAAACACATAACAACAAGAATACACAGAACACAATTTTAACGTCGAAGCCCAATAGGGTAATCCACCAATACATCCTATTACTGCAAAATTGTTATTTACAAATAGTTGTGCTTGCTGCTACAGACAAGGATGGTATTACACCCTATTTATTAACGACTACTGGAAAAAGGCTACGACCCCCTGTTTTATCAGCTACTACTGAAAGGATGCTACGACACCCTATTTACCAGCTACTACTGGAAGGAGGCTACGACCCCCTGGTTTATCAGCTGCTACTGAAAGGATGCTATGATACCCTATTTACCAACTACTATTGGAAGGAGGCTACAACCCCCTGGTTTATCAGCTGTTACTGAAAGGATGCTACGACACCCTGTTTTGTCAGCTACGACTGACAAGATGATCCTACACCCTATTTACCAACTTCTGTTGGAAGGAGGCAACAACCCCCTGCAGGCCTATTGCCTGCCCTAGCGCCACCCTACGACCCTAATATGTTTTCTGTAATATGCTAGATTTCTTCTCCCTCCATTCTCTATCACACCCACTGGTCTTTGTTTCTAATTTTTTGATGTAGACCACGAGACGCTTCTCTCACTCATACCTCTGTGTATAAGTACCTTCATGTTTCCTACGGACGCATCTCTTTATTCTGGAAACATACCCTTTCACAATCATTCCCTTTCAAATCTAATAGTCACACCTTTTCAACAATCCGTGATTAACGATTTTTAATGAAATAATTAATTATAAACTTCTTGATCACTTATGATCTGCGAGCTCCCTTCTTCTCTGATCACAGGATCCGTCAAATCAATGCCTATGGACTTCCTCTCCTACATCAACGGGAATACTCTATCTTCATACCTTCGGGCTTCTCTTTTTCTCACGCCTGTGGGCTTCTTTTCCTCCTCTGCGAGCTATCTTCATCGCAGGCTCATCTGGACATGTTTCTCTCACAAAACACAGGCTTCACCTTCAATCTACGAGTTTCATGTTGGACATTCTTCTTTACCATTTATGGACGCACCTCAGAATTCATTTCCGCAGCTCAACTTAACGTTTTCTGGTGCTTCTTCAATATCCTTCTCCATAATCAATCCAGACCGTTGATCTAATTTTGAGTCTGTTACCACCTAAGTTGTACTTGGCGGATTTTTCAAGCGAGCCGGAAAAGTGGAACAAGTATACTTGTTCATTCTTCAGAGTTAAGAAGTCCGCCAGGCTTTTTCTGGGAGTCTATTCGGATTTTTTTTGTAACACATGTTCATACCCCCTTAGGGAAAATTGTAAAAAATGTCCTAGCATTTAATTTTTTATAAAAGGCTCGGCTTCCCGGACTTAAGGATCAAGTCGACTAGCCCAAAGTGTTTGTTCCCTTAGTTATTATTGGTTGTTGAACAAACGAGTAATAATTTCTGTGTTTTTCACTCACACCTCCAAAGCTGGGGTAGTCGTCTGGGTGTTTCGGCCTTAGGAGGTTATTAGAGCCTTCGTGTCAGTGTTTTTCAACATGCTAGGCATTCAATTTGAGTCGTATGGACATGTACTAGGTCCCCCTAGAGTTTCGTCAATTTCCGAGAAAAATAATTTTTTTTCTGTTTTTTAAGCCATTTTCTAATGGTTTAATTAAACAACTTCAAAATAAAATAAAAGTCAGATACGGAGTCCATTTCTAACGTGGGGACACTCGTTTTCACACCCAGAGTATCCACTTTACCCAATGGACCAGTTTCTACATCAGTCGGGCAGTCGGAGCACCCCCTGAGGCATTATTTGGCTAAAAATGCATCAAGATGGCATTTTAATGCTAAGTTTGAACAAATTGGAACTTGGTCAAAATATTTAAAAAATCAAAAAGTAAAATTTTAAATGGAAAATGGTGATGGGGCATGGTGGTCCCCATAGTGGTGATCTCATCACATGAGGAAAGCATCACATTTTTGGTTGTAATAAGAGGCTTACGAATTTTTTATTATCAAACTATCGCCCCCAATGCGAAAACATGAGGATGGCCCATGCTATTGGTTTAGTGTGAGTCTTTTGATTGGGAGATGATTCAGCATGAGGGCCCCAACTCATGCGCCCCCCTTTCCGCGTGATACATCACAACTATTTGTTCGAATGTGAGTTGTGAGTGAGTTTTGGATGGTGACGTCAACTCATGGGAGGAGACTCACGCTTACCTTGGTGCCTGCGCTAGCTTGGAATATGTGGATCCCCTTCCATTCCGTATCACTTATAAACCTTGAGTTAAAGGAGATTACCATAAGTCGAAGGGTGGAAAAGCAAGCGTTGATTTTGTTGGTGGATTGCTCACGTCGTAGTTGGAGTCCGTACACATTCGCGTGAGATTGAGCACTTGCGAGTTAGGTGTGTGAGGTGGCTTGATCGATGGGGAGAGAGATTGCCTACCTCATCTGAGGTGGCACCTCCCCCATACCATCTATTCAGTAAACTAAAGAATCAGCCCACCGAGTCTTCTGATTGATTCAGTTCAACTTAGCTGAACTCTTACTTCTTCTGCCAGTGTTGGTGGTGCCCCCTTGGGCTTCTATTTGCTATAAATAAAGCTTGCTCTCCTCATTCAAACTAGTTGGAATTATATTGGGAAGAGCTAGCTATTGTTATCATTGTTTATCTGAGAAATAAAAGAGACTTTGGAGGTCTATTTGTGTGGTGCTTTGTTGAGTGGATGTACTATCATTGTGCTTTTTGGGGATAATATGTGTTGGATCCATCTTGCTTTCCAAATTCCAAATCTAGCTTGCTTGAAGGATTGGTATCAGTTTTGCAAGGTAAATTAAGTTGTTTGTTTACCACTTCAATTTATTTAGTATGAATGCTTAGAGATGCAAATCGAATATTTCATTTGTTTATGAACATTTTCACATTGATTTCTAAGTATATATGCTGCTGGATTTGACCATTGGTTGTTGAGTTGTGTGAAGTACAGGTTATCTTAGTTGGAGATCGAGAAGATCTTGTTTGATCTTCCTCATTTCTAACACTTTTGTTTGCAGATAAAGTCCCTCGGTGCCCCACAATCAAGCGCCTCAAAGATCTTCTTGTTCTCTAAACCTCTCTCCCTCTCCTTCTCAAGTATTATTTAAAATTTTACCTTGTCCTTTATTTGAAAAAGTAGTTACAGATCTAAAGTTAAAGGTTCATCTCCATACATAGATCGTAATTACTTTTCATTTTTAGAACTTGCTAAAGTTTAAAGGAATCATCATTTCTTAGTTCAGATCTAGGGTTTAAGCTATCTTATTTCAAGCCATTATTAGCAGAAAAACTAAAAGCTTGTTTTTTTTAAAGGATAGTAGTTGGTTTAATTCATTATCCAGCAAGTTAGTGCCTTGATTTATTTTCTCTCCTTAAGAAGCAAATAAAGACCATGAGAAAGTAGCTTTCTAGCTCACTTTCTCAGTCATTTTTACCTAGTTTTTTCATTCTATTGTTATTTATAAATTTTTTGGCAAAATTTGGAAGTTTTTCCAAAGCACTCTTAAAGTGCTTTTAAACACATTCCACAAATATTTGTTGGTTTTTTTTGCAGGTTTGCGATAAAAGAGAGGGAAAATCTGGCAAATTTTCACAAAAATCAACAAAAAAGAAGACAAACAGAGCTCCCCCTTGCATAAAAGGAATTTTTTTTAATAAGTTGTAAGCCTTTGGATCCCAATTTGAGGACCAAAGTGCACTTTCTTCCGCAGCATTGTAACTGATTAATAAAAGCAAATTTGAGTAGGCTCGTTAGATCCCGGTCTCCATCCCCCCTGGGGGGGTTTGTGTCAGTGTCTTTTTCTGTCTTCTTTATGTGCTGTTAGCGTAGGGTTTTTTTCTTTATCATTTCATGCTTTGTTTAAGTTTTGCAAAAGTAATCTGAATACTTACCCACTGCGCTATACCGAAGTACCATAAGGGAAAAGATTTGAGCAGTGTAGTAATTAAAAAACAATTTTGTTATGCATTGCTAAGTTAAAATAAACCCCCTCGCTTTCTCGAGTACAGGTTCGTGGATAAGGGCTTGCCCAAGTACTGAATCTGGAAAGAGACTCCTTGGTTTTTACCTTTTTCTAAATCAGAAAACTTGTTCTAAAACTTTTAAAAATTTAACAAAGACTCATTCCCCGTATGCTCTACACCGCTGCAGCTTGTCTGATCGGTTGGCTGTATCAGAAAGGGATACGAGTAACTAGATCTAATAGGAAAATCCACACAAGTGATTTTCCCGAGAACTCGGGAGGTTGCAAAGGGTAATCACTGCAGAGTCAGGGGGCTACTCCAAGCAACTTCATCCTCGCCCCGTTGGACACTTGGTATTACTGCTTTAGCACTCAGTTCAAAGGGACTTGACTTGTTGGGCCAAACCCACAATTTACTCATTCCTTAATCAATTCATTCAATAATCTAAAATTTACCAACCGAGACACTGCAATACTTTCACTAAGACTACACTAGCAACCCACATTCGCAAGCACTCCTTTCATCCTGGCACTAGTCTTTTCTGTTATATTTTTTGCATAAATTAATCTTGCAATGTGTCATTGAATATTGTGTACCAATTTTGAGAGGGGTTGTTAAGGTTAATCTTGTTTGCAGTAATTGGTTTTTCTTTAAATTTCATCCATTTCATATTAAAACTCCTAGAATTAATTATTTCTCTCGTAGAGTAAAAACCCTAGATTTTACTTTTCATTAGGGTCCACCACCCTTGGCTCCGCTAGGAGTTGGCCTAGACAGAGGAGCTGAGTATCCGGTGACAGCACTTGGCTCGAGCTTGCCCCCAAGATTGCACCCAGTGGCTTGAAGATTTCTGCCACGTTACCCGAGGTGCGAATTAGGCGGCAACAGAGTCTCTCTGGTCCGTTGATCTAGCACATAGATTTCCTCCTCGAAATCGTATTTCCGCACCACGGTTTCCTCATCAACGATTCCCCACCGTTGATCTTTGTCGGGCGTTTTCCTGACTGTTGATCTGAAATAAAATGCAGATTGCAGGATGCAGAAATGTAACATTTCCTCAAATCGTATCTCGACTTTCCGCAAGCTCCTTTCCACAAGCTTCTTTTTCGCAATTTTTCTTCTGCACCGTCGATCCTTTGCGGAGTCTTTCTCGACCTTCGATCTTCTGGATTGCGGGTTACGGGTTCATTGAATCTTTAAACGTTATTTCCGCATTTTTCTTCCACACCGTCGATCTCTTTTTAGCGAAACTAATCTCAGCGGTCCAATCTTCCGGATTGCGAGTTGCGGGTTGCGGGTTCATAGAATCTTTAAACGTTATCTCCACAATTCTCTTTCCGCATTTTTCTTACGCACCGTCGATCTCTTTTTAGAGGAACTAATCTCAGCCGTCCGATCTTCCGGATTGCGGAACTCCATCCTTCCGCCGATCTTTTGCGGAACTGGTCTTTAACCGTCGAATCTCGTGCGAGATGCTTCCTGACCGTCGATTTCAAATCAAATGCGGATCTCACCATTACTTTGCAAATATGCACGATTTCTTTGCAGAAATCCTCAGCGACTGTTTCTAACAGTTTTGATGACATATATACACAGAGAATTTCATCATGCTGCTAATTATACGGAATTTATAAACACTCTCGCAGATATAGTTTCTCTAAAGAATTTATAAACACTCTCGCAGATATAGTTTCTCTATTCTTCGATTGTTTACATATACTCTATCTCTCGTTCATTTCACTCTTCTGCAGTTTCACTCTTCATTTGTCTAACCAACTTTGTCATTCATACTGCATCTCTACTTCCACTCGACCTCTGTTCTTTGTTTCATTAACCATTGTTTACATCATACTGTTGACACTGTTTTGGAAGTCTTCAGATCAGTCATTCATGCTATCTTATCATCCATGTCCATCTCATCCATTGCATTTGTTTTAAATGAACTTTTATGACATCATCATTAGGACACCATCATATTCCATATCATCATATGTGTCATGCCACATCCTCAACTATGCCATGCCATGCCATCACCATCATATTCCATGGCATCATATGTGTCATGCCACATCCTCAACTATGCCATACCATGCCATCACTACCTTAGTCTTTCACTGTGTTTGCCTTGCCATCATATCCATTGGTTATTCCTTTGTCATTCGTGAACACCTTTGACATCAATGACAACTATATACTCAACAAATGGAGTCAACAAAGTGCATGTTGCTAAAATTGTAGACGTTTTGCAGTGTATCTTGGTTCGTTTTAAATTAAATGTGGCTTAGATGAGTAAATTAAAGAGGGAAGGGAACCCCAAATATACCTGGCGGTACGAGGAGTGTGTCCAAAAAACTTTATCAAATGTGGCTACACACGAAGAAATGTGGGCTGGATCGGAGTCTCTGGGAGGTGTCCAACACTACACCAATCGAGGGTGCAGCCTAACAGTATCCCGAGGTCACTACCCAGTGGTTCCCACTTCCTCTGTGAAATTTCCCCACAAGAGATTGAATCGAGGCGTTGGATTTTTGCCTTGGGAGATTTATTGGGGTGTGAACTGAATTAAACTAGTCACTCTTATTTCTTTTGATGCATCCAACTGGTCGATCAAACCGCAGAGATGCAGAGCATATACAACGAAGCCTTGGTCAATTTTAAAAGATTTTAATGCAATAATTGTCTTGATTATTAAATACAAGAATCTCTTTCCAGGTCTTAAAACCGTACTCGGGAGAGTAAGGATATTAGTTTCAAACATAAAATAAAACACAAAAGGAAAGATAGATTTTCTAATTACTAAAGCCAAGAGTCTCTTTCAGGCCCGAAAGTCGTACTTGGGAAAGCAAGGTTGGGTTAGTATATAGTTTTGCAAAAAATAAATAAATAAAAAGAGCCTTAACACAAAATAACGTGATTGATCTATCTTTATTCAATACAATAAAAGCAAAACTATTCTAATGCAGTATAGGTAAAAAGCAAATAAATCACAGAAGGCCAGATACGGGTTTCCCCCAAATGCGGGAAGAAGGGTGTGGGAGTCGTAATCCCACTTGTTTTTTATTATGATTATTTACAATGCTAAAAATAAATACCACTTGGTCCTTATAAAATTGGATCCAAGCGTTTACGATGCTAGAAATTGAAAATATGAAGAAAGGATGTGCCTAGAGCCTTGGATGGCTTAATTTTAGTGAAATTTGGCTAGAGTTTCTCTCTATTCTTTCGTTAAACCTGCAAAACAAGTAAGCAAACAAAGTTAAAAAATTATTATATGCACATATGAAAGATTAAAAAAATCAGCCTTTGGTACTTAGAAAAATATTGAAAATTTTGCTAAGTGTAAGTACCAACTCACTAGCCTAGATCTAGTAAAATAATAAAGCTTTGAAAGCGGTTTTAGATCTAGCTACTCTAACATGCTAAAACAAGTAGATTTGAGGAAAAAGCTTTCAAATAATAAGATCTACCTAGATCTACCTATTTAGCATTTCTAGAACAAAGTAATCGGAGAAGAGAGAAAGTTTAGTTTGAGAAGATGGGAAGAAAACTTCAAGCTCTTGCTTGATCTTTTTGTGAATACTTTTAAAGAACCTGCAAACATTGGAATTATATTTTAAAAATGCCGAAGAGAAGAGAAGAGACAACTTAGTTCAAATCCTCCTTCGAATCTGTTATCTGCACAACTATAAGAAAACCCTTGCACAAAAAAGGATTAGATCTAGTGTGTTTGAAGAAAAGAAATTAAAAGAGCCTCAATACAACTGAGTATAGTTGTCTACTCTCATATCTCTCAGAAGTAAAGTACAAGCAAGAAAGTTTACAACTGTAAATGCTTACTCAATGTGTTATAGAAAAACCCTCTAAGCTAGATCTATTAACAACTTTGGCAAAGGAAATCAAAGCAATACAATGCCACCTCATAGAAATAGCATTCATCCATTGGCACAATGTGGACCTCCAAAATCTTCAACTTTCATTAATCAAAATAAACACAATGTTACAACGAGCAGAGGTTCCTTTCATTCTTCTAAATGGAAGAAGAGTCCTCGCTTAAATAGAATTTACAAGCCCCTAGGGGGTGCACCAAACAACTGCAGTGGACTTAGCGTGACCTTGGGTGAAGGTAAGATAATTGTGGGAGATGCCATAGTTGATTGGTATGGGGATGCGCCACCTCTCCCAAGAGAGATGCACCCCCACCTAAACTCCTACCAACCCTCTCCCAACTCGCCACATGCATGAGTCGCAGTCCTCATGAATTACTCACACATGAGCGAGTGCATCCCTTCATTAGATGTGATTAACTAGCCTCCTTATCCAAAAACAAAATGATGCTTTTATCCTAAGTCCTACTCGCCTTCCAAATGAGACAAATAAGACACCCTTTCCATGTCATTCCACTAAGACTTCGTTGACTTTCATGCCTTTGTCCTTTGTGTCATTTAGTTCTTTTTTTAGCATTTTTGTCATTTCGTCACACCCTTAGAGAAAAGATGTCATACGGGATAATTTAATCACCCGAAGAATAGGAAAAGTGGGACCAAGGGTAAAGAAGATGCTTTGAGTGTGAAAACGAGCATCTCCACGCCAAAAACGGACTCCGGGACACACTTTTATTACAACTTGAAATTTTCCATTTAAACCATTAAAAAATGTCTTGATTTTGCAAGAAATGTTTTTTTCAAAATTTTAAAAAAAACTAGGGGGACCTAGTACATGTTCATAATGACTCAAAAAAATGTCTAACATGCTTATATACATCGACACGTGAACTTTAATAACCTCCTAGGGCTTAACCATCAAGACAACCATTCCAACTTTGGAGGAGTGGTGAAAAACTAGAAAATTATACATCGCTTATTCAGCATTGTATAATTGACAAGGGAAAAAACACCTTGAAATGATCAGATTGATATCCAAGTCTTAGGAATCCAAGTCCTTTACAAAACGTTTGCCATGCTAGCACATTTATTACAAAATCCCATGGGGTATTAACATGTAACTCATTAAAAACGGGACCACAACTAGTCCTGATGTGACCATGGAACTTCTGAGCTTTGATGATGAACAACTGGCTTGTTCAAGACTCTTGCGGCTCACTCGAAATCCCCTAAGTGAAACTTAGTTGATAACATCTGGCTCCAACTATGGGGCATGCACTCATTTGATCTTCATTCAAAAAGAGTGTGCGAGGGACCCTACACTCGTTTGATCTTCATTCAAAAAGAGTGTGCGAGGGACCCAGAACCTTTGGTTCCTGCACGAAATTAAGTTCATCAATACCACATATATATATATATAAATTAATGCCAAAATGAAATACATAAGTTGCAACAATGTTAGTATATAGAAAATAATATAAAAAACCAACAGTACATAAATAATATACAAGAATTTAAACTATGATACAAAAGATAAAGTACAAAACTATGGTACAAAAGGAAAAACTAAAAGGAAAGAGATAAGGGTTTAGAAAAGCCCTGAGAATGCCCTTATGGGCATTAAATGTCATTGCTGAAGAACAATTTCAATTGTTGCCTATTCACTGGTAAGAGCAACTTTTCTCCTTCCATAGTGTTAAGGAGAAATGAATTTGTGTCGGCCATGTCATCTATGATGTATGGACCCATCCACAGGCTGTCAAATTTTTTGTGCTTTCCCGAATTCTCTTTCCTCTTAACCCAAAGAAGAACCATATTCCCAATATGAAAAGGTCTTGGCCTAGCTAACTTGTCAAAGGTTCTTTTGATCTTATCTTGATTTCTTATACTATGGTTAAGAGCCTTTCTTCAATTCTCATCTAACTCAATGGTCTGATTGATCATGTTGGGAATGGAATCTTCCTCCATTTCATACTTCTGAAGCATCTTCATGGCAGGTAACTGAAGGTCAATGGGTAAAGAGAGTCAAACCATACACCAGTTCGAAAGGTGTCTTCCCGGTTGCACTCTTAGTTATCCGATCATCCCAAAGTGTGTATTTAATCTTACTATCCCATGACTTCTTATTATTTCCAACTATTTTCTTAAGGATAGTCATTAAGTTCTTATTGTTGGATTTAGCAAGACCATTACCCTGCGGGTAATAGTTGGAAGAATGGGATAGGATAATGCCATATTTGAAACAGAAGTTGGTGAACTCTGCAAAACTAAAAGCTTTGGCATTATCAGTTGTTATTTTAGCACCAAATCTAGTGATGATGTTATTCTCTAGAAAATCCATAACAACTTTATCAGTAGCCTTTTTAGTGGGGATAGCCTCCACCCACTTAGTGAAATAATCGGTAGCTGTTAAAATCCAACAATAACCATTGCTAGAATTATCTTTAAATTTACCAATGAAGTCAAGCCCCCACTGCTGGGAAGGGGATAGAACCACAACTGGCTGCAAAGGTAAGGCTTTCAACCTAGGCTTCCCAGTGAACAATTGGCACTGCTGACAACTCCTAACAAATTTGTGAACATCTACAAATAGGGAGGGCCAATAGTAACCTGCTCTAAGGATCTTATGGGTTGTTGTATCTACTGCGTAATTCCCACCACAAAATCTTGAATGGAACTCAATCAAGGGTTGCTTAGACACTTGCTCATTGACACATCTAAGGATCACTCCATCTGGATTTCCTCAACCAAGCCCCTCTTGAGTGATGCAATATCTTACCATTTTTAACCTTAAAGCCTTTCTTTTATGACCTCTTAGATGTTCAGGGCATGTAAGGTTTTGAAGGAAGAATATAATATATGAGTACCTCTTACCACCTAAGTTGTACTTGGTGGATTTTTCAAGCAAATCGACGAAGTGGAACAAGTATACTTGTTCATTCTTCAGAGTTCAAAAGTCCGCCAAGCTTTTTCTAGAAGTTTGTTCAAAAAAATTTGTAACACATGTTCATACCCCCTTGGGGAAATTGTAAAAAATGTGCTAGCATGATCAATTTTTATAAAAGGCTCAGCTTCCCAAACTTAAGCATCAAGCTGACTAGCCCAGAGTGTTTTTTCCCTCGGTAATTATTGGTTGTTGAACAAACGACTAATAATTTCTGAGTTTTTCACTCACACCTCCAAAGTTGGGGTAGTCATCTTGGTGGTTAGGCCTTAGGAGGTTATTACAGTCTCTGTCTCAGTGTTTTTCAACGTGATAAGCATTCGAATTGAGTCGTATGGACATGTGCTAGGTCCCCCTAGAGTTTCGTCTTATTCCGACAAAAATAATTTTGTCTGTTTTTAAGCCATTTTTTAATGGTTTAATTTAAAAAACTTCAAAATGTAATAATGGATGGGTTTGGAGTCTATTTTTGGTGTAGGGATGCTCATTTTCACACTCAGAGCGTCCTCTATACCCCAAAGACCACTTTTCATATTTTGCGGGTGACTAAAACATCCCGTGGAGCATTATTCCGCTAACAGAGCATCAAATTGGCATTTCAATGCTAAAGGTGCATCATTTTGGCAGCAAAGTCAAAATTTTAAAAAAGACAAAAATCAAATGTTTAAAGTGTGGAAGTGACATGGCATGGGTCTCCCATTATCATGTGACCCTCTTCCATGTGAAAACTTAAACTTTGGTTATAAATTAAGGAGTGGCGAATGTTTTAAAAGAGATGACGTCAACATGAGGGGAGAGCGCTAGCTCCAAGTGAAGCTTGCGATTGTATGGAGGGTGGACCCCCTTCATGTGATGAGTTTTAAACCTTGGATATAATTTAATGTTTTATCATATGATTTCATATGGAAATCGCATGATGTTGGTAGGATCAACTCGCACGTGTGGAAGAAGGAGACGCCAACCTCATGAGGTAGCGAATGGTTGGGCGTGTGCTGGCACTTAATGGATGGGTTGGTGGAGCTAGGTGAGTCAGGTGTTATCCTCCTCTTCAATTCCGCCCCTGTTTAAATCATATCAACTCCCACTCTATCTTCATTGTAGGTAGCAACCCCCCCTCTCTCATTTGGTTATTTAAGAAAGCGCCCGATTCATTGTTTCTCATGGTTAGAGGACTGAAGGCTCCACCAAAGCTATGAATATTTGTACTGTAATTATTTTTTTGATTAATAGAAAGACTTTGGAGGTCCATGGTGTGTTGCATTAGTGTGTGGATGAATATTGTCATTGGCATATGAGGTAACTATATTGTTGTTTTTTTATTTGCTTAATGTGGCGATCTATCTGGCCTCAAGATTTTGTTTAACATATAGGGTAAATGATTCTAGTTTGATTTCATTTACTATTCTCTGCGTATAAAGATCTAGGAGTAGCAAACTGTACTAGGTTGTACTTATGCTCTCCCAATCTTCATTTGTTGGAATACCAGATTTGATCCTCTTTGTGCAAGTATTGTTAGTGATGCAGGTATCCTAACTTGACTGGAGCGGATTATCTCGGTTGAATCTACCCTTCTTCAAGCACTTTTAAGAAAGACATAGTCCCTCCGCTTCCCACCACTGGATTCCTTAGATCTGGGCACTCTACCTGAGCACTTCCTTCTTCCTTTTTTCCTTCATCTTTAAAATTAAACTTTATCTTTGGTTCCGATTACTTTGTAAATGCTTAAGTAAATTAGTTTTTTTTTAAATATTATTCAAAGGCTGATTTATTTAAGTACATTGCTAAATCCTAATCTTAAAGCTTTATTCTAAGAAGATCTAACATAAGAAAGTTTATTTTTCGCAAAGCATTTTAAGGAAAATTTCTAGCTTGCATAAAATAGTCTTTCTTTAAAGTCTAAAGTCAAATCTTGCAATCTAAGTGCTTAATGTTATTGGCTTCCCCAAAAATGCAAGCCAAGAACCCAAGGAAAACTTGCTTTCCTTGGTTAAATTTTTGCATTTTTTCGTAGTTTAACTTAGTACTTTTTTACCAAATTTTTGTGGGTTTCCAAAGACACTTCCAAAGTGTTTTTGGGCACATTTGACTAACATATGCTTGCTGGTTTTTAGCAGGTCCACCAACAAAAAGAAGGAAACGCTGCCCAAAATTTTATTCTTGGGCCATCCAGAGCTTTCCAGGGGTTCCCCCTACATCCATGCTTTCCTTTCCGAGATTTTGTAACCCTTTGGATCCCAAATAACAAGGACCAAAGAGCATTTCTCATAAAGCATTGTAACCGAAGATTAATAAAAAATATCTTGAGTAGGCTCTTCAGAGTTCACTCCCCATCCCCCCAGGGGGGATCCGCGTCTTTGTCATGTTTTGTCATTTCCTTGTTTTTTCTCTTTTAGTTTAATTTCTTTGTGCTTGTTAGCATACTTTGATAGATGTTGCAAGTTGTTATATCATTCCATATCTTATTTGAATCAAAGTAACACTAATACTTACCCCACGACTTCCTAAGTTACACGAAAGGGGAAAGAGATGCGTGGTAGGCTTTGTTACCAACTTATCTATACCTTAGTTGGATTAGCTGAGAAGCCGCCATTTGACAAACATGATGAATGTTTGTGTTCCAGTGTATCAGATGATCCGCCATTTGTGCCTAGCCAGTTTTGGCTAGTCAGTTTTTGTTTTCAGTAATTATGACCATGGCCCCGCAGGGTTTGTAATAAAATGTGCTAGTAGGGTTTTTGAGTGGTTCGGTCTCCTAAGACGTAGAATTTCAACTAAGGTATTCCAGGGAGTTTTTTTCCCTTGTCAATTATGCTTTGCCCATAGCCAAATATAATCGACAAGGTTTTCTCCTGCTTCCTCCAAAGTTGGAATGCCCGATTTTGAATTTTGGGCCTTGGGGGGGTTATTAGAGCCCAACTGAAGTGTATAAACGTACTAGACATTATTAGAATAGACTATGGTCATGTCCTAAATCACTAGGACGCTCTGAAAAAATTTCGAAAAATTTTTACCGGACGTGTTGGATTTTGGGTTTTTATTTTTTTAATTTTCCGAAAGTTTCTAATTAAATTTTTTCATAGTTTAAATGGAAAAATTTTAATTTCTAATATGGCAGTCATCCGGGGTCCGAATTCAGTGATTGAAGGCTCTAACCTTAAACCAAAAAATCATTCATGATCAATTGGCCAACTATCCCTAAGTTTCAGATGTTCATTCAGCCTCATAATTAATAATTTCTCAAAAAAGTCATTTACAGAGAAATTATTAATTAAAATATTAAAAATGAATATTTTGGAGATAATAAAAAACTCTCCAAAATAAACCAAAATGAATAAAATAAAACGCTAAATGACATGGCATTGGGCATTTATGATGATTCAACTTGGCACAAATCCTCTTCAGTCAACAATCGAAGAGCATTTAAGTCACATTCAGTTAGCAAACTCGTCCTCTTCAGCTAAGCTCACGAGTTGGGTGATTTGGAAAGCATTGATTGGTTTGATGACTATTATGAAGCAGGGAATTGAATGCATTTATTGTTTTGTGCAAACCCCAAGGGTTTGGCACCCATCAACACCAACCTACACCTACTTCAAGCTCACGACTCCTTCACAAAGCTCACGCCCCTCTCTCCTCAAGGATGCGCTACCACACGTGTGGGCTCACAAATGGTTGGATTTTGGAAGTTAGGGTTGGGAGTGGGGCGCCTTGCCTAGGTGGAGGCCACCCTTCACTCACACCAACTTTGATTTAGGTTTGAGCTCTCAGTTATGTGCCGAGTTTGCTTAATCATGGGGATTGGCCCTCATTTGATGGAGTTTGGTTTTAGGGTTTTAGTCTTCTCTCTTTGTATAAGTAGAGGCTCTTTTTGAGTTCTACATAGTGGAACTTTTGTGGTAGAGTTACTCTAAGAAAATTGTATCAAGCATTTGCTTTGAATTGTTATAAAGATATTCGACTTTGCAGGTCTATGAGCTTTTGAATGTGGTGAACTCTTCATGGTTGAGGTTATATTGTCTCTAACTCTTCTATTTCAATACTTGTATATGATTGATTAATTTGCTAGCTCAAGAAGGCCATCGTTGGCACGGTAGAATAGCCATTTGTTGTCTCAATTTGGTTATTTATGCAAAGTAAATAAATATCTAGATGGACATGAGTAGTCAGTAATACGAAATGTTGATCTTGATTTGATTTTCCTAGCATACTAGCATATAGTTTTGATCTCACTTTTTGTATTGAGCTTTGTGTGTTATCAGGCTTCACAGATTGTAGAAGGGTGTGAGCTCAGTTGCTTCTATCCCATGCTTCAAAACAACCATTTTGAGTTTAACACTTTGTGATTGCAGGACCTACAGGGTTCGTCATCTTTTGCTACAAAAAGAAAGTTGGGAGTATCTCTCTCTCTCTTGTGTTCCATCCACAAGATAAAATTACTTTGGTTACCGATTACTTTAGGAAGCCCTAAGTTCCATTTCTCCATCCTTTGGCTTCCCCTCTCTTGCCTTGTTTGGCTTGCTCACCTTCTTCTCTTTTTGCTGCCCTCTTTTCCCCCTTCCTTCACTAGTTTGCAGCCCTTTTTCTTCACCTTTTTTGCAGCCCTTCTTCACTTAGCTTGCAGCCCTCTTTTACCCTTTTTGCTGCCCTCTTTTACCCTTTTGGGCAGCCCTCTTTTTGCCCTTTTTCCTCTTCTGTTTCGCAACTCCTCCTCCTTTTTCCTTTCCTCTGTTTTCACTATAGAAGTTTACCTTCTTTTTTAATGTTAGTTTGTACATTTGTTTCATTTTATTTTTGACTAACATATAACAATTTAGTGTTAAAAGCTCTTTTTTCAGGAAAATCAAGAAAAGCCCAAAGGCTAAAAGCAAGCAAAGAGCAAAAAAGACAAAAACACCTCCCTCTTCTCTCTTTCCCTTTCTCACCTTGCTCACTCAAGAAGAGGCAAAAACATCAAAAAAGCATTGTAAAAAGTTAATAAAAAGCAAGTGGGATAAAGGCTCCCACACCCCTCTTCCCCCATTTGGGGGAAGCTTGTATCGTCCATTTTCATGTTTGCATGCTTGTAGAGTAAATCCTTAGAATAGAATAAGGAAAGATAGTTTCATTTCTGAAAAGTTTTTCTTTCATAAAAGCTAGAAAAGAAAAGTTTCTTGTTTCTTTTTACTTAGTTTTTTGCTTTCATTTGATATAATTTTGCAAAAAGTAAAAAGAACTAAAATCTCTTGAATCTCACCGTAAGGTGGATCAAGAGTGCTCTCTATCAGAGGGTTTGTTTGTTTTCATTTATTTCATGTACTTTTGTTTTGTTTAATTTGTTAACTTAATTCTAAGTCTCTTGAACTTGCCGGAATCCAAGTTAAGAGCACTCTCTATCGGAGAGCATATTAGTACATTTGCATCATCCTTGCATTTAGGCATATAGAATAGCTAAGACTCTTGAACTTTTGTCATAAGACAAAATCAAGAGCGCTCTCTGTCAAAGGGTTTAATTAATTCTTCTAATAAAATTTTGCAACTCACTTTCCCCTTCAATTAATTTACTTCGTTGCTATCCCTCACATAGTATGCTCTGTCGACTTTCATAGTTGGGCTCGTACTCAGAACGGTGAACGGACTTGTTAATCTTGCAATAACAACATAATAAAATTTTATCCCATAACCAATGCACCGGCATTGTAGAAAGCATTCAAAGTCAATTCACAGTAAGGGCGCCAGAACTCCCCGTTGTCTTAGAGTCCTGGCTAGCTGGTCAATCCACCGGAAACCAGCCTGGGAGAACGGAATAACTTGAACGCTTTCTCGGTTGGTCTTTGATACCTCTGATAAGCCATAATAAATAAGACCATTAAAAATCTTTAAAAAAAAACAAGAGCGGTCGCATAACACATCCACTAGCATTATTACGAGACTTGTACTTTCATTATTTTTTCAAGCATCTCAGAAGTTTGACTCCATAAGGCACTGGTTTGTCATTTCATGCATCATTATTAATCTGGACCATTTGTCCTTTGGTTTATAAAATCTTTATCTGTGAATGCAAGTTTATTTCACAAGTTCTCGTCATATTGTTCATCTTTTAATCTAGTGTAGCAACGTGGATTGCTTTTGTCTTGTGTTCAAATTTTTATTTATAATAATTGTAATCATCTTTCATCATAAACAAACTCCTAAGCAACACCCATCCGCATCATTTTCATAAAACTCACTTAAACACATTGAGCCTTAGAAACTCTTTGTTGGGGACTACCCCCCTTGGCTTCGTTAGGAGTTAGCCTAAACGGAGGAGCTAGGAGTAGGTGACTGTACCTGTCTTTGTGCTTGCCCCCAAGGTCACACTTCTCCCAATTTCTCAAGTGAGGATACAGCTTTCAGAAAATTTCTGTTGCTGGTGTGCAATCAGCAAACAACATCTTTTGGCGTCGTTGCCGGGGACAAATCTTTTTGTTCCTGGACGACCTTTGTTTCTTTTTGGTTTTTACCTTTTTCCTCTTTTTGGTAGATTTTTTAGTCCAATCACTCTCAGGAATTAGACTTCAATCCACCTGGCGACTCCACTGTCAGTTAACACCTCAAGGTATTCAACTAGAAGAAACTCTGAAGGTTTGCTCAATTTCATCCCTGACCCTGAAAAGGTTTATAGGAGGAGACTGAACAAACTAGCTTCTCGTAGGATCCTTGTAGATCTTGGATTTGAATCTGTTTCAGACATCCACCTTTTATTTCAAGAAAACTTCAAAACAATAACGGTTTTCCTAACACAATGGGTGAGTTTTTTACTCGGCTCAATTTCACTCAGATAGCAGGTCAGCCCCATGACATTCCCGAAAAAGCTATTGATAAGCTCATGACTTTTAATGGCACTGATGCCTCTATCTCTGCTGAGCAACACATCAGAAATTTTTCTAGACACTGTGGTTCTTATGTCAGGGGTACTAACAAACATGAAGATGTTTACATGACCCTTTTTGCTCTATCATTGGATGGC
The DNA here is from genome assembly GCA_001517045.1 of Pseudotsuga menziesii. Taxonomy (NCBI): domain Eukaryota; kingdom Viridiplantae; phylum Streptophyta; class Pinopsida; order Pinales; family Pinaceae; genus Pseudotsuga; species Pseudotsuga menziesii. The sequence goes on from LPNX010724265.1 coordinate 1,263,039, forward strand.
AAAGCTAGAAATCGGTATGACAATTTGCCAAACAACTCTTTCACTACCATAGTTGATTTCAAGTCTGCTTTCCTCGAAAAATTTGGTAGCAAGAAGGAACCTAGACATCTAGGGGCAACCTTGACTAGTATGAAGAAGTCTGATACAGAAACCATGGATGAGTTCAACAATAGGTTCACAGAGTTGTCAAATTCCATCCCTGCCACTTATGCTCCTCCTGCAGCTTCCACTTTGGATTATTACATAGAAGCATTAAGTGGCAAGATCCAGTACCAGATTAGAAACAAGGAGCCAACCACATTGCTTCAAGCTCAAAACTTGGCCATTAAAATTGATAAGAATATGCAGTCTTCAGGAGAGTCAAACATCCAGGGTTACTATAGATCATCAACTCCTCTAAAAACTGTTGAACCTAAAGGGAAGGAGCCATCAAACGAAGCATATGAGAAGAAGCTCATGGACCTGACAGAGAAAATGCAAGACATGGAAAGGAAGCACTTAGTGCAGATTAAAGAGGTTCAGAATAGGGTCATAACTATTGAAAGAACTCAACCTCCGCCACCTCCTAGAACCTTCCCTGCGAGACCAACATGGCAAAGAAAGAATCCCAACCATGAGCAGAGGCCTCCTCATCAGCTAGAGGCCACTAATATGGTTGAGCCTTACAAACCATTTTGTAGGGCATGCAGAGATTTCCATGAGGAATCTTGCTGCCATTACGCGTGTTATGTTCAAGAACATGGTTATCGCGAGGGTTGCGGTCCCAGCACATCTGCAAGCGAGCCTGAATTTATCCACAATGTAGGAGACATCTATAATAGTCATCAGGATAGTTGGAATCAAGCTAACCAATTTCATCAAGGGGTTGACTACTTAACTGAATATTATGGGGAAATGCCTTCAAATAGCAACAACGTTCAGACTTTTAAAGGCATAACATATCAAAAGAGACCAAGGGAAGGACCCTCTACCCAAACTTCTTCTAAGGTAACAATTTCTGACATCCCTCCAGAAATAAATGATAAGTTGGATTCTGTTGCTCTAACTTTTGATTTAGGTAGTTGGTTGGCAAACTCCAAAGTTCCGGTTCCCGTTCTTGAGTTATGTAAGATTCCTGGTCAAAAAGAGAAACTGTTAAAAATGCTAGAGCCTCAAGCTGATAATGTTCACCTCCTTACCTCAAAGATAGTTGCACCTGAAATACCTACAGCTCCCAAGAAAGTGACTTTTGCCAATACAGTAGAACAACTTTCACCCAATCAAGAAGATGTCCATGGAGATCCCCCTGTAATCTTGCATACTAGGGACCCAAGAAAAGAAGATCACCCACCCTTCTACATGTCATTGATGAAAGGTGATCTTCTCCTGCACAACTGTATGCTAGATTCAGGGTCAGGATCCAATATTATGACTAAGAAGGCCATGCAGCAACTTGGCCTTAGAACCACATGCCCCTACCAAAATGTATGTGCCATGGACTCTAGACCTGTCAAAGTTGAAGGTATGATTGAAAGGGAGCACGTAAAATTAGCCAAGTATACGGACATCCATGTTACCATGGATATCCTCATCATAGATGTGCCAGATAAATGGGGCATGCTATTATCTAAAAAATTTGGTGCCACTTAGGAGGATCCATCCAAATGGACTGGACATACGCCACTGTACCTGCATCAGAAGATTCATTGGTTAAGTTACATACTGAGAAAGAACGAAGATATCATGTAGAAAGCCCAGGGAAACCGTCAAACGAATACGTCGACTACTCATGTGGACTAGGGATATACCAAATCAACTCTACTTTCTTAGAGCCTATCCAAGAAGAAATAAAAAATGAAAAACTTAATGAATTATGGAGGATGAACTTTGATGGAGCTTACTCTAGAGCAGGAAAAGGGGCTGGGATAATCATTATTTCACCAGAGGGTAAAGTTTTCAACTTTGCTTTCAGATTGGAATTTGAGGCAACCAACAATGTGGCAGAGTACGAGGCACTTCTACTAGGCATCGAAATTGCTAAGGACATGGGAATCAAATTGCTCAGTATTGAAGGGGATTCCGACCTAATTGTCCAACAGGTTAAGGGTCAGTTTGCATGTAAATGTCAAAGATTTAAAAAGTATAGAAATGCAATCTGGGATACAATGGAATTTTTTGATGCCCTTAATATAGAAGCAATCCCTAGAGATCAGAATAGTGCCGCCGACAAACTAGCGTTTGCAGCTTCAGCACTTCAGCCGTTAGATGAGATGTTAGAGGGGGATTGTCTTTTAGAAATTAATTTTAGACCTTCTGTTCCTGATAATGTAGAACATTGGCAGGTTTTCAAGGATGATGAACAAATCTTGAGATTTATTCATAATGTTGATGAGTTCTCTAACTTTAGAGTAAATGATCAAGAGGAAAATAAAGAGTATCCTGGAGAAGGCGGCTTGTTTAATAACCTTGTCCCACATGGTCTAGTTTCTTTAGAGAGCATTTTTTATAGGCAGGACAGAAGAAAGAGCAATGTTGAACAAATGAAACCCAGTGAGTATATTGAGATCAACATTGGAATGGAAACAGAACCAAAAATGATAAAAATTGAAAAAGGTACCTCTGAAAAGGAAAGGAACAACCTTATAAACTTGGTCAAAGAATATAGGGATGTTTTTGCCTTCACTTATGACGAGCTTAAAGCCTATAGGGAAGATGTTTTTCAGCACACCATTCCCTTAAAGCCTGAATGTCAAAAAGGAAAGCCTTTCTGTCAAAAACTTAAGTAAATAAATCCTAAGTTAGCACCTATTATAAAGGAGTTAGAAAAAATGTTAGCAGCAGGAATTATAGCTCCTACGAGACATTCGACATGGTGCTCTAACTTAGTGGTAGTTGGAAAGAAGAACGAGAGTTTAAGGATATGTATAGATTTCAGAAATCTAAACATAGCATGTCAAAAGGACAATTACCCCCTCCCCAACATGGAGACCCTCCTCCAATAGGTCACTGGATCAAGCATGATGTCAATGCTAGATGGGTTTTTTGGTTATAATCAAGTAGTCATCCAAGAAGAAGATAGGCACAAAACCACTTTCACAACTCCTTGGGGAACTTTTGAATATCTAAGAATGCCTTTTGGTCTCACAAATGCAGATGCTACTTTTCAAAGGGCCATGGATTATGCCTTGAAGGAGTTGATAGGTAAAATCATTGAGATCTACCAAGATGATCTTACTATGTTTTCGAAAGAAAGATCCAGCCATGTTGGTCATCTCAGGCAGATATTTGAGCGATGTAGGAAATTTGGCATTTCTTTGAATCCGGCTAAATCAGTATTGGTTATCGAAGAGGGAAAACTCTTGGGACACATTATAAACAAGGACAGTGTCAAGATTGACCCGGAGACAATAGAAGCCATAAGGAAGATCCCTCTACCTAAAAATGTGAAAGCACTCCAATCTTTCAATGGGAATATAAATTTTATCAGAAGATTTATTCCTAACTTGGCTGAACTCATGAAACCTATGCAAGTCTTACTTAAGAAAAATGCCAAGTTTGTATGGACAAATGAGGGTAGGGAAGCCTTTGATTCTATTAAGAATGCCATCACCAAATCTCCAATCTTAGTCAGCCCGAATTACACAAAAGATTTCATGATCTTTTCTTTTGCTTCAGAAGACACTATTGCCGGTGTGTTGCTCCAGAAGAACTTCGAAGGGCTCGAGCAACCTATAGCTTTCATGAGTAGAGCTTTACAAAACTCTAAGTTAAAATATACCATTATGGAAAAGCAGGCTTATGCCTTGGTCAAATCTTTGAAACATTTCAGAACGTATATTGGATACTCTAAAGTCATTGGGTATGTTCCCCATACCTAAGTCACACGGTTCGGGTTCGGGTTCGGGTTCGGCGAGCATTAGATTCGGTTTGGGTTCGAATTTTTCGATGAGGTTCGAATGAGGTTCGACATTAGGTTCGAATATATATATATATATATAGATAGATAGATAGATAGATACTTGTTGTTTATGACAAGTCTGCTCACAAGTTTATGCATCTAAGAGCATATTTCTGCTATTTCAAATTATAGAGAACATTTCATTTATAGAAAACTTAAATTAACATAGAGATACATGATCAATTGACAATAAATATAGGCCTAGCATGAAATTTGAATAACAAAAATATATAGGAGCTAAATACATAGAATAAATAACTAAAAATTAACATCAAGATTCAACATACATGATCAATAAACAATAATCAATAAAAATCATGAACAATAAATAATGCACATATATTTATTTATGACAATCCAATCATCAATGTTTTATTAATCAATATTTAAACAAATATTTATAGTGCAACTACAAATTGCAAAAAGAAGTAGATACCTTTTTTTTTAAATTTTGTTTTCTTTTTAATTAATTTTTTTTTTAAATTTTGTTTTTTTTTAATTAAAAATTTGAAAATCAATTAGGTTCGTTTAGGTTCGCCATTAGGTTCGGGTTCGCCTTGATTAGGTTCGACATTAGGTTCGGCATTGGGTTCGGCATTAGGTTCGCCGAACCTAAACGAACCTTAATTTTTTTTTGAGGTTCGCCGAACCTCGAACCTCAAAGATTAGGTTTGGCGAACCCTGTGACTTAGCCCCATACTGCAATGAAAGACATCCTGTCTCAACAACATTGTTTAAGAATAAGGGGTACATGGGTGTCCAAAATCCAGGAGTATGACCTTGAAATAAAGCCTCCCAAATTGATCAAAGGACAAGGACTTGCCAAGATGCTTACTCAAAGAAATGAAGAAGCCATTGAAATGATTGCCGAAAACAATATCCCTCAACCAGCCATGACTCCTGCGCTTCAAGAACTTGATAATCACTGGTATTCCGACATCATTTTCTCCCTGCTCCATTTCGCTTGCCCTGGTCACCTCAAAGGTCACAAGTGAAGGGCTTTGAGACTCAAAACTGCTAGATATTGCCTTACCCAAGATGGTCTGGGTTGGAGGAACCCAGCTGGCATTATACTCAAATGTATTAATGAACAAGATTCCAAGAAAATCTTGACTGAATTTCTCTCAGGATTTTGTGGAGGCCATTATGTAGCGAATACATCTGCCCACAAAATCTTGAGAGTTGGGTACTATTGGCCCACTATCTTCACAGATGTTCACAAACATGTCAAGTGTTGCCAAGAGTGTTAGCTTTTCACGGGGAAGCAAAAGTTGATTGCACTTCCTCTTACACTGGTTGAGGTCCTTGCCCCTTTTCAGCAATGGAGGCTTGATTTTATCGGCAAATTTAAGGATAACTCTAGCAATGGGTTTTGCTGGATTCTTACGGCGACCGATTATTTCACTAAGTGGGTAGAGGCCATACCTACTAAGAATGCCACTGAGAAGGTTGTTATGGATTTCATTGAGGAAAGAATCATCACCAGATTCGAAACTCCCCTTAAAATAACAACCGATAATGCCAAAGCCTTCAGTTCGGGAGAAGTAAATGACTTATGTTTTAAATATGGGATTATCCTCTCCCATTCATCAGATTATTATCCACAGGGCAATGGACTTGCTGAGTCCACTAACAAAAACTTAATGACTATTCTTAAGAAAACTGTGGGTGACAATAAAAGAGCATGGGATAGCAAGATTAAGTATGCTGTGTGGGCAGATAGGATTACCAAGAAGAATTCAACTGGAAAGTCACCTTTTGAGTTGGTATATGGACTCACAGCAACCCTTCTGGTCAGCATGCAGATTCCAATCTTTAGAATGTTATGTGAATATGGCATGGAAAGATTGGAAATGGAGCAGAGGATCCATCAGATCATAGAGTTGGATGAATCTAGAAGAGCTGCCCTCAATCAGTCACTCAGGCATCAAGAAAGCATGAAGGGCACCTTTGATAAGTCAACCAGGCCAAGGTCCTTCCAAATAGGAGATATTGTTCTTTTATGGGGTAAGAGAAGGGAGAAGCCTAGAAAGCATGGAAAGTTTGGCAGCCTTTGGAAAGGCTCGTTTATCATCCATGATACTGCTGGCACCAATTCTTTTTTACTTAACACAATGGATGGAGATACGTTAAACCTTCCCGTGAATGGTCAACATTTGAAGCCTTTTTATCGAAAAAACCTCCAAGATGACCAAGGGGTCATCCCAGGGCTTCTCTAAACCCATCCTTGTTGTATTTTTATGTGTTTTTATTTTCTGTACCATAATATTTGATGTACCAAAATGTTGTATCATAACCTTTGTATATTAGCATTGTATCATACTTCCTTTACATGCTGCAAAAGAAAAAGTTTTGTTTTATGCACTTTGATTTGAAAAAGCAAAAAATATTTTCTGGTATTTCATCATGGCTTATTTTTTATATATTATATACATGGGACTAAGACACTTCTATTTACGTATAGGTACCAGAGATTCCTGGATTCTCAAGCACTCTCTTTGATCAATGAATCAAGCGAGTACCCGTCCCGCAGTTGGAGCCAGATGTTATCAACTTATTTGTACCATAGTTGGATTAGCTGAGGAGCCGCCATTTGACAAACATGATGAATGTTTGTGTTCCAATGTATCAGATGATCCGCCATTTGTGCCTAGCCAGTTTTGGCTAGTCAGTTTTTGTTTTCAGTAATTATGACCATGGTCGCGCAGGGTTTGTAATAAAATGTGCTAGTAGGGTTTTTGAGTGGTTCGGTCTCCTAAGACGTAGAATTTCAACTAAGGTAGTCTAGGGAGTTTTTTGCCCTTGTCAATTATGCTTTGCCTAATGCCGAGTATAATCGATGAGGTTTTCTTCCGCTTCCTCCAAAGCTGGAATGTCCGATTTTGAATTTTGGGCCTTGGGGGGTTATTAGAGCCCAACTAAAATGTATAAACCTACTAGATATTATTAGAATAGGCTATGGTCATGTCCTAAGTCACTAGGACCCTCAGAAAAAATTTCGGAAAAATTTTACCAAACGCATTGGATTTTGGGTTTTTATTTTTTTAATTTTCCCAAAGTTTTTAATTAAATTTTTCCATAGTTTAAATGGAAAAATTTAAATTTGTAATATGTCAGTCATCCGGGGTCCAAATTCAGTGATTGAAGGCTCTAACCTTAAGCCAAAAAATCAGTCATGATCAACTGGCCAGCTATCCTTAAGTTTCAGATGTTCATTCAACCTCATAATTAAAAATTTCTCAAAAAAGTCATTTACGAAGAAATTATTAATTAAAATATTAAAAATGAATATTTTGGAGATAATCAAAAACTCTCCAAAATAAACCAAATTGAATAAAATAAAAGGCTAAATGACATGGCATTGGGCATTTGTGATGATTCAACTCGACACAAATCCTCTTCAGTCAACAATCGAAGAGCATTTAAGTCACATTCAGTTAGCAAACTCGTCCTCTTCAGCTAAGCTCACGAGTTGGGTGATTTGGAAAGCAGTGATTGGTTTGATGATTATTACGAAGCAGGGAAGTGAATGCATTTATTGTTTTTTGCAAACCCTAAGGGTTTGGCACCCATCAACACCAACCTACACCTACTTCAAGCTCACGCCTCCTTCACAAAGCTCACGCCCCTCTCTCCTCAAGGATGCGCTACCACACGTGTGGGCTCATAAATGTTTGGGTTTTGGAAGTTAGGGTTAGGAGTGGGGGCGCCTTGCCTAGGTGGAGGCCACCCCTCACTCACATCAACTTTGATTAGGTTTGGGCTTTCAGTTATGTGCCGAGTTTGCTTAATCATGGGGATTGGCCCTCATTTGATGGAGTTTGGTTTTAGGGTTTTAGTCTTCTCTCTTTGTATAAGTAGAGGCTCTTTTGAGCTCTACAGAGTGGAACTTTTGTGGTGGAGTTACTCTGAGAAAATTGTATCAAGCATTTGCTTTGAATTGTTAATAAAGATATTCGACTTTGGAGGTCTATGAGCTTTTGAATGTGGTGAACTCCTCATGGTTGAGGTGATATTGTCTCTAACTCCTCTATTTCAATACTTGTATATGATTGATTAATTTGCTAGCTCAAGAAGGCCATTGTTGGCACGGTAGAATAGCCATTTGTTGTCTCAATTTGGTTATTTATGCAAAGTAAATAAATATCTAGATGGACATGAGTAGTCAGTAATATGAAATGTTGATCTTGATTTGATTTTCCTAGCATACTAGCATATAGTTTTGATCTCACTTCTTGTATTGAGATTTGTGTGTTATTAGGCTTCACAGATTGTAGAAGGGTGTGAGCTCAGCTGCTTCTATCCCATGCTTCAAAACAACCATTTTGAGTTTAACACTTTGTAATTGCGGGACCTATAGGGTTCGTCATCATTTGCTACAAAAAGAAAGTTGAAGTATCTCTCTCTCTCTTGTGTTCCATCCACAAGATAAAATTACTTTGGTTACCGGTTACTTTAGGAAGCCCTAAGTTCCATTTTTCCATCCTCTGGCTTCCCCTCTCTTGCCTTGTTTGGCTTGCTCATCTTCTTCTCTTTTTGCTGCCCTCTTTTCCCCTTTCCTTCACTAGTTTGCAGCCCTTTTTCTTCACCTTTTTTGTAGCCCTTCTTCACTTAGTTTGCAGCCCTCTTTTACCCTTTTGGGCAGCCCTCTTTTTGCCCTTTTTCCTCTTCCATTTCAGAGCTCCTCCTTTTTTCTTTCCTCTGTTTTCACTATAGAAGTTTACCTTCTTTTTTAATGTTAGTTTGTAGATTTGTTTCATTTTATTTTTGACTAATATATAACAATTCAGTGTTAGAAGCTCTTATTTTCAGGAAAATCACGAAAAGCCCAAAGGCTAAAAGCAAGCAAAGAGCAAAAAAGACAAAAACACCTCCCTCTTCTCTCTTTCCCTTTCTCACCTTGCTCATTCAAGAAGAGGCAAAAACATCAAAAAAGCATTGTAAAAAGTTAATAAAAAGCAAGTGGGATAAAGACTCCCACACCCCTCTTCCCCCATTTGGGGGAAGCTTGTATCGTCCATTTTCATGTTTGCATGCTTGTAGAGTAAATCCTTAGAATAGAATAAGGAAAGATAGTTTCATTTCTGAAAAGTTTTGCTTTCAAAAAAGCTAGAAAAAAAAAGTTTCTTGTTTCTTTTTACTTAGTTTTAACTTGGTTTTTTGCTTTCATTTGATATAATTTTGCAAAAAGTAAAAAGAACTAAAATCTCTTGAATCTCACTGTAAGGTGGATCAAGAGTGCTCTCTATTGGAGGGTTTGTTTGTTTTCATTTATTTCATGTACTTTTGCTTTGTTTAATTTGTTAATTTAATTCTAAGTCTCTTGAACTTGTCAAAATCCAAGTTAAGAGCACTCTCTATCGGAGAGCATATTAGTACGTTTGCATCATCCTTGCATTTAGGCATATAGAATAGCCAAGACTCTTGAACTTTTGTCATAAGACAAAGTCAAGAGCGCTCTCTGTCGGAGGGTTTAATTAATTCTTCTAATAAAATTTTGCAACTCACTTTTCCCTTTAATTAATTTACTTCGTTGCTATCCCACACCTAGTATGCTCTGCCGACTTTCATAGTTGGGCTCATACTCAGAACGATGAACGGACTTGTTAATCTCGCAATAACAACATAATAAATTTTATCCCATAACCAACACATCGGCATTGTAAAAAGCATTCAAAGTCAATTCTTAGTAAGGGCGTCGGAACTCCCCATTGTCTTAGAGTCCCAGCTAGCTGGTCAATCCACCGGAAACCAGCCTGGGATATTGGATGGGTCGACATGTCTAGAACGGAATAACTTGAACGCTTTCCCGGTTGGTCTTTGATACCTCTGATAAGCCATAATAAATAAGACCATTAAAAATATTTTTTTAAAAACAAAAGCAGTCGCATAACACATCCACTAGCACTATTACGAGACTTGTACTTTCATTATTTTTTCAAGCATCTCAGAAGTTTGACTCCATAAGGCACTGGTTTGTCATTTCATGCATCATTATTAATCTGGACCATTTGTCCTTTGGTTTATAAAATCTTTATTTGTGAATGCAAGTTTATTTCACAAGTTCTCGTCATATTGTTCATCTTTTAATCTAGTGCAACAACGTGGATTGCTTTTGTCTTGTGTTCAAATTTTTATTTATAATAATTGTAATCATCTTTCATCATAAACAAACTCCTAAACAACACCCATCCGCATCATTTTCATAAAACTCACTTAAACACATTGAGCCTGAGAAACTCTTTGTTAGGGACTACCCCCCTTGGCTTTGTTAGGAGTTACGCTAAACGGAGGAGCTAGGAGTAGGTGACAGTACCTGGCTCTATGCTTGCCCCCAAGGTCACACCTCTCCCACTTTCTCAAGTGAGGAGACAGCTTTCGGAAGATTTTTGCTGCCGGTGTACAATCGGTGGACAACAGGCTTAATTAGACAACCTGTATTTCTTTAGTACTACTTTTTTTACTTCGCATTTCAAAATTTACACCCCTTGCTCTCCCAACTAGGGATTTTGCGTGAAAGAGATTCTTGGGGATTTAGTAAACAACCGAAAACACTACAATCTTAGAATCCTTAAAATCAACAAGACTTCATTGTGTATGGTCTGCACCGCTGCGGTTTGACCAAACAGTTGGCTACATCAAAAGCAATGTGGGTGACTAGTTTAATTAGTTTTCACATTTCAATTAACCTCCCCAGGCGAAAATCCAATGCCTCGATTTGATCCATTGCAGTGGAAAATTCATAGAGAAAGAGGGAACAACTGGGTAGTGACCTCGAGACACCGTCAGGCTATACTCTTGTCGGTGTATTGTTGGACACGTCTCAGAGACTACGACCCAACCCACATATTCCTCGCGTGGAGCCGCATCGGATAAGGGTTTTGGACATACTCCACGTACTTTCGGGTATATTTAGAGTTCCCTTCCCCCTAATTTAATTCACTCATCTTCCACAATAATTTAAAACTTACCAAGAGACAATTGCAAAACATCTACTTCAGCATTATCAGCAGATACTATCTTGTGACTCCATTTTTAATTTAGCACTGGTCTTTATTGTTTCTATCTGTATAATTTATGAGTTGAATGATTCATTTAAAACTCTTGTGCTATTTATGTTGTTGTAATCGGTTCATCTTACAAATCTCTTGTTCTATTATTGTTGTTTAAACAAACTCCTAAAAACTCACTCATCTAAACCATCACCACTAAAGCCTAATCAGCCTTAGAAACTATTAGGGTCTACCCCCCTTGGCTTCATTAGGAGTTGGCCTAAACGAAGGATTAAAGAACAAGGTGGAAGCCTTGACTCGAGACTTGCTCCCAAGGACACACTAAGTGGCTTGAACATTTATGCCACGTTCCCCCCAGGTGTGTGAAAGGCGACAACAGGATCCACATGCCAAGTCATTTCCTTATTTAAAACATGATTTTTTTACTTTTTCAAACTTTTGACTTTGGTGCATTTTTTTGATGTTTTGTAGCATCTTTAGTGAAATATTGTCATACGGGACAATTTAGTCACCCAAAGCATACGAAAAGTGGCCTTTGGTGTAAATGAGGTGCTCTGAGCTTGAAAACGAGCCCATACACGCCAAAAACAAACTCCGGATCACACTTTTTTTACGCTTTGGATTTTTTCAATTAAACTATTAAAAAAGGCTTAAAAATGGGAAAAAAAAATTATTTTTCTCGGAATCAGACGAAACTCTAGGGGACCTAGTACATGTCCATACGACTCAATATCGATCCCTAACACGCTTATATACATCGACACATGAACTTTAATAACCTCCTAAGGCCTAACCACCAAGACAACCATTCCAGCGTTGGAGGAGAGATGAAAAACTCGAAAATTATACATCACTTATTCAGCATTGCATAATTGACAAGAGAAAAAACACCTTGGAATGATCAGATTGATGGCCAAATCCCAGGAAGCCAAGTCCTTTACAAAAATTTTGTCTTGTTAGAGCATTTATTACAACGCCCCCAAGGGGTATGAACATGCATTTCATTAAAAAAAGGGACCATAACTGGTCTTGATGTAACCACGGAACTTCTGAGCACTGAAAAAGAACAATTTACTTGTTCAATACTCTGGCGGCTCACTGGAAATCCCCTAAGTGCAACTTAGTCGATAACATCTAGCTCCAAGCGCGGGACGTGCACTCGTTTGACCTTTATTCAAAAAGATTGTGCGAGAGGCCCAAAATCTCTGGTTCCTGCACGAAATTAAAGTGCATTAGTACCACATATATGTATAATTCAATGCCAAAATGAAATACATAAGTTGCAACAATGTTAGTATACAGAAGATAATGTAAAAACTATGGTACATACATAATATACAGAAAATTAAACTATGATACAAAATATAAAGTACAAAACTATGGTACTGTTACCAACTATTTTGTACAACAGTTGAACATTCTGTTGAGTCGCAACAATGAAATACATAAGTTGCAACAATGTTAGTATACAGAAGATAATGTAAAAACTATGGTACATACATAATATACAGAAAATTAAACTATGATACAAAATATAAAGTACAAAACTATGGTACTGTTACCAACTATTTTGTACAATAGTTGAACATTCTGTTGAGTCGCCATTTGATGAACATGGTCCATGTTCATATCCAGTGTATCTAAGGTTCAGAATGTTTTGCCTAGCCAATTTTGGCTAGTCATTTTTTTTTATGCTGAAATGACCATGCCCCATGGGTTTTTTGTAATAAAGTGTGCTAGTAGGGGTTTTGAGCAGCTCGGTCCCTCGAGACTTAATTTTCAACTAAGGTGTTCCAGGGAGTTTTTTCCCTTATCGATTATGCTTTGCCTTTAGCAGAGTATAATCGATGAGTTTTTCTCCCTCTTCCTCCAAAGCTGAAATGCTCGATTTTGAAATTTGGGCCTTGGGGGGTTATTAGAGTCCAACTAGTGAATATGAACCTACTAGACACTAGTTGTATGTCCTATGGTCATTTTCTAGGCCCCGGAATGCACTAAAACAATGTCCGAAAACATTTCCCAGACGCGTAGAACTTTTTAATTTTTTATTTTTTGACAATAGAAAAATAATTAAATTTTTCAATTAATTAAACCATTTTTACTATGGTTTAATTGAAGATTTTCAATCTGTGGTAATTAAATGGTCCGAGGGGTGTTTTTGGGAAATAAAGACTTGTTTTCTAAGCCAAAACACTCATTTAACCCCAAGACAAACTTATCCTAAGTTTCGGACAATTATTTGGCCTTGTAATTAATATTTTCTCAAAAAACCCAAAAAATGAGAAATATTAATTAAAAATATTAAATTGGAGAAAATCAAAATATCTCCAAAAAGGACCAAATTGAATAAAGTAAAGGGCTAATTAGCTTGGCAAAAAGCATCTGGAAAGATTCCAATCAAGTCTGGACTGATTTGAGCCAGTATCGGAGTGCTACAGTCAACTTCACCTTGGGATTTGCGCCCTCTCTCCATGCATCGACGTTTTTCCTCTTTGGCACGTTTTTATTGGTTGGTTGATAATTCCAATGAGACTGGGTGGGCGCCTTGACTAGGTGGAGGCCACCTCACCCCAGTCACACCTTTCGGCACTCAGTTCAACTCCAGATCAATGCAGTTAACACCTCAGTCAGTGAGGGTCGCGCCCCCTAATCTCTCCTTGATCCATGCGCTAGGGTTTTAAACCCTATCTTTCTTATTTTTGTATAAATAAGGGTCTCTTGCTCCCATTTGCATATGGAGAATGTGCAAGAGAACTCTGTCAATTTTGTAACCGATATTTTTTAATGGAATAAAGTGACTTTGAAGGTCTATGCATGGGCTCTTTATGTATGATTTTCATCTTGTGAGGTGATCTCGTTCTTACCCTGTTTTCTTTCTTTTGCAAAATATTTGATCAATGCTAACTCAGGAGGGCTATAAATCTAGCACGGTAGGATAGTCATTTAGCGTCTTAACTTGGTTATCTATGCAAAATTTCTTGAATGTCTGAAGCGAACAGGAAGTACTTAGTCATACCATTGTTTTTCAGATATTTTCATGATTTAGCATTCTGGTATTTGATCTTGTGTTTTGTTGATTGAGAATTGTGTTTCAGGTATCACCAAAGGTGGAGAAGGAGTTGAACCCCAACTACCTCTTCACGAAGCAAGAGCCTTTTAAATCTAATATTTTCACCATGCAGGGTCTTCAGAGCGCTTGATTCCAACTTCAAAAAGCACGGCTAAAAGGGGCTCTTCCTCATCCTTCTTAATCAAAACTTAAAATATTTTCCTCAGTTACAAGATCTACCCATCCTCCTTCTTGCTCTTCTAAATATACCTCTTCTTTCCTCTTTATACCTCGATTATTTTGCCTCACTTTTTCACTTTTCTTGCTTATTTTTCTCCTTCATTGTTTTTCCTTGTTTTTATCCTCTTTTCTCTTGCTTTTAGCCCACCTTTCTTCACTCTTCGCTGCCCTCTATTCTTCAAATTTTTGCAGCCATTTTTCTCATTGTTGGTTGCCCCGTTTTTACCATTTTTTGCATCCCTCTTTTTGCTTAGTTTGCTGCCCCGTTTCTCACTTTTTTGTAGCCAACTTTTCCCTTTCTTGGCTGCCTTCTTTTTCCACTTTTTTCAACCTCTTTCGTCATCTTTTTGCAACCCTCTTTACTGCTATTCCCTCCCCCTTTTTCCCTCTTTTCCTCATTGATTTCAGCCCTCTTTTTGCTTCCTTTTTGTTCCACTTTACCCTTCTCCTCTTTCCTACTTGGCATGTATTTTTTTGCATCTACTTTTACTTCGAAAAAAAATAAAAAATTGCAATTTTGTACTTAGATTAATTTTAATTTTTTCATCTAGATTAGTTTTGTTTATTAACAATAATGGGTGCAAGAGTGTTTGGTTTTCTTGTGTAGGTACCAAAGACAAAGTGAATCAAGAAGACAAGTCCAAATCATTGAAGAGGAGTGCAAAACAAGAAGACAAGTACAAGCATTAAAATACATCCTTTGTAAAAGCCATTAAGGCTTATTCATCTTAGTAGTTTGCAAGATTTCATTTTCAAGGGTTAAAATCCCTTTCATTGTAATCATTAATAAAAAAGGGGCTAGAGGGGTTAAGCCTCCCACATTTTTCCTACTTCCCCTATTTGGGGGAAGTGTGTCTTGTATTTTTCCTTGCTTAGATTAGATTGCTTTTTAGACTTAGTTTATTTCACTAATTGCTAGATTTAATTTCCATCACTTGCATGCTATTTGCTTCATGTGTATCTCTGCTTTTAAATTCATAAAAAGAACCTAAAGTCTCTTGAACTTGTCATAAGACAAATCAAGAGCACTCTCTATCGGAGAGCATTTTGTATTGCATCATCATAGTAGATTAGATAAGACTCTTGAATCTCACCATAAGGTGGATCAAGAGCACTCTCTGTCGAAGGGTTGTGTTTGCTAATAAAATCATCAACTCACATATCCCCTAAAATTGGAACTTACTATTCTACAATGTGTATGCTCTACCCGTTCGGGATACCCAGAAGCACTGTAATTTGTTAATTCGCACACTTAACTCCAAGTACAATCATAATAAAATTTATCACCCCATAACCAATGAACCGGCGTTGAACGCGTTAATATTCTAAGTGGGAAAATCTTTACTGGGGGTGCTAGGTAGCTCTCCTTGTTTGTAGTGGTTGGAAAGTTATTGAACGCCTCACTGCAAACTGGACAGTCCAATATGTCTTCGAACGAGGCCACTTAGAATATTTTTTCCGGTTAGATTTCCAGTACCTTGCATACCAGTTGGAAATTCCCTTAGCCTTAATAAACAAGATCATCTTAAAAAATACACAATAAAATCGACCAAGATCATTTGCAAAACGATCTCACAAACATCAAAGACTTGTATTTCAGCATTCCCAGCACTTTCGACTCCATTTTGGCACCGGTCTGTTAATTCTTGCACATTATCTGTCTCGGACCATTTGTTCTTTCATTGCTAAGTTATTCATGTTGTGGATGCTTTGAATATTAGTCTGCTTATGTTGCTTATATCATGTTTTGCAAATAGCAACGTGGATTGCTTAATTGGTTATTGTGTATATCAAAACTCCTAAACAACACTAATTGACACCATTCATCTAAAAGCACTTTAAAGAGCCTTAGACAACTCTTTTTAAGGGACTACCCCCTTGGCTTCATTAGGAGTTAGCCTAAACGGAGGAGCTGGGATCAAGTGACAGCACCTGGCTCTTTGCTTGCCCCCAAGGCCACACCTTTCGCACCTGGGAAATAGGAGTCCAAAATATTTTTGCTGACAGTGTGCATCCGGCGAACAACATCTCTAGCGTCATTGCCGGAGACAAATCTTTTTGTTCCTGGACGACTTTAACCTTATTTTTTTCTTAGTTTTCTACCTTTTTGATAGATTTTTAGTCAAATCAACTCTCTGAAATTAGAATTCAATCCATCTGACGACTCCACTGTCAAATAACTTACCAAGGTATTCAACTCGAAGAAACTCTGAAGGCTTACTCAATTTCATCCCCGAACCTGAACAGGTTTATAGGAGGAGATTGAATAAGTTAGTTTCTCGTAGGATCCTTGAGAATCTTGGATCTGAGTCTATTTTAAACATCTGTAACTTGTTTGAAGAAAATAATAATCAAAATTGTTTTTCTGACATAATGGGTGAGTATTTTACTCAACTCGACTTCTCTCAGATAGCAGGTCAACCCCATCGTCTTCCAGACAAAGCTGTAGAGAAGTTCCCTATGTTCACTAGCACTGATGCCATCACTTCCACTATGCATCTCAGAAGTTTCTCCAGGTGTGTCAATGCCTTTATCAATGACCCTGCATATCAACATGATGATGTTTACATGAAACTCTTCGCTCTTTCCTTGGATGGAAAGGCTGGTGATTGGTACAACAATTTACCAAACAACTCCTTTTCTACGCTCGAAGCTTTAAAAACTACCTTCACTAGCAAGTTTGGTGAAAAGAAGGAACCTAGGCATCAACTGGCTTCTTTAACAAACATAAAAAAGAAAGAGAATGAGACAATGGATGAGTTCAACCAAAGATTCACAGAACTATCCAATGCCATGCCTGCCATGTATAAACCACCTGCACCATCTATCTTGGTTTATTACATTGAAGCACTTAGTGGGAAACTGTAGTATCAGATCAGAGATAAGGAACCCACTACTCTTCTGCAAGCACAGGAATTAGCAGTCAAGATAGATAGAAATATGCAATCTTCAAGTGAGTCTAACCTTCCTGGTTATCCAAGGTCCTCAACGCCTTTAAAATAAAATGAGCATAAGGAAGAGGATTCTTATAAAAAACAAATGATGGAAATGGAGGAGAGACTTGAAAAAATGGAAGGCAAACATCTGGCCCAAATTGAGAGAATGGAAGATAAACATTTGGCCCAGATGAAAGAAATACAGAACAAAGTTATCAGTATGGAGAGAGCACAATCACAACCTGTCCCAAGAACTTTCCCTCCGAAAGTAAATTGGCAAAGAAAAGTACCCAACCATGAACAGAGGCCTCCTCATCAGCTAGAGTCTGCTAACATGGTTGAAACTTACACACCTTTTTGTAGAGCGTGTGAAGACTTTCATGAGGAATCTACTTTCCATTATGCATGCTATGTTCAAGAGCATGGTTTTCCAGAAGGTTGTGGTCCCAGAGCGTCATCAAGCGATCCTGAGTACATAAACAATGTAGGTGACATGCATAACATTTCGAGAGAAAGTTGGAGAGGCGAAACAACATAGTCAAAAGATTGATAACATGACTAAGTGTTTCGGTGAAAAACCTTCAAGAGAGCAGGTCAACAACATTCAAAAGTTCAAAGGTGTTACCTACCAGAGGAAAGCAAATAAGAGACATTCCACACATAATACTCCAAAGGTAACAATTCCAAATGATGTTAATAAGTCAACTGATTTAGGCTTTGATTTGGGTAATTGGTTGGTTAATACTAAAGTTTCAGTGCCTGTTTTAGAATTATGTAAAATACCCGGACAAAAAGAAAAACTTTTGAAAATCTTAGATTCCCCAACTGATATGAGTCCTTCAACACCTTTAAAGCCTCTCTCAAATCCTCCAAAGCCTTCCGTCCCTAAGAAGGTCACTTTCTCTGACACCGTAGAACAAACCTCAAACAATGTTTATACAGATCCTCCTATAGTTCTACATACTAGTGACCCAAGAAAAGAAGATCATCCCCCTTTACATGTATCATTGATGATAGGTGATCTTCTTCTACATAATTGTATGTTAGATTCAGGATCTAGTTCCAGCGTCATGACTAAAAAGATCATGCATCAGCTTAATTTAAAAACTACAAGACTGTACCAGAATGTATGTGGCATGGATTCTAGACCGGTTGAGGTTGAAGGAATGATTGAAAATCAGACAGTTAGATTGGCTAAGTATCCGGATATTCATATTACCATGGACATCCTTGTTATTGATTTACCGGATAAGTGGGGGATGTTGCTTTCTAGGAAGTGGGGTGCCACTTTAGGAGGATTGATCCAAATGGATTGGACCTATGCCACTGTGCCAGCATCTGAGTTTTCACTTGTTAAATTGTATTCTGAGAAAGAGAAAAGGTACCATGTTGAAAATCCTCAAAAGCCATTGAACCAATGTGTGTATAACTCTGATGAGCATGGAATCTATCAGGTTAACTCCATCTTTTTGGCCCCTATTCAAGAAGAAATTAAGGATAAAAAGTTGATGAGTTATGGAGGATGAATTTTGACGGTGCATACTCAAGAGTTGGGAAAGGGGTTGGGGTTGTAATAACTTCACCTAAGGGTAAGATTTTCAACTTTGCTTTCAGGTTAGAGTTCGAGGCCACCAACAAAATGGCAGAGTATGAGGCACTTCTACTGGGTATTGAAATAGCCAAGGACATGGGTATAAAATTCCTAAGCATCAAGGGTGATTCAGATCTGGTAGTCCAACGAATCAAAAGCCAATTTGCATGTAAGTGTCAAAGACTAAAGAAGTATAGAAATGCAATTTGGGGCACCACGGAATTCTTTGATGCCTTAGACATAGAAGCAATCCCTAGAGATCATAATAGTGCAGCCGACAAGTTAGCAGTTTCAGCATCAACACTTCAACCATCAGATGAAATGTTAGGAGGTGACTGTCCGCTTGAAATAAATTTCAGACAATCCATACCTGATAATGTTGAGCATTGGCAAGTCTTTAAGGATGATGAGAAAATCTTAAAATTTATCAATAATATAGATGAGTTCTCAAATTTCAAAGCTAATGAGCAGGAGCAGGGTAAAGAATATCGGGGAGAAGACAACCAGTTCGGCAATCCTGTGCAACATGGCTTTGTGGCCTTAGAAAACATCTTTGATAGATAGGATAGAAGGAAGAACAGTATTGACCAGATGAAACCGAGAGATTATATTGAAGTAAACATTGGGTCAAAAAATGAACCTAAAATGATAAAAATAGGAAAAGGAACCTCGGAAAAGGAAAGAAATGACTTAATCAATTTAGTAAAAGAATATAGAGATGTGTTTGCTTTTACTTATGATAAATTAAAAGCATATTGGGACGATGTCTTCCAGTGTACCATCCCTCTCAAACCTGAATGCCAAAAATCGAAACCTTTCTGCCAAAAACTTAGGCAATAAATCCTAAGTTGACCCCCCTTGGCTTCGTAAGGAGTTAGCCTAAACAGAGGAGTTGGGATCAGGTGACAGCACCTAGCTATTTGTTTTCCCCCAAGGCCACACCTTTCCCACTTGGGAAACAACAGTCCAAAAGATTCCTGCTGACGGTGTGCATTCGGCGAACAACAGGTACAAAAGGAAAAACTGAAAGGAAAGAGATAAGGGTCTAGGAAATCCCTTAGAATGCCCCAATGGGCATTAAATATCATTGTTAAAGAACAATTTCAATTATTTCCCATTCACTGGTAAGAGCAACTTTTCTCCTTCCATAGTATTAAGGAGAAATGAATTTGTGTCGGCCATGTCATATATGATGTATAAACCCATCCATAGGTTATCAAACTTTTCGTGCTTACCCAGCTTCTCTATTCTTTTATCTCAAAGAAGAACTGTATCCCCAATCTGAAATAGTTTTGGCCTAGCGAACTTGTCAAAGGTTCTTTTGATCTTATCTTGATTTCTGATACTATGGTCAAGGGCCTTTCTTCGATTCTCATCTAGTTCAATGATCTGATTGATCCTATTGGGCATGGAATCTTCATCCATTTCATACTCTTGGAGCATCTTCATGGCAAGTAACTGAAGGCAAATGGGCAATGAAACAGTCATACCATACACAAGTTCAAAAGGTGTTTTCCCAGTTGCACTTTTCTTAGTTATCCGGTCAACCCAAAGTGCATACTTAATCTTACTATCCCGTGACTTCTTATTATTTCCAACTGTTTTCTTAAGGATAGTCATTAAATTCTTATTGTTGGATTCAGCAAGACCATTACCCTGCAAGTAATAATTGGACGAATGGGATAGGATAATGCCATATTTGAAGCAAAAGCTGGTGAACTCTGCAGAACTAAAAGCTTTGGCATTGTCAATTGTTATTTTGGTTGGAGCACCAAATATAGTGATGATGTTATTCTCTAGAAAATCCATAACAACTTTATTAGTATCTTTGTAAGTGGGGATAACCTCCACCCTCTTAGTGAAATAATCAGTAGCTGTTAAGATCCAACAATAACCATTGCTAGAGTTATCTTTGAATTTACCGATGAAGTCAAGCCCCCACTGCTGGAATGGGGCTAGGACCACCACTGGTTGCAAAGGTAAGGCTTTCAACCTAGGCTTCCCAGTGAATAACTGGCACTACTAACAGCTCCTAACAAATTTGTGAACATCTACAAATAGGAAGGGCCAATAGTAACCTGCTCTAAGGATTTTGTGGGTTGGCGTATCTACTGCATAATGCCCACCACAAAATCCTGAATGGAACTCAGTCAAGAGTTGCTTAGACTCTTGCTCATTGACACATCTATGGATGACTCCATTTGAATTTCTCCAACCTAGTCCCTCTTGAGTGATGCAATATCTGATGGCTTTTAACCTTAAAGCCCTTCTTTTATGACCTTTTAGATGTTCAGGGAATGTAAGGTTTTAAAAAAAGAATATAATATCAAAGTACCAATGTTGATCTAAATGCTGCAATTCTGGAGGCATGCTTGGTGTAGGTTCTTCATTCTGACAAATTATTCCTAAGGCTTCTTCATTGCCCTGAGTTAACATCTTTGCTAGGCCCTTCCCTTTGATTAATTTTGTGTGTTTAATCTCTAGATCATACTCCTGTATTTTAGACACCCACTTGCCTCTTTTTCCTAAGCAATCTTGTTGACACAAGATATTCTTAACTATCGTGTGAGATACATAATAGACCATCTTTGAGTAACCAACATATGTTCTGAAATGCTTCAAAGATCTTACTAAGGCGAAAGCTTGTTTTTCCATGGTTGTATTTTTAAGCTCGGAGTGTTGCAAGGCCTGGCTCATGAAAGTGACGGGTTGCTCAAATCCTTCATTGTTTTTCTGGAGGAAAACCCCTGCAATAGTACCCTCGGACTCAAAGGAGAAGATCATGAAATCTTTGGAATAGTTTGGGTTGACTAAGACAGGAGATCTAGTGATGGCTTCTTTAATGCGTCTGAAAGCTTCTCTACCTTCATTAGTCCACTCAAACTTGGCATCCTTTTTCAATAACCTTTGTAAAGGTTTCATGTACTTAGCAAAGTTTGGGATAAATCTTCTAATAAAATTGATGTGCCCATTAAAAGATTGGAGAGCTTTGACATTTTTAGGCAAGGGAATCTTTTTAATGGCATCAATTCTCTCAAGGTCATTTTTTACACCATCTTTGGAAATTATATGTCCTAAGAGTTTTACTTCATCAATTCCAAAAACAAACTTTGCCGGATTAAGAGAAATACCATATTTCCTACATCTTTCAAAAACTTGCTTAAGATGGCTTATGTGACTTGGTCTTTCCTTTGAAAAAACAGTTAAGTCATCTTGGTAAATCTCTATGATCTTTCCAATCAGATCTTTGAATGTCCCTTTGAAAAATGGCCCCAACATTCAGCAAACCGAAAGGCATCCTCAAATATTCAAAAGTACCCCAAGGGGAGGTAAAGGTAGTTTTATGTCTATCTTCCTTCTGATTCACTACCTAGTTGTACCATGAAAATCCATCCAACATGGACATCATGCCCGCCCCTGTTACTCTCTGGAGGAGAGTCTCCATATTGGGCAATGGATAATTGTCCTTCTGACAAGCTATGTTTAGATTCCTGAAATCTATACATATCCTTGGAGTACCATTCTTCTTCCTTACCACCACAAAGTTAGAGCATCAAGAAGAATGTCTTGTTGGTGCAATAATCCCTACAACTAACATCTTTTCAAGTTCTTTTTCAACTATAGGGGCTAACTTGGGGTTTATTTGTCTGAGTTTTTGCCGAAAGGTTTTGACTTCTCTAATATCTTGTTTTAAGGGAATGGTATGTCAAAATACATCTTCTCGATGTGCCTTCAGCTCATAATATGTGAAGGCAAATACATCCCTATATTCTTTAACCAAGATTATTAAGTCATTCATTTCCTTTTCAGATGTCCCTTTTCCAATTTTTATCAATTTTGGGTTTTTATCTGATCCAATATTGATTTCTATGTAATCTACAAGTTTCATTGAATCAATATTATTCTTTCTACCATCATGTCTGTCAAAAATGTGTTCAAGTGTTACAAGCCCACATGAAACCGGATTCCTAAGTTGATCACCTTCATCCTGATACTGTTTACCCTGTTCTTGATGATTAACATTGAAATTTGAGAACTCTTCAACATTGTGGATAAACCTAAGAATGTGTTCATCATCCCGAAAAAATTGCCAATGCTCCATATTGTCTAGGACTGCTGGTCTAAAGTTTGTCTCAAGTTTAACATCACCATCGAACAGTTCTTGTGAGGGTTGGAGGGTTGAAGCTGCTATTGCTAACTAATCTTCCATGCTATTTTTCTCTCTAGGAATTGCAACTATGTTTAAAGCATAAATAAATTCCATACTATCCCATATTGCATTCCTATAACTCTTTAGTCTTTGACACTTGCATGCAAATTGACCTTTTACCTGGAGGATGATTAGATCAAAGTCACCTTTAATGTTTAATATCTTAATCCCCGTGTCTCTAGCCATTTCTAACCCAAGTAAAAGAGCTTCATACTCCACTACATTATTAGTCGCCTCAAACTCCAATCTATATGCAAAGTTGAAGGTTTTCCCTTTAGGCAATGTGATGACAACACATGCCCCCTTCTAGCTCTGGAATGAGCACCGTCAAAGTCCATCCTCCATATCTCATCTACCTTCTCATCTTTCATTTTTTCTTTAAGGGGAGCCAAAAAGGTAGAATAGTAAGTGTAGGTTCCAATATCATCAGTGTTGTAAACATACTCATTTAAGGGTTTCTTAGGGTTTTCGACATGATATTTCTTTTCCTTTTCATTACGCAACTTTACCCATGAATCTTCTAATGTAGGCATCGTAGCATAAGTCCAGTCTGTTACCAACTATTTTGTACAATAGTTGAACCGCCAGTTGATGAACATGATCCGTGTTCATATCCAGTGTATCAGAGGTTCAGAATTTCTTCCCTAGCCAATTTTGGCTAGTCATTTTTATTTTTGTACTGAAATGACCACGCTCCATGGGGTTGTTGTAATAAAGTGTGCTAGTAGGGGTTTTGAGTGGCTCGGTCCCTTGAGACTTAATTTTCAACTAAGGTATTCCAGGGAGTTTTTTCCCTTGTCAATTATTCTTTGCCTTTAGCCGAGTAATAATCGATGAGTTTTTCTCTCGCTTCCTCCAAAGCTGGAATGCCTGATTTTGAAATTTGGGCCTTGGGAGGTTATTAGAGTCCAACTAATGAATATGAACCTACTAGACACTATTTGTATGTTCTATGGTCATTTCCTAAGTCTCGGAATGCTTTAAAACATTGTTCGAAAAAAATTTCCCTGACGTGTTGAACTTTTTTATTTTTTATTTTTTGACTATAAAGAAATAATTAAATTTTTCAATTAATTAAACCATTTTTACTATGGTTTAATTGAAAATTTTCAATTGTAATAATTAAATGGTCCGGGGGTGGTTTTTAGCAAATAAAGACTTGTTTTCTAAGCCAAAACACTCATTTACCCCCTGGACACACTTATCCTAAGTTTTGGATGATTATTTTTCTCTGAATTAAATATTTCCTCAAAATCAATAAACGAGGAATATTTGATTAAAATAATCGTTATTTTATTAAATGGAGAAAATCAAAATATCTCCAAAAAAGACCAAATTGGATTTAATAAAGAGCTAATTAGCTCGGCATAAATTATCGGAGATGATTCCAATCATCCTCAATCAGAGTCGGGTTAGTATCATAGCATTGGCAATCACTTTTAGTCAAGAATTGCGCCCTCCTTCATCTGGCACACAAATTGGTTTAGGTGGAAGTCATCTGTTGGTTTGGTGATTGTTTCAAGGCAGAGTGGGGGCACCTTGCCTAGGTGGAGGCCACCTCCCCACTCACACCTTCCTTAGCTTGAGTTCAACTACAAATCACTGCTAGGAGTCTGATCAATCAAGGAAATTCGCCCCAGTGTGGCTCATTTTGATGCCGAGTCTAATTTAGGTCTTTAGCTTCTCTATTTTTTGTATAAAAGCAGGTCTTTGTTCCCATTTGCATATGGAGAATTTGCAAGAGAACTCTACCCAAATTGTGATAGTTTTATTTGTTTAATGGAATAAAAGCGACTTTGGAGGTCCAAGCATGGGTTCTTGGTGTCTTGATTTTCATCTTGTGTGAGGTGATACCTTTCTTGCCCTACTCTCTTTCTTTTGCAAATTATATGATCATTGCTAGCTTAGGAAGGCTATCAATCCAACACAATAGGTTAGCCATTTAAAATTTTAAGTTGGTTATCTACGCAAGATCTATTGAGTATCTGAATTGAACAGGAAGTAGTCCGTTATACCAATGTTTCTCAGATATTTATTTGATTGAGCATTCTACCATTTGATCATGTCGAGTGTTGTTTGAGAGTTGTGTTTCAAGGATCACTAAAGGTGGAGAAAGGGTTGAACCATTCCTTCACAAAGCAGGAGTTTTTTATCTAACACTTTCACCGTGCAGGACATCCAAGGCGTTCACTTCCAAATCAAGAAACACAGCTAAAAGGGGCTCTCTTCTCATCCTTCATAAATCAATTTAAAAATCTTCCTTGGTTACGAGATCTTCTTTCGCCTCTTTCTCTTGTTCTTTTGTTGCTCCTATTCCTCACCATTTTATCTTGCTTTGTTGCTCTCTTTTCCTTCACTAGCTCACCTCTTTTTTCGCCCTTTTCTCTCTTGATTTTGACCCACTTTTCTCCTTGTTCACCACCCACTCTTTCCTTTTGTTCAATGTCCACTTTTTCCTTTTGTTGGCAGCCCTCTTTCTTCACCTTTCACTACCTTCTTTCTTCACTTTTTGCAGCCTCTCTTACTGATGTTCGCTACCCCTTTTTTCCACTTTTTTGCAGCCACTTTTCTTCATTATTTGCAGCCTCTTTTACTTTGTTTTTGCATCCCTTTCAACCTCCTTCCGCTCCACCTTTCCCTTCTTCTTTCTCTCCTTTTAACTCTTTACTTTTTGCACTTAATTTTATTTCGAAAAAACTCAAAAAATTGCATTAAAAAGATTTGTTTTGCACATAGATAAGTTTAATTTTTTGCATCTAGATTTATGTTGGTTTATTAACGAATAAAGGGTGCATGAGTGGTTGTCCTTTTTTTGTAGGCACCGAAGAGGAAGTGAACCAAAAAACAAGCCCAAAGACTCGGAATAATTGAAGAAAAGGCTCAAAAACAAGAAGACAAACACAAGCATAAATCACATCCTTTTGTACAAGCCATCAAGGCTTCTTCTATTTTTTCAAAGTTTTCTTTAAGGGTTAAAATCCCAATCATTGTAACTCATTAATAAAGAAGGCTAGTGGGATCAAGCCTCCCACTTTTTCCTACTTCCCCAATTTGGGGGAAGTGTGTCTTGTGTCATTGTTTTTATCTTTGCTTAGCTTAGATCGCTTATTAGACTTAGCTTTTATTTTCACTAATTGCTAGATTAAACTTCATTATTTGCATGCTATGTAACACCCCTGTTTTGACCCCGTTGCATTATACATGATGTATACATTGTAATTAATCGTGGTATGGAGCTAAAGGCAAAAGCCCCGCCATCGATTTGGTTGTGTTATGTTTCGGCAAACAGAGTCGTTGCCGATGGTATAACGTGGTATACGGCACATATTAGTTGGCATCATGTAAATATGCTTTTAATTAAATAAACCCCAACCAGCTATGTTCACTGCAACCATATTGAAAAGGGCATGATATTCCTAAGGATAAGGGGGGGGGGATTGTTAAACCTTGAGCCCATGGGGGAAAAGCCATGTGTCATCCACCTTTTTGACTTGTCACCTTCCCTTGTCTCATCCAACTACCACATTAAAAGCTCTGCTGATTAGTTGGGGCAGCTATTGCTGGGGAATGGAGTGTGGCAAGACTATCAGTCCTTGCCCACACGCACACTCCACCAGCAGGTTGACCCTCACATTGATAGGAAAAACCACTACCACAATTTTGGATTCTCCATCCTTCCACGACGCCATTCTCTCCAAGTCTGTTCACCTTCACGCACAGGGGGAACCGCCCATCCGCGTTCTGGGCTGCGGGCATGTATTTTTCCTTCCGATTGCGGTCCGTGCGTATGTTCTTTTCTCAGGCACGGGCTGAGGGTCTGCTTACTTCCTCCATGGCAGACTGTGTAAATTCCCAGTTACTTCATTGTTGAGCTCGAGGCTATTGTTTCCCCACGTTTGTTGGTTGTGTTTGCTTTTACGTTTTGGGATATTGAAGGTTGTTATGGAGTCGTTTTGGCCACGATAGGGCCAAGAACGACTCAGGAATTGTTTTCCCCTATCCAAGCTGTGAATCGCTTGTTTGGCTGCGTGCATGCAGTGGTTGGTCTTCGGACTGTGTTGGAGTGGGGATGAGGGCTTGGTTTGCTTGATAAACCTAGTATGTTTGGAAACCACACAAACAGAGCTAGAGGGCTGGCTTTCTTCTCCACAACCCCTGAATAGCACTGGAAGGGAGGTCAGGGCCTGAGGGACTGTGTAGCAGAGAAGGGACTGATTTCCTTGTGTTGGGTGTGTGTGGGTGTTCTAGAAGCCAGGCTAGTTCTGGTGTAAGTGTCCTTAGCTCTGCAATGAGCTCACCAGCTTAGCATTTAGCCTTTCCCAACTCCCTGTTGGCCTGATAAACCCGACCACGTTGGCTTGGCTGTCTTGTTGATGGCCTGATAAACCCAACTATGTTGGCTTGGCTGTTTTGTATATCCTTGGCTATGTGTAAGCCTGCCTGTTCCTTATTCCTTGGGGAATCATGCCCAGCTCGGGAGTGGCAACGTTACTGAGAGATTAAGGAGCACGTTGGCCTATGGTTGGGTGGAACGTTGCAACGACGTAGCTGGTTGCGGGATGAATCCTTTATAAGATAAGTATTCCTGACCATTTCGTCTCAGCACTTATATTTATTGTTTAAATGAATGATGATGAACATGTTGAATGCTTGAATGAACGTCTGTTTGCTTCCGCTGTATGATAAATAATTATGTATCTATGCATGTTCTAGTTCAAAGCATTTTATTCCAATTTTTATGTATGTTCATATTCATGGGGCTCGTCGCCCAGATGGTTAATGCCCATGGTAGCGTCCTCTTCGTCGATCGGAGGGTCAGGGACGTTACAGTGTAGTATCAGAGCTAATGTTGCAGCATTGAGGCCTCAAAGGGCCATGAAGAATCAGCTTACAGAGGCAGGTTGCTCTCTGCCCAACAGAAATCAGAAAATTTCTAGAAAATTTTGTTGAAAATTTTTCCAAGTGCCGAGCTCGTCGGATCATCGGAGGACTAAGAGGGAAGCTCCTCTGATATAGCAGACAATTTAGTGGGAAGGCCACCCGACGAGGGACCAGCGGAAGGAATTTCACGAAAATTTTCTAAGTGTAAGACTGTCGGCTCATCGGAGGACTCAGTGGTAAGCCCATCCGATGTAGCAGACAGATTAGTCGGAAGGTCATCCGATAAAAACCCTGACGTCGATGGAAAATAGATAAGGAAGTAACCGACACCGCGGCAAAGATCTTCAGAAGACCACCAAATGTCGCCGAAGTTAGTGGATGGCGCAGCCGATGAAGCGGCAAACGTCGGCGGAAGAGAAAGGAACTTTTCACCGAAAAATAGATGATGAAGATGCCGCAATGTCGGCGGAAATTAGACGATAAGGGCGCCGACGCGGAGGAGAAATCGTCGACGAAGTTTAGATGATAGAGCCGCCGATTCGGCGGTAAACGTCGACGAAAGTTAGTCGTTTGGACTGCCGATGCGTTGGAAGAAGCTAGTTGTTTGGGACGCCGACACATCGGAGAAATACAGAGAATCAGATCATCGAAATGTCGGAAGGAATTAGCTGTTTGGTCTGTCGATGAGCATCGGAAAATTTTAGTGGTTTGGGTCGCCGACGCAGCGGACACGTTCAGTTTTGAATCGCCGACACACAGTGATTAGAGGTTTCAATCGCCGACGGATTTTATGGACTGCGGACACCACGGTGGGTTTGTTGACCGCCGTTGCGGCTGCCTATGGAACTAGCCGCCCGATGAATAGTGGATCCGATCGTCGATACGGCGTTATGGGAGTTTGTTTCCTCGCCGATGTGGTAGTGCTTAACGATTCCAATCGCCGACATACTATCATCGCCAATAATAGTCCTTGGCATCGCCGATAGAGTTCGGAAGCCTAGACAACTACGGATCCGAGACGTCGAAGAAAAATAGACGATCAGACCGCCGATGGGCATCGGAAAAAACTAGTTGTTTTGACCGCCGATGGGCGTCGGAAAAAACTAGGTTGGGAAGAGGTCCGATTGGGAAAAAGGAAATTTCGAGTTTTTCAAGTGGGATTTCTCAGTGAGTTTCAGCTATTTTTCAGTGGATTTTTCAGCAGATTGTCAGTGGATTACAGGGCTGAAAATGAAAAAAAAATTGTGTTTGGGCAAAATTGTTATTTTATGATTTTTCCAGGAGAAGTTAAGTAGTTCTGATTTATATCAATGCTATGCATCTAACAATTGTGTTACTAACACGTTTGCAAAATCATAGACACCCTCAAGGGCAGTATTCCAGGTAGTGCAGTTTGGTAAGTAAGTGGTGGTTTAGTTATAAGAACCCATGATGGATATGATGCTCGGGATTCTTACGAACGTGCGCGAGATGCCATGGGAGAAAATTTCCGTAATGGAAATGATGACATAGAGTCTAATGGAAGGAGATTCCAAGAGACACCATCAGATGTTGCAGCCACCATGAGAAGCTTGATCAAAGCCCAGAAAGAGCAGCATCAGTTGA
This sequence comes from Pseudotsuga menziesii, assembly GCA_001517045.1. Taxonomy (NCBI): domain Eukaryota; kingdom Viridiplantae; phylum Streptophyta; class Pinopsida; order Pinales; family Pinaceae; genus Pseudotsuga; species Pseudotsuga menziesii. Next base: position 1,292,501 of record LPNX010724265.1, read on the forward strand.
ATGCTGCAATGTTGCAGAGTTTAACAGACTTGCAAAGAAAGATAGACTCTGGACGGGGTACAGCAAGACCGGAAGGCAGTAAGAGCAGTACTAGGAGAAGGAGAAGGACTTCTAGTGGATCATCTGACTCTGAAAAAGAATCCAGCGGGGATTCAAGCTCATCTTCTCCTAAAAGAAAAAGAAGGAGACACCATAGGGATCACTCTCGGGATGAATTTAAGAAGGCTAAGCCTCCTACCTTTGATGGCGAAGTAAAGACTGGACAAGAGGCTGAAGCTTAGCTTCTTGGGATAAAGAAGTACTTTCAAGTGCGGGATTATTCGGGAAACATGAAGGCAACAGTTGCCATATTCAGTCTGAATGGAAGGGCATCCATTTGGTGGGAACACTTCAAGCAAGTAAAGAGGATCAGTGAAAGGAGACTTAAGTGGAAACAATTCAAGAAGTATTTCAAGCAGAAATACCTCTCTGACAGGTATTATGATGACAAGATTAAGGAGTTCCATGAGCTGAGATTGGGACAGCTAACCATGGAAGAGTATGCAAATAAATTCTTGGAGCTGTTGAGGTATGTCCGATACATCAGAGATGAAAAAGTGAAGGTCCAGCGTTTGCTGAGTGGATCGCCTCAGTCTTACAAGGACGGAATTGAGTTTCATGAACCTAGAACTCTCAAAGAAGCAATAAGGAAGGCTAAGTATTGCTATGAGCAAAGCAAAGGTAAACCTGATTACCATAAGGCATGGAAGGACAAGAAGAATGAGAAGTTTGACCAAAGAAAGAAAGGTTTCAGACCTTCTAACTTTAGGAATCTGCAGAAGCAGCCATCCCAAGCTGCGAGTAAACCAGTTGGAGTGATAGGAGAAAAGCCTAAAGATCCACAACAGAATAGAGGACCACTCCAATGCTGGAAATGTGGAGGACCCCACATGTGCAGAACTTGTCCACTCGAGAATGAGTGCAAGACCAGCTTACAACATTCAAGAAGCAGGAACAGTGGGTCAAGTAGCAAGGGCAGTCCCTAGGATTTATGCAGCACTAGAGGACCGCCAGGCAGATCACCAGTCAACTGTGGTTGAAGTTGCAGGTAAGATTGTTGAGCAATCTGTTTCTATTTTGATTGACCCTGGTTCTACTCACAGTTACATTACTCCTAGAGTAGTGGAGATTTGTGCTTTTAAGAAAGTAAAGCATAGAAAATCTTGGTTAGTTCAGCTAGCCACTGGAATTAAGAGAAAGGTCAGTGAAGTGGTAGAGAAATGTCCATTGGTCATGAATGGACTGGTCACTTGTGTAGATCTGAATGTTCTACCACTTGGTTCCTATGATGTTCTCATTGGAATGGATTGGTTAGAAACTCACCGGGTAAAGCTTGACTGTTATAATAAGACTTTCGAATGCATGAATGAAGAAGGGAACCCAGTAGTTGTGAAAGGTATTCCGAAGGTGATTTCAGTACGACAGATTTCAGCAATGCAAATGAAGAAGTTCTGTAGGAAGGGTTGCCAGTTGTATGCAGCTCATATTTTAGAGGCATCAAGGGATGAAACTCCTAGGTTGGAGGACTATCAGGTGTTACAGGAATTCAGGGATGTGTTTCCTGATGAGATTCCGAGACTTCCTCCAAAGAGGGACATTGAGTTCGCAATTGAACTTGTGCCAGGAGCAGCACCAGTGTCCAAAACACCCTACAGGATGAGTACATCAGAGATGTTAGAGTTGAAGATGCAACTGCAAGAGTTGTTGGAAAAGAAGTATATCAGACCGAGTGTGTCTCCTTGGGGAGCACCAGTTCTGTTTGTAAAGAAGAAAGATGGTACACTCAGGTTGTGTATTGATTACAAGCAATTGAACAAGGTTACTGTGAAGAACAAATACCCTTTGCCTAGGATTGATGACCTCTTTGATCAAATGAGGGGAGTGAAGGTATTTTCCAAGATTGACTTGAGGTCTGGTTATCATCAGGTGAGAATCAAGGATGAAGACATTCATAAGACAGCCTTCAGAACAAGGTATGGACATTATGAGTTCGTAGTGGTACCATTTGGTCTCACAAATGCACCAGCTACGTTTATGTGCCTTATGAACAATGTCTTCAACAGGTATTTGAACAAGTTTGTTCTTGTTTTCCTTGATGACATTCTTGTTTATTCTAAGAATGAGGAAGAACATGAAGAGCATTTGAGGTTGACATTGCAATTGCTCAAGGAGCATCAGCTATATGCAACGCTAAGCAAGTGTGACTTCTATAGAGACAGAATTCAGTATTTGGGTCACATTATCTCTGAGGAGGGTATATATGTGGACCCTGAAAAGATTGAAGCCATTATGAATTGGCCTACTCCAAGAAATGTGACAGATGTACGATCTTTTATGGGACTTGCAGGATACTACAGGAGATTCATTGAGGGATTCTCCAAGGTTGCACATGCCATCACTTCTTTGCAAAAGAAGGGGATAAAGTTCGAATGGACATCGAGGTGTGAAGAAAGTTTTCAGCGGTTGAAGAATCTTCTCACCAGTGCACCAATATTGAAAGTTGCAGATCCAGAGAAAGATTTTGTGGTATGTACTGATGCATGCGGACAAGGGCTTGGAGGAGTCCTTATGTAAGACAACCACGTGATATGTTATGAATCAAGAAAGCTGAAGGAGCATGAGAAGAACTATGCCACTCATGATCTAGAGCTTGCAGCCATAGTACATGCCCTCAAGATGTGGAGCCATTTCTTGATGGGTAGAAGATTTGAGCTCAGGACAAACCATTGTGGTATGAAGAAACTATTTGATCAGCCTACTCCGAATGCTAGGCAAGCGAAATGGATGGAGTTTTTATGTGAGTTTGATTTTGAAATCAAGCGCATAAAGGGAAAAGAGAATAAGGTAGCTGATGCACTCAACAGGAAGGTGCAGGAAATGCATGTGGCATCTCTTAGTATTTGCCAATCAGATTTGAGGCAGCAGATTGTAAATCATGCTGCTGGAGATGAATTGTATGAGCTGGTAAAAGACAAATTGCAGGAGCAAGGTCTTGAGAAGAGGTGTGAGGGATATAAGCTGGAAGGAGATGGACTTCTCACTTATAAAGGTAGAATTTATATTCCAGATGTAGCAAATTTGAGGAGAGTTGTTATGGATGAGATCCATCAAGCTCCGTATTCTGGTCACCCAAGATACCAGAAGACGATTGCTACCGCCAGAAAACAGTACTTTTGGCCAGGAATGAAAAAGGATATGGCTGAATACATTTCAAGGTGCATGAAATGTCAGCAGGTAAAGGTTGAGCATCAACACCCCGCAGGTTTGTTGCAGTCTTTGCCAGTTCCAGAATGGAAATGGGAAGTTATTTCCATGGATTTTATCACAGGATTGTCGATGACTTGGAGACAACATGATTCCATCATGGTTGTGATAGACAAGTTGACAAAGGCAACGCATTTTATACCGGTTAAGTCTACGCATAAGACTGATGACATTGCAAAGATCTTCATGAAGGAGATTTTCAAGTTGCATGGATTGCCGAAGGCAATAGTCTCTGACCGAGATGTCAAGTTCACTTCCAATTTTTGGAAGGGGTTGTTTGCAGATTTGGGTACAAAGCTAAACTTCAGCACTGCTTACCATCCTCAAACAAATGGGCAGACAGAGAGAGTTAATCAGGTACTTGAAGATATGCTTCGCATGTACGTGATAGACAAACCAACCAAGTGGGAAGATTACTTACACTTTGTAGAATTTGCTTATAACAATGGGCAGCAGGCATCCTTGGGGATGAGTCCGTATGAAGCTTTGTATGGAAGGTGGTGTAGGACACCAATGACTTGGGATAATCCAGTGAACGGGGTTGGGATTGGTCTAGAATTGCTCAAGGAAATGGAGCAAGAGGTTGTAAAAATCAGGCAGAATCTAAAAGCAGTGCAGAACAGACAGAAAAGCTATGCAGATAAGCATAGGGTGAACAGGGAGTTCAGTGTTGGGGATCATGTTTACCTCAAAGTGAGGGCCAGAAAGAGTTCCTTGAAGCTTGGAAGTTGTGCCAAGCTGTCACCAAGATATTGTGGGCAGTTTGAAGTGCTTGAAAGAATAGGGCCAATTGCATATAGACTTGCATTGCCTGCTAGCACTAGAGCTCATAATGTTTTTCATGTTTCTTTGCTTAAAAGATATGTACATGATCCTAACCATGTGATAAATTGGGATGTGATTCAGGTGGAACCCGAGGGAGAGTTCCAAACCGAGCCAATGCGCATCCTCGACAGGAAGGTCACAATGCTCCGGAACCGGGCCATAGGGCAGGTAAAGATGCAATGGGAGCACTACGAACCTGAAGAGGCTACATGGGAGCTAGAGGATGCCATGCGATTGGCACATCCATTTTTGTTCAATTCTGCGGAACACCGAGGTGGTACCAGTGTAGCATTTTGTTCAAATTTTGTAAAGCATTGAGGACAGTGCTATTGAAGGGGGAGGGGAATGTAACACCCTGGTTTTGACCCCGTTGCATTAAATATACATGATGTATACATTGTAATTAATCGAGATATGGAGCTAAAGGCAAAAGGCCCGCCATCGATTTGGTTGTGTTATGTTTTGGCAAACGGAGTCGTTGCCGATGGTATAACGCGGTATACGGCACATATTAGTTGGCATCACGTAAATATGCTTTTCATTAAATAAACCCCAACCAGCTATGTTCACTGCAACCATATTGAAAAGGGCATGATATTCCTATAAGAGAGGGGGATTGTTAAACCTTGAGCCCATGGGGGAAAAGCCATGTCCACCTTTTTGACTTGTCACCTTCCCTTGTCTCATCCAACTACCACATTAAAAGCTTTGCTGATTAGTTGAGGCAGTTATTGCTAGGGAGTGGAGTGTGGCAGGACTGTCAATCCTTGCCCACATGCACACTCCACCAGTAGGTTGACCCTCACGTTGACAGGAAAAACCACTACCACAATTTCGGATTCTCCATCCTTTCACAACGCCATTCTCTCCAAGTCTGTTCACCTTCACGCACAGGGGGAACCGCCCATCCACACACTAAGAATTCTTGTTGTTTTTACTCACGCAGTGAGCTGGGGAGGAGGTCTCTCCGTCGTCCACGATTCCCCTGTGAAGGAACCATCCGCGTTCTGGGCTGCGGGCGTGTATTTTCCCTTCCGATTACAGTCCGTGCGTATGTTCTTTTCTCAGGAACGGGTTGAGGGTCTGCTTACTTCCTCCATGGCAGACTGTTGAAATTCCCCGTTACTCCACTGTTGAGCCCGAGGCTGTTGTTTCCCCACGTTTGTTGGCTATGTTTGCTTTTACGTTTTGGGCTATTAAAGGTTGTTATGGAGTCGTTTTGGCCACGATAGGGTCAAGAACGACTCAGGAATTGTTTTCCCCTGTCCAAGCTATGAATCACTTATTTGGCTGCGTGCATGCAATGGCTGGTCTTCGGACTGTGTTGGAGTGGGGATGAGGGCTTGGTTTGCTTGATAAACCTGGTATGTTTGGAAACCACACAAACAGAGCTAGAGGGCTGGCTTTCTTCTCCACAACCCCTGAATAGCACTGGAAGGGAGGTCAGGGCCTGAGGGACTGTGTAGCAAAGAAGGGACTGATTTCCTTGTGTTGGGTGTGTGTGGGTGTTCTAGAAGCTAGGTTAGTTCTGGTGTAGGTGTCCTTAGCTCTACAATGAGCTCACCAGCTTAGCATTTAGCCTTTTCCAGCTCCATGTTGGCCTAATAAACCCGACCACGTTGGCTTGGCTGTCTTGTTGATGGCCTGATAAACCCAACTGTGTTGGCTTGGTTGTTTTGTGTATCCTTGGCTATGTGTAAGCCTGCATGTTCCTTATTCCTTGGGGAATCATGCCCAGCTCGGGGGTGGCAGCGTTGCTGAGAGATTAAGAAGCACGCTGGCCTATGGTTGGGTGGAACGTTGCAGCGACGTAGCTGGTTGCAGGATGAATCCTTTATAAGATAAGTATTCTTGACCATTTCGTCTCTTCACTTATATTTATTGTTTAAATGAATGATGATGAACATGTTGAATGCTTGAATGAACGTCTGTTTGCTTCCGCTGTATGATAAATAATTATGTATTTGTGCATGTTCTAGTTCAAAGCATTTTATTCCAATTTTTATGTATGTTCATGTTCATGGGGCTCGTCGCCTAGATGGTTAATGCCCATGGTAGCATCCTCTTCGCCGGTCGGAGGGTCGGGGACATTACATGCTATCTATTTGATGTGTATCTTGCTCTTTTAATAAATCATAAAAAGAACATAAAGTCTCTTGAACTTGTCATAAGACGAGTCAAGCGCACTCTCTATCGAAGAGCATTGTTGCATTGCATTCCCATTGTAGATTAGATAAGACTTTGGAATCTCACCATAAGGTGGATCAAGAGCACTCTCTGTCGAAGAGCTACTTTTGTGCTCTAATAAAATTTTCCACTCATAGTTCTCCTAAAAATGGAATTTACTATTTTCTTAGTGTGTATGCTCTACCCAGTTGGGATATCCAAAAGCACTGTAAACTATTTAATTCACAGATTTAATTCCAATTGCAATCATAATAAAATTTACCACCCCATAACCAACGAACCGGCGTTGAACGCAATATTCTAAGTGGGAAAATTCTTACCGAGGACGCTGGGTAGCCCTCCTCGTTTGCAATGGTTGGTTAGTTATTGAACGCCTCACTGTAAACTTGGTCGGTCCAACATGTCCTTCAACGGAGCCACTTAGAATATTTCCGGTTATATTTCCAGTACCTTGCGTATCGATTGGAAATTCCCTTCGCCTTAATAATCAAGATCATCATAAAATACACAATAAAATTTACCAAGTGCATTGCAAAACAATCTCACAAATATCATCGAGACTTGTATTTCATCATCCCCAGCACATATTTGACTCCATTTTGGCACTCGTCTTAAATTTCTTTTGCATCATCTAATTTGGACCATTTGTCCTTCTTATTTTAAGTGATTTATGTTGTGGATGCTTTGAATTCAGTCATCTTATGCGGCTTATCTTGTGTTTTGCAAACAACAACTTGGATTGCTTAATTTATTATTGTGTATCTCGTAAAAACTCCTAAACAACACTAATTCACATCTTTCATCCTAAAACATCTAAAAACAAGAGCCTTAGACAACTCTTTGTTAGGGACTAACCCCCTTGGCTTCGTTAGGATTTTTCCTAAATGGAGGAGCTGGGATCAGGTGAGAGCACCTGGCTCTTTGCTTGCCCCCAAGGCCACACCTTTCCCACTTGGGAAAAAACAATCCAAAAAGATTTCTGCTGATGGTGTACATTCGGCGAACAACACAATCCATTTTGATCCATCCTCCCAAGGTAGCAGCCCACTTTCTGGACAATAACATCCCCCATTTATGTGGCACATCAATCAATCACTTAGAATAAAGCACAAGCATACAATCCGTCCGTTAAGGGATGTATAGATTAGGTTTTCCTTTTCTTCAAAATTGGAATTAATATTTGTCATTCCGGTGTATGCTCTTACTCATCACAGGTTCGCCCTGAGCTTTGGGATAATCAAAAGCTGGAATGCGCACAAATTGATTTCTCACACCTAACTAAGCAAACTCATTTTAAAAAAAGCAACTTCCCCAAAACATTACGGAAATCCGGCATAACGAGCCTAAGAAATAGTGGGCAAATTCTTTAGGGAAAGCGGGAACAACTAGAAAGCAATTGTGGGGTCCCATTAGGCTACATCCTTGTTGGTGTAGTGGTGAACATCCCCCCATGACTCCATCTATCCCACATTTTTCCGTGCGGAACCACTCTTCTTAGAATCTGGACATATTCCTAGTACCTCATGGTATATTGGGAATCCTCTTTTCCCCTTAACTCACTCATCATTGCTTAAAAATCTGAAATTAACCAAGATACACTGCACAACATTATTTCATTTTCAACGACATTACTTTCGACACTGGTTATATTATCATTGTTTATCATTTGCTTCAAGTCATTTTTGTTGTGAATGCTATTATCATGCTGGTGAATTATATGTTTTAATTTTGTAGTACTTAGTGATTTTATCAAAAACTCCTAACAAACACTCTGATCATTTAGCCATTAACAAACAAGAGCCTTAGCAACTCTTTCTTAGGGACTACCCCCTTTGGCTCCGTTAGGAGTGGCCTAAACGGAGGAGTCAAGAGCATGTGACAGTACCTAACTCGAGACTTGCCCCCAAGGACACACCGAGCAGCTTGAAGATTTCTGTTGCGCTAATTCCCCCCTAGGTGTGTGTAAGGCGGCAACAAGATCTAAGCAACATTATTTGACAAAATGAACGCATGAGATTCAGTCGATTTCACCTCAAAATTAACTAAGTTACAAGCTCACAATGCAATGCCACATATTAGCCTCCAAAGCCTTCAATTTCATTAAGCAAATATGCAATAACAATAATACAATGAGCAGAGGTTCAATGCATCCTCCCAAATGAGGAAGAAAGCCTCGCTTAAATAAGGAAAATGAGAGCAAATCCCAGGGGAGGCGAATTTGCCAAGTGTTGGAGCTTTTTGAGAAGATCGAGGGCAAACTAGAGGTGGTAGGCGACACCTCTCATTAGTTAGGTCACCCCCGCCTCTTTCTGTGACACATATACAACAAGAGGTGAGCTATGTCATGGATAAATGTGCCCCTCTAAGGAGAAATTCGCCCCCTCATGGATTTGATTGGAATCGACTTGGTTTGATCTTGATTTGGTCTCCAATTAGCCCCAACATCATCGTTAGTTAACTTGGAACATGTATGGGACAAGTTCCCACTGATTTAGGGATATGTTTTTTCTCCATATTTTCCATTTTTCTAATTCTTTATTCACTTTTTGTCTTTTTCGGAGAGAATTTCACTTAAGTGATAAATAATCACTTAAAACTTAGGAAAAGTGGGTTTTGGGGCATAGTAGGTGCTCTGAGTTTGAAAACAAGAATCCTTGTGGAAAATTTGGCTCCCTAGGCCCACTTTTATGACCTTTTGAAATTTTACAATTAAAATACACCTTATCGATGATTTTATTAAAAATCTAAAAACTAAAAAATCCTAGGAAAGACTTAGCGCATGTCGACAAAACTTAGGGAATATGAATAGCATGATATAATACATAGACCCTAGGCTTTAATAACCCTCCCAAGGCATAATTATCAACTTCACCATCCCATCTTTGGAGGATTTTGAGTGAAATACTTGAAAATTATATGTCACTTAAAAAAGCATCATATAACTAACGAGGGAAAAAACACTCAAGGATGATGACTTTGATGACCAAGTCCCAAGAAGGCCAATCCTTTTACATAAGAAACCATCATGCTATGTCATTTATGCAAATCCCCTGAGGGGGTGAGAACATGCGAAAAAAGGGACCACAACTGACCCTGATGAAACCATGGAACTTCCGAGCACTGAGTAAGAACAATTGATTTGTTCCGGTCCTTGGTGGCTCACTAACAAAATCCCCACCAAAATGCAACTTAGTGGATAACAGAAAGCTTAAGTCTAGTTGTGCCTTTTGGCAGCTCCTATGTGATTATTCGTAAAGAAAGCATGGAAAGCACATATACATCCAACTTTGAGTGTGCAAGTTCAATAATTCACAGGTCATGTCTGATAAAATAAATTGCAAGTATAAGAACTTGATGCAGGAAGCTTCCAATTCCTTGATAAATTATTGCAATTGAGAGGGATATCAATCATAAAACTAAGATGAAGTAAATCTTAATAGAAACAGCAGTCAAAGTGACCCATATGATGAACTTTTACTGAAATTCACTATTGCATAATATAGTCTGGAAATGGACCTATTACCGACTAGGTCTTACTTAGTTGAACTTCAAGTGAGCCGGCAAAGTTTGAACAAGGTTACTTGTTCATGATCAGTGTTCAGAAGTTCATCAGGCCTTCTAGGTCCTTTTTATTTTATGTACCGCATGTTCATACCCCCTTGGGGGAGTTGTAATAAAGTGTGTTAGCATGATAAATTTATAAAGAGTTGGGCTTTCTAAGACTTAAACATCAATACGATTATTCCAAGGTGTTTTTTCCCTCGTCAATTATGCAATGTTGAATAAGCGATGTATAATTTTCGAGTTTTTCACCGCTCCTCCAAAGTTGGAATGGTCGTCTTGGTGGTTAGGGCTTGGGAGGTTATTACAACTCACGTGTCAATGTATATGAACATGTTGGGCATTGTTTTTGAGTCGTATGGACATGTGTTAGGTCCCCCTAGAGTTTTTTTTGATTCCGAGAAAAATAATTTTTTTCTGTTTTTTTAAGCCATATTTTAATGGTTTAATTAAAAAACTTCAAAATGTAATAATAGTCAGGTTCAGAGTCTATTTTTGGCATGGGGATGCTCGTTTTCACACTCAGAGCGTCCTCTTTACCCCAGAGCCCACTTTTCATATGATTCAGGCTGCCAGAACACCTCGTGGAGCATTATTCAGCTAACAAAGCATCGTTTTGGTGTTTTAATGCTAAAGGTGCATCATTTTGGCACCAAAGCCAAAAAATTTAATAAGTCAAAAAGTCAATTGTTAAGTGGGGAAATGACATGGCATGGGTCCCCCATGCCATGCGACCCTCTTTAGCATATAAAGCATCTTAAACTTTTGTTTAAAGTTTGAGTGGCAAATAAGTTTGAGAAGGGTGACGTCAACCACACTCACGCTAGCATAAACTCCCGCGTGAGGTAGGAGGAAGGGGTGAACCCCTCTTTATACTTGAAGTTTTGAAAATAGACTTTGGTTTAAATATTAAAGAGTGCTAGCGAATGTATTGTGAGATGACATCAACCTCACCACACTTCACGTCAACTATTAAACTCAAGCGTGAGGGAGAAGGAGAGCAAGCGAGTTGGTGGCTGTCACATCCCCTCCCCTCTACTCGCCGAGAGAGAGGACGCGACTACACTGCTACTGCTCATCAAACCGGGATCTAGCCCTATGAACATAATAAAAGATGCATTGAAGATAAAATACATATACAGATGTATAACATATGAAAATACCGCGAAAGCAAATACATTCATTCAAGCATTCAACATGTTCATATTATTTCATAAAACAAATACATTGCAGGAATACAGAAAATACAAGAGAGCACTTATCTTGTAAATGAGTTGTCCCGCAACTAGCTATGTCATTGCAACATTCCACCCAACCATAGGCCAGTGTGCTCATCAATCTCTCAGCACCACTGCCACCCCCAAGCTCGGCATGATTTCCACAAGGAACTAGGGAACAGCAGGCTCACACATAGCCAAAAACACATCAAGGTTCAGCCAAGCCAATCTACAATTGGGTTATTGGGTTTATCAAGCTGCTAAGGCAGTGGAAAGATAGAATTGCTAAGCTAGTGAGCTCAACCACAGAGCTATGGACACCTACACGAGATCTATCTAGCTTGGCATCCACAATACCTACACACCCAACACAAGGAAGTATCCCCTTTACTGCTACACAGTCCCTCAAGCCATACCTTCCCTTCCAGTGCTCTTCAGGGTGTGCATAGAAGATTTGTTAGCCCCTCTTGATCTGTCTGTGAGGTTCCTCTCTTCACTAGGTTTATCAAGCCAATTCTAGGCCTCTTCCACTCCTAAGCCTTTCAGACCAAAACATGGATGCACATAATAGCAAAATACAAATTCTGGGTATGCAGAAAAAACGTTTGGCAACCAAAAACGAAATTGCAAATGGGGAAACAACCCTGGGTGAGCAATACAGTTTCAAAAAATGTTCTTGGGCATTACAAGGGCAAAAACGACGTCCCTAAACACCCAAAACGTGGATCTATCTTCCCAGGCACTGAGCAATACAAAAACGAGTTTCCAACTTGAAGAAAAATGAGGAAAACTGCATAAATTGTGAAGGAAAACATCCCAGCTACTCCAGCTGTGTGAGGAAATGAAAGACATGAATGGGGAATGGAATGGGCATGCATTTTTTGGTATTTACTTGCCCAAGAAGCAAAAACACGTTTTTCAAAAACTCATGGCTTCCTCGATACGAATTTTGACTACCATACTCTTCCCATCCCAAGACATTAACTGCCTCAACCAATTTCTCGAAGAAATAAATGATTGGGTGAATAAGACAAAAAAGGTAGTTGACAGCTTAATGGGTTCTCACATTGACATTTGGCTTTACCCTACTGGCTCAAGGGTTTGAATAATTTCCCTCCCTATTCCTTGTGAAATCATGCCCCCATCTATTGTTGCATTGACATAGCTAGTTGTAGGTATTTTTATTAAATTGCATATTTACATGATGTCTCGTTTTATACTGTGCCTGGCTAGCACGATAACCATAGGTATCGATTTTAATTGCCGATACATAAAACGCTAAATCCATGGTAGGGCCTTGGCCTTGAGCTCCTCACCATGATTTAATAACGCTATTTACATCATATACAATTTTAATGCAATTGGGGTCAAAACAGGATATTACAGTGGTTGGTTGTATTTTGGCGCTTGATGAGTGGTTTATTGAATTTGGTAAAGATAGGTGGCACTTGCCTCTTCACTTCAACTCAGTTTGACTCAGTTTAACTCAGATACACTCCCAGTTTATCTTCAGTGTAGGTAGCACCCCCTCGGGTCTCTCTTGGCTATTTAAGCAAGGTCCAATCACTCTCTTTAGCATGAAGTGTATGGAACCTCTGCTCTTACTTGTCATCTGTTGAATATTTTATGTGAATAAATATTGGCTTTGGAGGTCATATTGTGCATTGTTGTTCCAGCTGGATGATGCTATGCTTGTATGGTTGAGGTAATTGTAGAGTGTTAAATCTTGCATTTTGTTTAATAACATATTGAAGGGTTGGCCTAATGATTAGTATTGATCAATAGGATGAGCATTGGTGTTTCAACTCTTAGTGAAAATTCCAATTTTTCAAATTCAAGATTTTGCATATTTACTTGTTTGTGAGTATGCTCTCTTCAATCACATTTTGGATTTCACGAACCCTTTAACAAGTTTATGCAAGTGCAAGTGTCTTTCAAGTTTCTCTTGGGTGGATTTGAAGGAGATCTAGTTTGTTTCTCCTACTCTCTACTCACCTTTTAAGAAACACTATCCTCTTGAAACATTTCAACCAATTTTCAATTGTTGATTCTTTTCACCGGGGCTCCCAACCTTCTTCCTTTAAAAATTTAAATTTTCTCACGGTTCTGGTTACTGATCTAGCTTGTATTCGAAGATCTTCATTTTAAGAGCATATCTATTTTAGATCTTAGTTATAAGCTAGCATTGTAGATCTAGTTTTGTTTCAAATATCTTTATCTCATTGATCTGAATCTTGGGGGATGAGACCTGGAAGGCTTGGATGCCGAGGGAGGAGGAGAAGAGTTAACATAATGGACCAGTTGTGAGAAAGACACATCAACGAGATCTAGGATGTGAATAGCCTAGATAAAGAAACATAAGTAAATATGCCACATGAAGGGGTGAGGGTCAAAGACGGCGCTTTGAGCCTCACCTCTCAAACCATACTAAGAAAAGCACTCAGAACCAATAACCCAATAACTCAATAGAGTAAGAGAAATGTAGAATGCCAAAAATCGTTGAATTCTTTATTGAGAAGGCATAGTGCCTTTTTATAACATTATTACAATGTGCCTTTGGGCCATACCATGGGTTGTCAAATACCATGGATGGGAGAGCTACAATGTGTCTTGAAGCCATACCATGGAACAAAACCATGGGTTGTCAAATACCATGGATGGGAGAGGGTGGCCGCTCCATTTAATGCTTTTATGTCTTACACATCTGAATTTAGACCATATGCCCCCTGAAATTTGGATCATTCTTCCCCCCATTAGAAAATTATGGTCCCCATCATTTCATGTTAAAAAGAGACCCATGATTGCAATGTGCCAATTGCCAATGAAGAGAAGGGTTTTGTGAGATTAACCCATAACCGTAGGTTTTGTGTGGTTGACCCATAACCATGACCATGACTGTGGGTTTTTTGTGGTTGACCCCTAACCATGGGTTTTGTGTGGTTGACCCATAACCGAGGGTTTTGTGTGGCTAACCCATAACCGTGACCATGGGTTTTGTGTGGCTGACCCTTAACCATGGGTTTTGTGTGGTTGACCCATAACCATAATCATGATCGTGGGTTTTGTGTGGTTGACCCATAACCATGATTACATAACTATGGGTTTTATGTGGTTGACCCATAATCATGGGTTTTGTGTGGTTAACCCATAACCATGATTACAATAGGATTTAATAAAAGTCCAAAAATGGTCTTTGGTGCAGTTGATGTCTTGCTGCAAATCCATTCATAGCTTCTGATGCAGGTGATGAAATTGAATTCCGTTGAAGACCCATTTGAGATATTGAAGAGATATTTCCATCCATATAACATACTTTCTCTATGGTGGCCCAAAGTGTGATAAAATATTTGTTGAAGTTCAAGGGACGCACACGCACTCTTTTTCAAACATATGTTACTTCCATCAATGATATATCTCAAACCAAGAAGCCAAGTAAAAAACCGTGAAATACCCATTTTAGCCAACGGAAATATCTTTCCAATGAGATATTTCAAAGCCTTTGATATTTTCTATGGAGTCTGTGGTATTTGTTTAAAGTTGTTGTACGTGAGGTCGCATTGTGTACAGACATATGCTACTTCAAACAAGCATATCTTACAAACCAGAAAGGTAAATGAAAAACCGAAAAATACCCATTTTAGATGACGCAAATATCTTTCCAATGAGCTATTGTAGAGCCTCTGATATGTTCTTTGGAGTCCGTAGTACTTGTTTAAAGTTTTTGTACGTGAGGTCACACTATGTATAGACATATGCTACTTCAAACAAGCATATCTCACAAACCAGGAAGGTAAATGAAAAAACAAAAAATACCCATTTTAAATGACAGAAATATCTTTCCAATGAGATATGGAAGATCCTCTGAAACTCTCTATGCAAGTTGCAGCATCTGTTTGAAGTTTGTAGATAAGTGTTGACCTTCAGTTTGTCTATCATGGTGTTTATATGATGGTCGTGCAGATATGGTTGGGATGAGATGGGGCTGGAATGAGGTCTTCCAAGCTCCACTAAGCCTGCAAAAAGGATTTCAATCCATTCCATGTCCATATGAGGATGAAATAATGCTTGATATGAGAGTGTAGAGAGCCACAAAGGATGCCAAAGGTTTGTAGAGCAACATCGGATGTTGTCGAGAACATGGAATTTCCTGTTGCAACTTAGATATCCTGTAGTGCCTTAGGGCCAACTGTGATGCTTACAGTGTATGGGCCAGCAAATGGACTCTGAGTGTGTTAAAAGGAGGCTAGAAATTTTTGTAAATCTTTGAACCCGAACTATGCTCAAACCCTGATTCCCATGGAGAGCGTTCCTGCTCTGATACCACTGATCCGGATCTTGGGGGATGAGACCCGGAAGGCTTGGTTGATGACAGAGGAGGAGAAGAGATAACATAATGGACCAGTTGTGAGAAAAACATATCAACGAAATCTAGGATGTGAATAGCCTAGATAGAGAAACATAAGTAAATATGCCACATAGAGGGGTGAGGCTCAAAGAGGGTTCTTTGAGCCTCACCTCTCAAACCATATTAACAAAAGCACTCAGAACGAATAACCCAATAACTCAATAGAGTAAGAGAAATGTAGGATGCCAAAAATCCATCCTTTTTATAACATTATTAGAATGTGCCTTTGTGCCATAGCATGGGCCAAAACTATGGCTTGTCAAATACCATGAATGGGAGAGCTACAATGTGTCTTGAAGCCATACCATGGAACAAAACCATGGGTTGTCAAATACCATGGATGGGAGAGGGTGGCCTCTCCATTTAATGTTTTTATGATGAATGGGAGAGGGTGGCCTCTCCATTTAATGCGTTTATGTCTTACACATCGGAATTTAGACCATATGCCCCCTGAAATTTGGATCACTCATACATCTAGATCTGGTTAAAGAAAACTCTATATGTTGCAAGAAGTTTTCCGATTTAAATCTCTAGCTTGCTTAGAAGGAGAATTTCTTTCATTCAAATAATAAGAATATCTAGCATCAAGTGCCTTATTGGCATCCTTGCCAAGGATTCCCAAGACCATAAGAAGTTGGGTTTCAATCCCAATCTTCTTAGTTATTCGCTTTTATTATGAATTAACTATTTAACTTATATTTTTTTTATTTTTTGGGTGTTGTCCAAAAGCACTTCTAAAGTGTTTTTGGGCACATTTGACTAATATAAGCTTGTTGGTTTTTAGCAGGTCCACCAAAAAGGAGAAGGAAACCCTGCCCAACTTTTGATTTTTGGGCCATCCAGAGCTTCCCAAGAGTTTTCCCTACTTTTGTAGTTTTCTTTCCGATATTTTGTAAGCCTTTGGATCGCAGATAACAAGGACCAAAGGGCATTCCTCTTCAAACTTTGAGAGTAATAAAATTTCTTGAGTAGGCTCTTCAGAGCCCAAAGAGCCCACTCCCCATCCCCCCAGGGGGAATCTGTGTCTTTGTCAATTTTTGTGATTTTCTTGTTTTTAGTCTAGTTTCTTTATGCAGGCTAGTATACTTTGATAGATGTTGCAATTTGTTATGTCATTCACATCTATTTTGTTAAAATAATACAAATACTAATCCCACAACTTCTCGAGTTACCCGAAAGGCGAAAGAGATGCGTTTACCGGACTATATAGAAAACATTTGCTTATTTCCTTTTTGGATCTGTTCTTTACTTTTCGTAAATTTACACTCCTTTCTCTCCCAACTAGGACTTTAGCCTGAAAGAGATTCTTGGGGATTTAATAAACAAGCAAAACACACTACAATTTTAAAATCCTTAAAAATTACCGAGGCTTCGTTGTGTATGCTCTGCATCGCTACGGTTAGACCGATCAGTTGGTTGCATCAAAAGCAACATGGGTGACTAGTTTAATTAGTCTCACATTTGAATAAACCACTCAAGGCGAAAATTCAACGCCTCGATTTGATTTGTTGCGGGGAAAGTTCACAAAGGAAGCAGGAACAACTGGGTAGTGACCTCGAGACACCGTCAGGCTACACTCTTGTTGGTGTAGTGTTGGACATGTCTCAGAGACTCCAACCCAGCTCACATATTCCTCGAGTGGAACCGCATCGGATAAGGGTTTTGGACATACTCCTCGTACTTTCGGGTATATTTGGAGTTCCCTTCCCCCTAATTTAATTCACTCATCTTCCATATTAATCTAAAACTGACTAAGAGCATTTGCCACACATCCCAGCAATACAACAACATTTTCTTAGTTTGGATTCCATTTTTTGCACTAGTATTATCATCACACAATCATTT
This sequence comes from Pseudotsuga menziesii, assembly GCA_001517045.1. Lineage (NCBI taxonomy): Eukaryota > Viridiplantae > Streptophyta > Pinopsida > Pinales > Pinaceae > Pseudotsuga > Pseudotsuga menziesii. The sequence continues at coordinate 1,309,844 of LPNX010724265.1, forward strand.
GCTTCTATATGCTTTATATAGCATGTCTTAAGTGATTCTATATGTTGTTGTGTTTAAATATCATTGCAAACATCGTGTTCTAGTATTTCTTTTTTTATCAAACTCCTAAGTAGCTTAATCATCATCACACTAAGTCTTAACAGCCTTAGAAATTAATAGGGTCTACCCCTTCGCTTCAATTATGAGTTGGCTTAAATGGAGGAGTCAAGAACAAGGTGACAGCCTTGACTCGAGACTTCCCCAATGACACACTAAGTGGCTTGAAGATTTCTGCCACGTCTCCAGGTGTGTGAAAGGCGGCAACAGGCCCTAAGCTGACCTATATATCTCGGTACGTGGCACTTCACAGTTAAATTAAGTTAAATCTGGGCCACATTTTTTGTGCCTTTGCTGGTTTAACTTTACACTGAGTACTCCTGTGAGAATTTAACAAAATATGGTTGCATCCTCAGCAGTCAGTAATCTGAGGGTCGGTCACAACATCAGGCCAGGCAGAGAGCAAGAGCAGGCGGTGCTGCACAGCTAGCCACCCCAGCCTGCACGGCAGAATGATAAGCTTCTTAAACTCCTACTGGCCATCTCAGATGTCGAGAAGCCCCATGAACCTGTTAATGATGGCTGGGAACCGATTGTCACCAATCTTGAGCTTGTTGCTATTGGTTGGGGACCAACCCCAAGGACCACCACCCTCCACAGCCCAATGTTGGCTTCCTTCCTGTTGTTGCCTGATGTTAATGATGTTTGTTTTTAGGCCATTTGATTTTGCCGCTGTTTGGTTACTTTATGAACTTCAAATATGTGTAGGTGTGTGACATGTGTGCCAGGCTCCGAAGGGCGGAACTTAGTATAGTGGATGTTATGGGTGTGTAACCAGCCGAAGGTGTATAACCAGCTCAATTTTGAACTTATCTACTGGTTATGACCTACAATGCCTTTTGTCCATCTCTTGTTTATATGAATAGCCAAATGAAGGTTTATCCACAAAGAAAAAAGAGTGGTTACATCGGCTGGTCCCTATAGTTACCTTAAGGTCCATTTCAAACAAACGCACAGCCAAATTAAAACAGATTCAAGATTGATTCATATCCACAGCATTTGTTAAAGAAAACTGCTAAAATTAAAGTGAAACTGTAACTTAGCCAGCTAAAAATAGACCAATTTAACTAATCACGGATCAGCTCCAAACAAATCAGCTTAAAACTTGGCTGTAAAATTCCTACAAATTGATGGCTAGATACTCTAAGGATGGATTAAATAAATAGAGCCAAGCTGGGTTTTGTTCGACTTACTCTCGAGAAAAATGTTTTAACAGACTACAATGTGAATTCGGAACACCCAGTTTAAACTTACCTTAATTTACGAAAGCTCAATACGTGATGGACATTTTGATGCTGAATTGAGCTTTGAAAGTGCACATGCTTTATTAATCATAACTGTGGTCATATGCAAGAATATTTTGTTTCTACCAATTGTCAATTATACGCGGGGCTTTTGACGTTAACAGGACCCTACCAACCTGGCTGAAATATGAATACATAAACTCTTTTACCGCGATGGTTGCCATTCATCGGACTCCTATAGAATGCAGTCTCCTACGTCCGATGATTATGTATTCTTTGAACGCCAATGTTTGGAAGTTTCCACGATTAACATTTTGCTCCTTTCTGTATTCAACTTTTTAGAGCAAAAATTAGAATAGTGAATTAAATATTTTTCAAATCTACCTTTCTTCAAAAATTATTTCCACTCATTCTAATATATTACATCACTAATAGCAAAGCATTTATGGTGTTTTTTTTATGGGTACGATAGAACAGCTAGTTGAGATTTGAACTTGCTAGGTTTGGCCTAGGCTTGAAAAGTAGAAAACATTTAGCTCAGATTTAAACCTCTAAGATGGCAAGGAATGCCTTAACAACACATTATATTACCACTTGGTCTATACCCGATATTTTACATTTATAGTCAACCATTTTAATTAAAGATATAAGATATTATTAGTCGGATTTGATTTTATGGTTTTTTATTAAAGATAATAAGATATTATTACAAGGTAAATTTGTAGATTTAAGGAAAAAAAATTGCTACCAGTTTTATTTTGTTTTAAATGTGATTTATAATATATTTGTTTTTCATAGGTTGATTATTAATAAATCGTGTAGTTAAGAGTGAAACAAGATATTCCAACAAATAGTTAAGACTATGTATATACTCTAAAATTTAAACTTTTTAAGATATGAAACTTGTAACTAAAAAAATTAGAAAAATTAAAATAAATTAAATTAAAATTATAAAAAACTTAAGGAGGCTACCAATTCTTTGATGAACCACTGCAATTTATAGGCACTTCACTCATAATGCTAAGATGGAGTAAATCTCAATAAAAACTGAAGCCAGAGTGATCCATATGATTCACTTTTACTGAAATCCATCATTTCATACTAGTCAGGAAATGGGCCTAGGCTGACCTGTATCTCTCACTAAGTGTCCCTTCACAATCCCTTTAAGTTAAATCTGAACCACCATTGTTGGTGTCATTGCAATGGTTTCCACTGAGAACTTCCGTGAGAATTTAACAAATGTGATTACAAGTTACAACCTCAGCGGAGGCTACCAATTCTTTGATAAACCACTGCAATTTATAGGCACTTCACTCATAATGCTAAGATGGAGTAAATCTCAATAAAAACTGAAGTCAGAGTGATCCAGAACCACCATTGTTGGTGTCATTGCAATGGTTTCCACTGAGAACTTCCGTGAGAATTTAACAAATGTGATTACAAGTTACAACCTCAGCGGAGGCTACCAATTCTTTGATAAACCACTGCAATTTATAGGCACTTCACTCATAATGCTAAGATGGAGTAAATCTCAATAAAAACTGAAGTCAGAGTGATCCATATGATTCACTTTTACTGAAATTCATCATTTCATAGTAGTCAGGAAATGGGCCTAAGCTGACCTGTATCTCTCACTAAGTGTCCCTTCACAATCCCTTTAAGTTAAATCTGAACCACCATCGTCGGTGTCATTGCAATGGTTTCCACTGCGAACTTCCGTGAGAATTTAACAAATGTGGTTACAAGTTACAACCTCAGCGGTCTCAGAAATCTGAGTGTCGGCCACAACATTGGGTGGGCAAAGCTGAGACTGCGAAGATGCAGTGCTCACACAGTTGGCCGTCCCAGCTTGCACAGCAGAATGATAAGTTTCCGATGCACGAATTTGCTATCTTTGATGTCAAGATGCCGCAGACCTGGTAACGATGGCAGGTAACCCACTGTCACCAATCCTGAACTTTTGGTGGGAGCAGCCAACACCGAAGACCACCATGCTCCACGACCAAATGTTGGCCTTCTTCCTGTTGCTGCCCGATGTCATTGATATTGTTATGGGGTCATGGGTTATTTGGTTATGCTGTTGTCGGTTACTCTATGAATTTTAAATGTGTGGGAGTGTGTGCCCTGCATTCATGAATTTTAAATATGGTTGGCAATGTGTGCCCTGCAACCAAGGGTTGAAATTAGTATAATGGAAGTTTTTGTCTGTAAACAACTCAAATTTTCAACTTAACCAGAGCTTGTGGACTTAAATGCCTATGCGCATCGCTTGTTTATATTAACAGTATATGAAGTTTTACCCCCAAAAAACAACAGCTGAGCCAGTGCTTGTGGATTTAAATGCCTATATATGAGGTTTTATCCCAAAAACATATTCAAAATTGGTCCATATCCCTTTGGCAAAGCATTTGTTAAAGAAATATGACAAGCTTAAAGTGAACTGTAACCTAGCGAGCTAAAAAAACAATTTAACTAATCGCTGATCAGCTGCAAACAAATCAACTTAAAAGTTGGCTGTAAAATTCCTACAAATTTATGGCTATATACTCTGTGGAAGGATTAAATGAATAGCGACAAGCTGTGTGCTGTTCGACTTATCTTCATAAAAATGTTTTAACAAAAATATAATGTGGATTCGCAGATAACATTGAATTTGAACTTTACCTTAATTGATGAATCCATTTCCCAGTCGAAAAGCGAAGAAACTCAATCCGTTATCGAAATTTTGATGCTGAATTGAGCTGCAGATCCTGGTATAGAAATGAATGAATGAATACTCAGAAATAAAAGATGGACTGTGCAAGAAGAAAATATATTCCATATGGAGTTTATTTGTACCATTTGTCAATGATACGCGCGACTATTGAGGTTGACAGGACTCTAGCAACCTAGTTGTAATACGAATACATAAACTCTTTCCTGCAATGGTCCCATTCATCGGACTCCGATGGAGGCCGATCAAGTCTGCATGATGATTATGTATCTGCTGTTTTGTTTTCAGGTTTGTCTGAGGACCCCAGTGTTCCCAACGTGCTATGCAGATTTAACTTTTGTTCGAATGAATTTGCACTGAAGATCTTTTTAGCAGCACATCATGATTTTGATGCCAAACTATAATTGTAAATGAAAACATTTTCAAATCACCCTCCTTACAAAATATTCTCCATCAATCTGGTTCATCATGAGATAACATCATTAATAGCAAGCGGTTATCATGCTTTCCCATGGCTGTGGTAGGTGGAGCCTTGGGGGATGTGACTTTGAGTAAAGAGTGCCATAAATCCTCTTTTTGTCCTTACAAAGGATGAAAGTCATTTTATGTTAACAATGGATAGAGATTGTGATATGTGGGTGGTTCAAAAAGGATTATTTAAGGTGGTATAATGTATGGGCTATTCCTTATGGTTTTGTAAATTTTTATTTTTGTAGTTAAAAATCAATTAAGTAAATGAATTATTAAAGAATAAAGTTTTAAGTTTTTTTTTAAAGGTTTTTGGGTAGTTTTAAAGACTCTCAAATCATGAGGTATAGAAAAATTATGTCTTTTATGGATTTTTCTCTTAAAATGATTAATTTTTTTATAATTTATATTATGTATCTTTTAACTTTATTTAATGGGTATTTGTGGATCATAAGATCAAATTTGAAAGTTAAGGATAGATTTTTCTCTTAAAAATGATTGGTTTTTTTATAGTTTATATCATGTACCTTTTAATTTTATTTAATGTGTATTTGTGGATCATAAAATCAAATTTGAAAGTTAAGGAACAAAGATGAAAAAAAATGGTATAACATACAACATTCAAAATCTTAAGCAAGGAGTTGCATTATTTACTTGCACCCTTGTAAAAAATGATTTAGTGCTGAGTTTATCTATATTTAGTTGTCATTAGATATTTGTAGAAAATTGTTTATAATCATTGACATGGAAAACTAAACAAATTTATAATGTTTTAATATCCTCGTATGATGCATGATATTAATATGATAATATATATTGAGGTGGTACGAACAAGGGAGTCATATTTTGACTTCAAAGGAAATCTTGAAGGATTGGGATAGCAACGAACAATGAAAAAGAGTTTTGGGTTTTTTAAAGGAATCGTGATTATCTAATTTCATCAAGTAACAGAAGTCATCATAATGGGAAATTCAATGATCGCTCTAAGAATTATGCAAGGCAAAACAATAGTATCTCGTCCCTTTCTCATCTGAATGGTTAGAAGAGTTAAACAGGACATCCAGGAGATTGATCAAATTTATTGTTTTCATGTGCTTCATCACCAAAACAAGTTAGTGTATTAGCAAACAAACCAAGATGTGTAAATTAACTATGGGCATTGCATTATAAATGGGGGATAGCATATCATGCCCCTCCTTAGGATTTAAAGGCCTCAATGAAATTATAGGCATGTGTGGCTACAAGGTAAAGTCTTCCATTTACAATGGATTGATGGTTCAAGACACCCATTATTACACCTTCTAGGGTGTGAAATAGTATATTTTAGAGGACATTTACGGAGGATGTCAAATGTGGGTTGATTGTTCAAGGAGTGAGTTATTTCCAAAATTTTCTTAGGGTTGGCTCAAGTCATTTTTTTGGTTTCAGTGAAACTTAAAACCTGCAACTTGGGATATTTCCTTACCAGACTTTGAGATTTCCTCGTTCTCTTCATCTTCTTTGTTTTTGTGACTCACCCTTGTGGATGTGGCCATTCAATTTTGTGGGCATGTAGTTTAATTGGTCTTGGGTCCAAGTTAATGCTTGCTTAAGGGATTCTATGGTTAGTGATGGTTCATATATTTTTTTCAGCTCCTAAAACTCTTGGTTGTAGTGAAGAACTATTGTCAATCCCTCTAAAGTTCAAAATTGATCCAGGAGGATTCCCACAACTAGTCCAATCAAAATTGAAACAAATTGTTTAGTCTTTGAAGCTTCTTCTTCTAGAGAAATTTGTGGGAAGACTTGGAGGGATAATTCCATGGAGATTGAGTTCTTGGTGTCGCTAAAGGAAGATCATTTTGTATGTCATGCATGGCACGAACAGATGTTGTGAGGATTTGACTATTCTAATCGATTTTTAGCAAGGATATGATGATGGTGATCAACACTTATTTTTAGGAAATTTGAGTTTAAAGAGATTGTAAATATGTCTTATGTATACCTTCATTGGTATATAAATTAAACGAACAAAGTTCATTTCCCAACGAATATCCAACACATGAACGATAACAAACAATAATCCATAGAATAATAAATATTTAATAAGAAGTGATAGATAAATTACAATGAGTGTCCCCATATAAATAATACACAAGGGGACTTGGTACCTTTTCATATAAAAGACGAGTCTTCTTATTTATTTACTTTCATTATGTTTTATTATTATATATTAATATCTTTATTATTTATTGGTATATTATCTTGTTTATTTATTGTTATTTAGTTATTTGTGTACATAACATTGTTATCTCCTTTAGAAATGCCGCTATCCTCAAAGCATATTTAGGAAGGACTATCGTGCATGTTTGGATCGTACTAACTTCTCATGATCTTTTGTTTTTGTGGTTGTGACAGTCAATGATACAATAATATGAATTGTGAAGTGTAAAATGGAATTGTTTAACTATAATTAGATTAGACCACCCCAATTTGATCTTATATAGAAATGTGCAATCATAAGCTCCTTGGAAAGAACTTGATGTATTATGATTCTGAATATGAATTGTACCTTGAGACTTAATTATATTGGTATTTAAATCCTTCGGAATATATGTCATTTTTTTCTATTCAAAATGATGTGTGGATACATTGATTGGTTAAAACATCGACTTTTGCGATTGGGATGTCGATAAGGTATCTTTGTAACATGATTATTCCTCATACTTGTAATGTTTTCCTAATTTACCTTTGGTATGTATTCTTCTTCATATGACTAAGTCACTTTGTTGATCACTAAATTTCTATTGGCGAGTGCACTTGGATTTTCCATCATTTGTACTTCGACATATGAAGATATCCTTACATCAACTAAATTTGCATCTTTATGAGTTGTGATGTTGACTAAACCTATATTGGTTCCTTTGTCCACGACTTGGGTTTATATGTCTAATGACTCCTCTATTTCCACAGGTTTAGTCATTGTTTCTTTATTAATCAATGCTTCTTTTTTAGTAAGTTTCTCTAACTTGTTTTGTAGCAACTTTTTGTCATTTTTTAACTTCTTAATTTGTGCAATAAAGTTTTGAATATGATTCTTAAGGTGATCAATTTCTTTTCCTTTATCAGCGATGACATTTTCAACTTATTTTTCCATGTTTTGCACTAACTTCTTATTGTCTTGTAGGAACAAGTTTGAGATGTTTTTAAGGTCCTCTGATGAAGGAGATTTTGAGTCTAAATTCATGCTGACATCTTACAACATTGTCATTTTATTTTTATGGTAGAAGAACAAAAATGTATTCTTCATGTTTAAGATGGAGATTCCCAAAGATTCCATCCATGAAGAACCAATAATTATGTCAACTTCTTCTCTATACATAGTTGTAACATTGAATTGGGATATGTAGGTATAATATTTATTTGCTCTTGGGTCATGCCTATTTGACACTTTTGAATGACCCAAGTTGTTCCTTTCCCTTTGCAACATGCGACCCTGGCCCAAACTGGTTTGATTGCCCCAAGTCGCACATGACTGCCTTTTTTGAGCAATTCAAGTTGTTTTTTCCCTTCAAAAGTCACGATATTTTCCATAAAATCTTTTTCAAACCTCTGTTTGTTGAAGTTTTCTCTCTTCCTAAGTTGATCAGAGTCGTTTTTTCACTCATATTCTATTTTCAATATTCGATAGTCTGCTTATAGTCTATTTTCCTTGTTGTAACAATTGTTCTTGCTTGCATTATCAAAGTTATTGGGTGAAGAAAATTTGTTTCAAAATTTTCAGTAGTATCCCCCTTTCAAAATGACTAGTGTGGCTTGCTTGCTTGTTTTCAGCTCTTAATTATAGTACACACCACACGTGCACACAAATACACTCCCTAAATCAAAATATCAATTTCATGCAGCTAGAGAAGCCTTAAAATAAACCATAACTTAACACACATTCACCTCACTTGAGGAAAATAATAATCTTGTAGTTAAGCTAGGACACCAGGAATAAACATCCAAATAATTCCCCTTTATCACTTTACATCTAAAACATTGTGGTTATCTTTTAGCGAGCTAAAATCCTCTAGTACTTGGGACATGGCTTGAGGTCAACTTGTGAGGTGAGCCTCTCCTGGGAGGGAAAATGGCTAGACTGGAACCAGATGGTTGGGTGGTGCATAGTCCCCACTCAGTATTGTATATCATCCAGATCATTGTCTTTGGGCTGAAGTTGTGGATTACTCATCTTGACGTGACCCAAATAAGGTATCCTAGAAACCATTATGTTTAGGTATCTTACCCACTAGAATTCCCCTTCGGTGGGGGGATCCCTACAATAGACAAAGTTGGATGTGGCCCTAGCTCTCTATATATCCTTTCTATATTTTCTCATTACATTTGGGTATGCTTAAAGTCTCTATTGCGGGTTAGTGTCCAGAATATCCAACTTGGATTTCTACTTCTTCTTTTTTGATGGGGAGGTGATGACCACACAGAGGAAAAGATTCGAGGAATATTTGTTGTGATTTTTCTTGTTGCTTGTGTATAAATTTTAGGCTAGCGGGTTTTTTCATGTTTTTGGATTGCTCTTTTTTATTGGTCTGTTTTTTCTTAATCACGTGTTGCACGCTCGGTCGCACTAGTTTTTTTATCGTTGTGATTTGAGGAATCCCATAGGGTTGGGAATCGTCCCGCCTATCGTGATAGTTTTTTTTTCCAGTAATAGTGGGGATACTGACGGTTGGTATATTTGTCGATGAGGGAGTGGTGGGCATGTCGAAGGAGGTGGAACTGGTCCCATCCATGATCTCGGTAGTGTGTAAAAAGGGTCTTGATAATGAGGTGTCAAAATCCATGGATTGTGTAGAGTGTTGAACTTAGATCCGACTTTTGGAGTCGATTGTGCGATTTAAGAAACTGTACTGAGGGGGAAGTTCCCAAAGTATTCGAGATAATATTGAGGGAGATATATTGACAAAGGTCAAACAACTCATCAAGGACTATGCGAAATACCCATTGCATGGTATGCGAAATACCCACTGCATGGTAGATTTATTTACGTGAACACATGGTTCTTCCTGGGCCAAGTGTTGAGAAAATAAAAGGGCTTACGAACCCTAGTCTTGGTCATTTCCCTCCGTCGTTTTTAGGCCTTCGGGCCGCTCTGCAACTGTGTTTTGGCTGCCAAGTGAACGCCGCAGTGTCCTGGTTATATAGTTCAGTCCTCCTTCATCGTTCTTGCTCCTTGTTGTACCATGAGCTCATCCTGCAATGAATTGAGAAGAGTCGTGACAATTTGTTCACAGCTTAAACTGTGTGTAGTTGTTTTCTTTTGAATTATTCCTCCATGGCTTGCTTGTGGGAATAATTACAGAACTATAATTTTATCATGGCAGCAAAATAATAAGAGTCGTGACTCTAATCTTGCAGTCTAGTCTGTCTTAGGGTTTCTGGTAAAGTGGGTTCTCATGCTCTAAAGGTGGTGACGGTGCGTGCTTTAATGTCTACTTTCTGCTTGGCCGTCACTCCCATCTTTTGGCTGCTACTAGTTGTGGTTGCACTTGTTAAACCCGCCTCTGTCACAAAAGAGATTAAGGGTTTGTTGTTCATTTTGTTGGTGGCGGCACTCCTGTTCGTGGGTGGCTACATTACTTTTACCTCCAGGTAAATAAAATTCTTTTACAGATTTTACAACTTGTTTTTAGCTCCTTTGTGCCATAATGTAATAGTATTAATGTTTGTGGATTATCTTGTAGGTGACAGTTACGTCTTCCTTCTCAGCTGGTGCAAAAGCATGTTCAGTTTCCTACTCACGGGTAAGCCCTGGTCAACCCATGGCAGTTCATACATGTGCAATTCCTTATGGAACAATTTTGGTCGATCATCGTGGCCTGCAAATGACCCTAGTGGTTATTGTTTTCTTGATTAACTTGTCAGTTTGTTTAGTTTGTTTTTTCAAACCCTTGCCTCTAGCAGGGTTTCCGGCTTATGCCGTGACTTGTAAAATTTTGTTTTACTATTTATGTATAAAGTTATGTAATGAAAAGTATGTGGCCTGTTGAGCCATTCTCAGTTAACTTTATATATAGAGATGTATCTATCTTGAGCTCGGACTTGGTTATTTTGATACTCAAAATGTGATTTTTCTGTGCATTAGGGTTTTACCCTATCTCGACTATGTAAAGATATTTTTACTGTTAAATTGTATCTTTCATTAGTAAAATATTTGTTGTCTGTTATTCTACTTCTTCCATGTCATAATAATCCTTAATAAGCTCGGCCATTCGAGCAAATTTAAATTTCTGTTAGTAACCTATGTGTAAATAAATTTCTTAAATTATTCTGTAAGTTAATT